>OY986439.1:63697410-64024910 GCA_963920525.1 Dichetophora obliterata
AATATTTTAATATTTTTAATATTTTAATATTTTAATATTTTAATATTTTAATATTTTAATATTTTAATATTTAATATTTTAATATTTTAATATTTTAATATTTTAATATTTTAATATTTTAATATTTTAATATTTTAATATTTTAATATTTATTAATATTTTAATATTTTAATATTTTAATATTTTAATATTTTAATATTTTAATATTTTAATATTTAATATTTATATTTTAATATTTTAATATTTTAATATTTTAATATTTTAATATTTTAATATTTAATATTTTAATATTTTAATATTTTAATATTTTAATATTTTAATATTTTAATATTTTAATATTTTAATATTTTAATATTTTAATATTTTAATATTTTAATATTTTAATATTTTAATATTTTAATATTTTAATATTTTAATATTTTAATATTTTAATATTTTAATATTTAATATTTTAATATTTTAATATTTTAATATTTTAATATTTTAATATTTTAATATTTTAATATTTTAATATTTTAATATTTTAATATTTTAATATTTTAATATTTTAATATTTTAATATTTTAATATTTTAATATTTTAATATTTTAATATTTTAATATTTTAATATTTTAATATTTTAATATTTAATATTTTAATATTTTAATATTTTAATATTTTAATATTTTAATATTTTAATATTTAATATTTTAATATTTTAATATTTTAATATTTTAATATTTTAATATTTTAATATTTTAATATTTTAATATTTTAATATTAATATTTTAATATTTAATATTTTAATATTTTAATATTTTAATATTTTAATATTTTAATATTTTAATATTTTAATATTTAATATTTTAATATTTTAATATTTTAATATTTTAATATTTTAATATTTTAATATTTTAATATTTTAATATTTTAATATTTTAATATTTTAATATTTTAATATTTTAATATTTTAATATTTTAATATTTTAATATTTTAATATTTTAATATTTAATATTTTTAATATTTAATATTTTAATATTTTAATATTTTAATATATTAATATTTTAATATTTTAATATTTTAATATTTTTTAATATTTAATATTTTAATATTTTAATATTTAATATTTTAATATTTTAATATTTTAATATTTTAATATTTTAATATTTTAATATTTTTATATTTTTAATATTTTAATATTTTAAATTAATATTTTAATATTTTAATATTTTAATATTTTAATATTTTAATATTTTAATATTTTAATATTTTAATATTTTTAATATTTTAATATTTTAATATTTTAATATTTTAATTTAATATTTTAATATTTTAATATTTTAATATTTTAATATTTTAATATTTTAATATTTTAATTATATTTAATATTTTAATATTTTAATATTTAATATTTTAATATTTTAATATTTTTAATATTTTTATATTTTAATATTTTAATATTTTAATATTTTAATTAATATTTTAATATTTTAATATTTTAATATTTTAATATTTTAATATTTTAATATTTTATATTTTAATATTTTAATATTTTAATATTTTAATATTTTAATATTTTAATATTTTAATATTTAATATTTTAATATTTTAATATTTTAATATTTTTAATATTTTAATATTTTAATATTTTAATATTTTAATATTTTAATATTTTAATATTTTAAAATTTTAATAATTTTATTATTTTATTATTTAATATTTTAATATTTTAATATTTTAATATTTTAATAATTTTAATATAATTTTTAATATATTTTAATATTTTTAATATTTTAATATTTAATATTTTTAATATTTTAATATTTTAATATTTTAATATTTAATTTAATATTTTAATATTTTAATATTTTAATATTTTAATATTTTAATATTTTAATATTTTAATATTTTAATATTTTAATATTTTTAATATTTTAATATTTTAATATTTTAATATTTTAATATTTTAATATATTTTAATATTTTAATATTTTTAATATTTTAATATTTTAATATTTTAATATTTTAATATTTTTAATATTTTAATATTTTTAATATTTTAATATTTTAATATTTTAATATTTTAATATTTTAATATTTTAATATTTTAAATATTTTAATATTTTAATATTTTAATATTTTAATATTTTAATATTTTATTTTAATATTTTAATATTTTAATATTTTAATATTTTAATATTTTAATATTTTAATATTTTAATATTTTAATATTTTAATATTTAATATTTTAATATTTTAATATTTTAATATTTTAATATTTTAATATTTTAATATTTTAATATTTTAATATTTTAATATTTTAATATTTTAATATTTTAATATTTTAATATTTTAATATTTTAATATTTTAATATTTTAATATTTTAATATTTTAATATTTTAATATTTTAATATTTTAATATTTTAATATTTTAATATTTTAATATTTTAATATTTTAATATTTTAATATTTTAATATTTTAATATTTTAATATTTTAATATTTTAATATTTTAATATTTTAATATTTTAATATTTTAATATTTTAATATTTTAATATTTTAATATTTTAATATTTTAATATTTTAATATTTTAATATTTTAATATTTTAATATTTTAATATTTTAATATTTTAATATTTTAATATTTTAATATTTTAATATTTTAATATTTTAATATTTTAATATTTTAATATTTTAATATTTTAATATTTTAATATTTTAATATTTTAATATTTTAATATTTTAATATTTTAATATTTTAATATTTTAATATTTTAATATTTTAATATTTTAATATTTTAATATTTTAATATTTTAATATTTTAATATTTTAATATTTTAATATTTTAATATTTTAATATTTTAATATTTTAATATTTTAATATTTTAATATTTTAATATTTTAATATTTTAATATTTTAATATTTTAATATTTTAATATTTTAATATTGAAATATTTTAATATTTTAATATTTTAAAATTTTAATATTTTAATATTTTAATATTGTAATATATAAATATCTGTAGTTTTTTTTTTGTTTAATTTTATATTTTTCATACATTAAAATTTTTATATTTTTACTAGCTTAAACCCGGCGCGGTGCTGCCGCGGCCACGTTGCCAAACGCGAATGAAATGTTATCAGTGAAACTGTATATGTAAATTGTGGTCGAATATTGAATTCCATGGCTGTGCGACCTAAAATTCAAAAGCTATTGAATTTCTCAAATTTAGGTTGTATGGGAGGTGCCACACCCCCTTGTTCAACTCCCATAAAATGTTATCAGCGAAGCGGCCTGTGTAAATTGTGGTCGAATACCGTATTCCGAGGCTAAGCCACTACTAGCTCCCAAGAAATTCGACATCTCAAGTTTGCGTTGTATGGGAGGTGCCACGCCCACTGGTGGTCGGAGGTGAAATATACTTTACGACCTATTCTCATACTTACCAAATATACATTCAACATTTCATGAAAATCGGTTGAGCCGTTTCGGAAGAGTTCTGCCTCAAACAGCGTGACACGAGATTCTTATATATGAGATGCTCTCAAATTTTTATATTTTAATGATTATGTAATAAATATCTTTTTTATTTTTTATAAGAAGCTGAATTGTGGCAGAATTTAATGTTTGGCCTCTTCAAAAATTTACCGAAGAGCTGGCAAATTAATGTGTGCAAAACATGCAGACAGTCATGCGAATAGAACACTGCTTTTATAAGTAAATTATTTTTTTCCCAAAGCGAAAATAGATATCTTTTATAAATTATAATTTTTTTTCTACTTTTTTGTTGTTGTTGTTATAGCATTTAATATAACCATTATATAAGGTAAGAAAACTAACTTCAACAAAATGAAAGATAAAAGAAAACAGAAAAAATTCTGTGAGTCTGTGCTACACTTGAGCGAGCTCAGCTTAAAAGGAGATTTTTAAAAGCAGCAGTTATAACAACAACAACCGCAGCATCATCATCATCATCATCTTCATCATCGTCATGATTATCAGCAGCAAGAGCAATAGCAGCTACATATTATGCCTCCACTGAAACCCCTTTTACTGTTGCCTGTAGGTTTTGGTTATGTTGTTTTTATGTATGGATATCGTCGTTGTTGTTGTGTACGTACAAGCTATTTTAATGCGCTACGCTCTGTCGAAGATGCCTTAACTTCACTTAACTTGATTTAACTTTGGTCTCTTGTGTTGCTTCTTACCCTTCTTTCTCGAACTTCTATTACTGCTTCTTTATGTTTGCTTTCATACATACATACATATACCTATATAAAAAAGCAGCTAGAAAATCTACAGAACCACAATGGAAGAGGAAACTAAAAGAAAAATAGCCAAAGTCAAGGAAATTATAGACAAACTAGTCAGTGTTAAGAACCTTGAAGCAGCAATTTTTGCACACACAAGTGTGCAGACAGACAGACTAGCATCACCAATGCTGGCAAAATTATTACGTTGGGTGTGAAAATTGTATAAGCAGCTGGCCGACAAGCAGTTGTTGCTTTTGGCTTGATTTTAAAGTTTTCCATTCGCACCTTCACCAAGAAAACGACACGGCAGAATTAAGAGCAATAAGAGATGTATTAAACTTGTAGCAAGTTTGTCGCTTAAGTCTTTTGTTTTCTGCTAAGGTTGAAGAAAAATGGTTTCATATACTTTTTACAAAATTTACTTTTTTGAAACAAAAATTTAAACATTACACTCAAAATCAAATAAATATAACGTATTAAAAAATTTCCTTATTAGTATTTTTGAAATCTTAGTGCTCACGTATGTTCTGGTTCTCTACCACACCAAGTGGTAGTCTACATTTTAAAGTGAAGAAATGGCATTGTAGTATGCAGCTTAAGTTGGTGATTTGCCTTAAGCCTCACAGATAGATTTATAGTAGCAGATAGATGCAAAAATGCGCCAGGAAAGCCACCAATCAATATGCACTAATAAACCAATATATGCTGTTATCATGGAGGTCTAAATCGGTCTTTGGTATCTTAGTTTTAAAACAGTTATGAATCGGCTTTAACCATTACCCGACTGCTGTCAGAAATCAAGTTCAGTGATAATAGGCATTGGCCTAAGCGCAGCTTGAGGCTTCGGTCAAACCAAGCTCCGTATTTTACAGCCTTCTTTTTAACTGAGCTTGAGCTAAATCCTTAAAGTTAAGTGAAAATGTTTGCCACTGAGTCAATTCTGCATAATTTTGTGATTTTATTATAAGCATTTAGAACTTGCCGCAAACATTGTTCTGCCCTTTTCGAAAGCTTAGACTATGAGTTTGATTTGGTTAAAGTCCCTGAAAATTAAATTTTCAACAAAAGCTGTTGCTGGCTTTGTTTGAGGAGTTAAACAAATTACTGCACCAACCAACATTGCAAACATTTTTATGATAAACTTATAATACACAAAATATAATTAAGAAAAATTTACTATTTGAGATGTTAAAGTATTATTAATACATTTTAAGCGATATGTTTCCAAATTAATATCAATTGAAATGCTTATTACAGTGTTCATTCAAGAATGAAGTGAAAAAATAGTATGAAATGTCTATGCCGTGAAAGTAAATTTAATTATAGCAATTTGAAGAGACCCTTGAAATAAGTTTTACATTAAAATTTATCACTAGACCATGAATGACTTCTCAATTAAAATAATTTTGCATCTAATAAAAATATATGGCATTTTAAAATAAAATAGAAGTGGCCACTTTTATTTTGATATTTAAACCAAAAAAATTAAAAGTCACATTCAAGAAAAATTAGACTGGAATCAATTTTGAATGAAAGAGTGAAATGAAAATTAACTGTATCCTTACTGTATCAATAAATTTTTTAGTCTAAGCTCCTCCCGCCTGATTTTGCGTTGAATTAAGTTTAACTTTTAATAAAAATGCTTGCACTTCGTATATATCAAAAAAAGTCTTATTTCATCCGAAAATATTCTATACAGATTAACTGACTTAAAAACAAAAGACTCATTCAAAATCCTTTTAAATGAATAGCAAATTTGAACAAATACTAAAAATAAGGCAGCAATATCTGTCACATTTTTTGATATATCTTCTAGTGCCCAAATTCTTATGTTCTTTGTAAGGTTTGAACATAATTTTTTTTTCGTGTAAGATTGAAATCATGTTTGTCTTTTTTTTAGTCTATCAAACATTTATACCCGCAACACAGCTGGCTAGTTTTAGATCATTCAATATATTAACGACTTCCGTTGAATAATTAACTAAACACTTCAGGCCAAAACAATCCAAAGTTCTACCTCAGCTATGCATTAGCTAAAATTGACACATAATTGCAGAACTATGCACAAACCTGCAAAATGCAGATGTTTGTGGTTTTTTGTGTTTATAACTAATGCATATATTTTCATTTAAATGGATTTTTTTCAAAGAGTTCCAATTCTTGATGTTACACAAACGCAAAGAAGTCATTTTAAGCACCTTTATTGGCCTCAAACACAATTCCACACTCCACAATTTATTTGCTGACTGCATGCTTCAAATGCATGTCTGCACAATCATGTTGCACGATCAGCTAAAAACGCCTGCAATAAAAATTGTTGCCAATGATTTGCCACTAATTTGAAGCTAATATAAGATGTGGCAATTCCTTAGGCAGTTAAAAATTTTAAGAAAAAAATTAACACATTTTCACTTTTAAGCAATTGCCAAGTATTCAAATAATGTCTTCAAACCAAATGCGGGCTGCTTGAAACAAATAAATGCACACACCTGTCCAAAGGACGACATGCAGAGGATCGGCATAAAAAAGCTACCAAATTTTTTCGATGAAGCATTCAACAGAAAATCGAGAAAATAAAAACATAGCACACATATCAAAGTGCAACGCAAACAAGACGACGCCTTTTGGGACTGCAGCAAAGAGTTCTTAAGTAATTTCTGTTGTAATTTTTGTTGGTACCAACAGGTGTAGTTCGAAAGAAAAAACAAGCTCAAATGGCATTTGTAAATATTTGTCGAACTGGCTGAGTACGAAGAAACAAGCAAGGCTCGAAATCAAGATTGGTACAAAGTCCATAAAAATTGCAGACTAATTTTACTTCAACAAGCTGCTTATTACTTGTCGATATAAATAATATTTGCAAGTAGATGTTTTAGCAAGGCGCATCTGTTGCCGCACTAAAATACTTCCGCTGACTTTTTGCTGTTCGATGTGAACTTTCAAGTGTATAGAATAACAACCATCAAAAAAGATGTTAAACAGCCGTTAGTTTACGTTCAATTCATTAGTTGGAAAGCATTTCTTTGAAGTGGGTTTATTTTGCACAAACTTCCTTGTCAGAGAGATAAAATAAGAAAACGCACAATTTCCGACGCTCAGCAGCAGCAGCAAACACAACAACAAAGAGCAATATATTTTTTGGCAAACATGTGTAATAGATTGAAGTACACAATAAGTACAACAACGAAAACAACAATAGCAAGTTGATGAATGATCAACAAGAACGAGATAAACTAAATTGTAAGAAGGGTCTTTTTAGCGCTTCTTTGTAAAGTTTCGGTTCAAAGACCTTTTATATACCTACTTCTGACAGCAACAACATCTGTGTGCAAAATTTTGGCCAAAAAAAATAGAGTAAGAGTCTTTTACATGCTCAAAATTTTGACAGCTTTGTAAATATTTTAAATATTCCTACAATTGAAGTTCATGAACTTTAATTCGCCAGAACTTTAGACAGGAAGTTAAAAATAGTGATTAAAACAAAAGCAATCAAGCAGAAATGACGTCATCTTTTGTTTTAGTCCCAACATTTTGTCAGTTAGATGGTTTGCTTAAAAAATTAATTTAATTTTTTTTAAGTTAGTGGAAAATATTAAATGTTTGTTTTGCTTTTTATTTCTTGTTGTTGTACATTTTGCGATTGTTGTTGTGACTATTTTTGTATTGTTATTATTATTTCTGCTTCACATCTGTTGTGATTTTTGTTTGTTCTTCTATTGACGCAAACAAATAAACTAATTTCGAACTAGCACATATGTATATGAGCTAGTTCGTGTCTTAAGTCTTTTGTTTAAGCCTAGCTAAATAGCTGCTATGAGCAACAGTTACTCTCAATATATAGAATAATTTCTCAGGACGTGAAAAAGATCAATGTCCTGATCTATTCTGAAATTATTCTATTTCTAGCACTTAAGTTATTTAAAGTCCATTAACGACATTTGCATGGTTTCTTTAATTTTAAAACATTAGTAAAAGAATTAAAATAGAACTGCTCTGATTCTAAAAAAATAACAACAATATTAGTTGAAGGGATTGGAATAATTTTTCAAGGGTAAATTTTGCAGGATAAATTTTCAATGGATCAAATTTATAATAGGGCAAAGCCAAAGTATATTCAATGGGTGTTGGTAATTTTTTAGGTTATGTATAGAAATGTGGTTTATAACGTTTTGCGCAATAATACATACAAATATATTTTTATTTGTAGAATAAATTATTGCACAATTTACAAAGATTTATTTATATTTCCAAACTGGTACTTTTGCTAAAGTCTTAAAGTAGATCCTAAAGTGGTTTAAAAGTATTCTAACATTAGAGGCATTCATTTCTTATTTCTTGCATGTATTATGAAAGGAAGTGCAGCAAGTAAAAGATGATGAATTTCTTTTTTTTTCATGCAGCTATTTTTTAAATGTAATACAAAAATTTACCTTTGTTGAATTCTTTATATTGATTTTTATCAAACAGCTTAAAAGGAAAAAAGTTGCCACAACACGTGTTCAGATATAATTTATTTTTGTTAATAAAAATTTTGACAAGAACACCAAATATAATCACATTGAACTGCTCTACGCGAAGAGGTTTTTGTACTATTTAATAGCAAGTACAAATTGGGCTAGAAATTAACTAGATGGTATTTCCAATTTACTACAAAATAACTGCTGGGACTTTACTTGAGAAAACATAACATATACAGCCTTTTAGTTTCGTTAAGCAACATGAACAAACTATCATAATGAAAAAATATAAAAATATTGACAAAAGAATATCAATCACTCTGCCTATGTTTTTTTTTTAATATCAACTTGCGAAAAAGCTAGCTCTTCATTACTATTGAAGTAACTAGGGAAAGGGTGTGTAAAAGGTAGCAGTAGACCTATGACATGCTCGTGTAAAATTTTCCAGTTGAGTGCAAAGAAGGTAGATTGAAGTAGAACTAGTACTAGCTCCCAAGGGCCTAGTGAAATCACTAGTTTTGTGCTAGTGCCATTAACTGCAGGGTCATTTATTCAGAAATTTTTTTGTTCTTATTTCGGAAGAAACGTTATTTCCAGACAAATTTTTTTCCTTTCCAGAATGAAATTAATTTTTTCAACAAAATTGTTTTGTTCATTTCTAATTGTTCTGTATTGATTTCAATCCCTGCACAGTGATTCGTGTAGAACATGCTAGCTGGATGAAATTGGTTTTCTCACTTTGAGAAAATGAGTGTTAAATTTGATGAGTAATGATCTAAGAGAAACGGAATTAAGAATTGTTTTTGCCACTCGAATAGTAAGCCGGGTATTTATTTTTAATAATTTTATTTTGATTATCATTAGTGCATTTTGAAAGACAAAAGTGCATTGTTCAACAATAAATTTTTTAAATGTTCGCAATGGAATTCCAAGTTAAAGCTATGAAAAATAATTTTATAAAAAAAAGGGAGAAAATGGATACTTATTGTGAAATTTTAAAAATAGCCAGAAGCGCTATTTCTGCGTTATTAGTTTTTATTTTTAAAATTCCAGAAGATGCAGCCTAATTGACATCGCTTGACACCGGACTGATTTTTTAGTATGTGTTAAATACGTGCCTATCCATTATTTAAAAACTGATTTGGGGTTTCGCACACGTATGCTTCTATTTTATTTCTTTTTTTTTCTCCACCACTAAATGAAAATTGTATGAAATTTGGTGCAAATTTGCGAAGAGCTAAAGAAACTACTTTCTATTTGAGTTCGTTGAATCAAAATTTCATTTTGTCGATGCTGATAAGGAGTTTTTAAGATCCATTTAAAATAAACTCACAAGTTTTTTAGCAAAATGGAAATAATTTGCGCTCTTGTGGGAACAGGATAGAACGTTTGATAAAAAAATTTATGGGATTTTTAAAGGAGGGACGATTTCTTAAATAACTTAACACTTTAATTAAATATACTTATTATTTAAATTTCAAAAAGAAAATAACACTTAAAAGTGCGGTTGCACAAATATTATACATAAAAACATTTTTCATAAAAATCAGCAGAGTACTTTTGGAGTTTTTCTGGAACAAATAATGTTCACTTTAATTTTAATAATAATATAGATATAGTTTAATAATAATATAGATATAGAAAAATAATATAGATATAGTTGGGCAAAATATGTTAACAATAACGCTTACTCATATCTAACACAAATTAAAAGAATTGTATAGCTTCCACTTTCATAAAACCTAAAGTTAATCAAATGAAAATAATCATATCAAACAGGGGAACGACATGCACAGCTGACATATAAAGCACACATGAGGTGAGGGGTATCTATGTTTCGGATGTACTGCAAACTAAAATTTTTAACAATTCACATAATCGTTATCCACGTAGCAATGAAAAAGTACAAAAAAATAAATTTTTCCAGCTTGAATGTTCTACACGATTCACTGTGCCCTGGTCAAAAATGTAAAAAATGTTGAACGATTTTTTTTTAGGAAGCTTTTTTTGATTCTTTTTGTGAGTTATTCCAGCAGCAAAAACGGTTATCGTTGCTTTGAAAATCACATTAACATCGATGCCAAAGTGCTCTTTAAAGCAGCTTTGAGGTATCAGAGGAGAGAATTTTATATATTTGATACTTTTTCAAAATTTTTGGAAGCTTGTAAGAATCAAACAAAATAGTGTAATACATAAAAGTGTAAATACATATATTATATAAAAAATTGCAAACTGTCTATTTAAGATGTAGAAAGGATTTTGATAAGGCTTCCCTTAAACTGAACATTATCTCTTCTATAAAATTGCCCTAAGCGTAATATTTATTTTAAAAATAACAACCAGAAAACCAATGCCAATAGATTCCATTAGCAATAGCGTACGCAAAAATCAGTAAGTTGTGAGACACGTCAGTCTGCAACATACTAAGAAAGTTGTAAATGTTATATTTAATGCAGTTCAGTCAACAATTTAAACAAAGGGCTGACAAACACGCAAAAAAGAAATAAGTTGTTTTGATAAAAAAACTCAGAGAAAAAAAAATCTAAAAGAATTAATTTTCTTTTTTGTTTTGTTTCACAAAAGGTTTTTGAAAAAAATTGTTTCAACTTTAATGTCTTAAATAAGAAATATTGAATATTTTTATGTACTTAAAAAAAATAACATGTATTTAAATTTAAAATTAGCATATAATTATTTTCACACAAAAATTTAACATAAAATATGCGAATATATTTATTTATTTAATCTACTGGGCCAAGCCCTTACATATTACAGTTGTTGATTAAATCTGGGAATAACAAAAGTAATTTATAAAATAAGGTTGAACAAAAGCAAAGTGTAGGCTAAAATTATATCAAAGGTTAATTCAAAATTCTTATCAAAGCTGGTCTTTCAACTTCTACGTCAATTTTAGTGGAATAACATAGAGTAAGACATCTGGAGATAGGATCGCTACGACCATAACTTGTCTTATGAACCTTAATGAAAAATGCACAGTGTTCTCTAAGCGGTCTAGCAGCAGCATGAAATACGATAAGAGTTAAGAGTTCGGGTGAATCAACTTTGCCACTAAGTATAACTTTAATAAATAGAATACTCAAAAGGTTGAATCTTACTGAAAGCTTTTGTTAGACAAGCTTTCGACATCTCATTCGATCACCGAGATTGATAATTAAGAATTCCGGAATTTGAAAAACAGATAACAAGTAAATTTTTTAATAAAAAAAAATAGTTCGTGTACAAAGTATGAGAGTTAAGATATTTTTTTTTAATTAAAACTTATCCAAAGGAATTAATAAAAACGCAGTTCACTTAAATTGTTTATATTAACTTAATTTAATTTATCTCTATATATAAAATGCTTCTGTACATGGCTTTGTCACTGAACTCCTCCTAAACAGCTAGACCGATTTTGATGAAATTTGGTGTGTGTGTGTGCGACTGGGTCTGTAGATGGTTTTGGCCTGAAGTTTTACCTGGTAGATGGAGCTGTTGTTGCCGTGGCAGTGTTAAAAGAGGTATTTGAGAGTATAACTCATAAACGAATTGAGAAATCGTTATGATTTTTTCACTAAACCATTACTTTCTATGCAAACAAAATAACCAAAATACAAAATGAATAAAAATAAACAAAAACCTGTTTAATTTTTATAATAGTTAGGCTTGATTTTTGGATTGCATAAAACGTTTTTAAATTTTTACAATAGAAACTTTAAATCAACCCTACATTTATGCATACGCCATTTTTGGTTTTGAATATTTTTTCAGCAACAAATATTTTTACCAAAACTTTTTGCGAATTAAAGAAATTCGTTAGGGTTTCTTTTTGGAAAATTTTAAAAATTAGAAGGAAAACGAAAATGAAAAAGATTGAAACACAATTAGATGGACAATTAATCAAAATTTCCAAAAAAAAATTGAATGCAGTCCTTTGTAACATGACTGAGTTATTTGCTTTCAGAGCAAGCACTTTCATTTTTGATTGATTTTTTTTCTATTTCACCAAAGAATAAAATTAGTTCTAAAAAATTTTGGTGTGTTTCAGACACGAAAGTTTTTGTGGTGTCAATTTCTTGGAAATTTTAAGCTTCTTGCATGTTCCTACAGAAAACAAAATTTTTTCTAATAAAAAACATCTAAACCAAGAATGCTAGTTACCAAAAAGGTATGCAATTACCAAATTGCAAAAATATAACACTTCAGAAAGTTATTAAACACACACCAAGAAAGGTTTTAACAGAATAAAGGCGAGCGTGACACGTCTCATACAGTCGAAATATTTGGTATCGAATGTCTTTAAAACTATTGTTCGCACTGCTTTGAAATTCGGTATTCGAGCACAATTTACATGTGCCATTTTACTGATAGCATTTTATGGGTATTGGACAAGGGGTCGTGGCATCAACACACCGCGTTTCAACTAGTTTCTGCATTTCCAGACTTGCGTTACGGACGATTAGTACGAAGAAATATTAAAAAAAGAATAAAAATGTCTAATTTTTAAAAAGTCCTTTTTTATTTGCGTAGTAGTAAAGTAGCACTATATTAAGTAAAAACAATGACAACAATCGACCGTTAGGATTTAAAGACACAAACAAAAATATGTGGTGACGTTACGTTACAAAAACTTTTGACTTGGAATACAAAATTTGTAAAACTCTCTGGATTGGGCAAGACTTTTTGTATAAAAATTTTTTAAGTAGGATTTAAAATAACATAAGTTTATTTTCCAAATGATCAAATTTAAAAATTTTCTCTGATTTTTTTTTTTATTAGGCTTTTTGATCTGGCGTTACGTTTCTGAAATTTCCATTGTACCACTCTCCTACGTATACAAGTCAATATCTGTTTTTGAGTAGTTTTGAGATATTTAGCTTTTACGTTTTTTATCTTTTTAAGAAACACACTAGAAGTGATCACTTTACTTTAATTTTACAGTTATTTGGAGTTGAAAATGGGTAATCTAAGCTTAACGCAAAAAGTAGAAACTCATTCACGGTTCCGAATCTGCCTTTTTCTACATTTTGGAATTTTTGCGTTTGTGACTTTCTTTCTTAGGACGGCAGTGTAGTTCAGTTGTGTAATTAAGTAATTAGGTAGTGATTATGTTATTAAGTAAATAAAAAACAAATTTTATATATTGTCCTTTCCTTGCCTCAATCATTTTTTCATTATCTTTAGCCAATGCATTCCATTATTACTAAAACAAAAAAGTTTACGAAACATTTACTAAACATTTATGAAAAAGAAAAACTGCATTTATGAAACAGTGCAGATAATTTGATCATCATGATTAATACATTTTTGTATAAAATGCTTATATTAAAAAAATTGAAATATATCTCGTAGATAATATTATAAAATAATAAGTTTTTAATAATTTTTTATTTTTTGGTCACGGTAGTCTTCTCTGTGGAAATACCCATAGGAGGAAATAAAGGACGAGAATATATATATTTAGTATATTTATATATCTAAAGTAGAATTCATTAAATTCATATTTTCTGGCATAATAATACTAACATAAAAAAGGTACATTTTTTGAGATCACTGAAGTCTTTGAACTGTTAGTTAGGCTGACTGACTTTGCAAATATGCTCTTCAAAATACTTAATCCCCCAGGCTTGACCGAATTTTGTACGCAAAATATCCAGTCGAAGAAAAACATCTCTCGAACTCAACACTAGTAGGCGGAATTGTTATAAAATAATCATATGCTTCTTAAAGCAGACTATCGCGAGTGCCACCATTTAAATATATTTTTATTTCTTTTTCGAACATTTGAGGTAAATTTAAATTTTTTTAAAAGTTTTTACTCGAATGTCAACTTAAAGTGCAGCATTTTTGCAATTTGAAGGCAATCCCGAAAATCCCTGGATTTTAGGTTTTATAATCCCGGTACTGTCTGGACTGAAAAAGTCCGAGATCACGGGATTGGTAGTCTTGCTTCATACGATGGGGGAATTGTTCAACGAAATTATTTTGTATTCTCTCGATCAGATCTATATCGTCTTGATACATGAGGTGCCGAGTTATTTCTGCATATTCGAGAACTGATCTAACCAAGGAAATGAATGTGGTTTTTAGTATAAAAGCATCCGTGAAATCCACAGCGTTTCTTTTGACAAAACCGAGTAGTGAATTTTCTTTGGAAATTGCAAAGTCCCTATGGGGTCTGAAAGTAAGCTTGGAATCAAAATAGGCCCACAGATATTTGTTTAAGGACACCCTGGCAAATTTTTGTTTCAGATGATTATAATTTAACAAAACCGGGGTGAAATTTTATCACTGCATGTCAAACCTAATAGTAAAATGATTTGTGTTTTGTTTCATTTTTTTCCAAAATTAACCGACAAAAATTATTGTAATAGATTTATCTAAGTTAATCATCAAGAGTCATCTTTGCTTTTTACAATATTTTCTTATTAAAACTGTAAATTTTTTTATGCTTCACATCACATATATGCTTATCATAAAATTATGCCAACTTCTCCATTCTTGTCCATTCAGGTCATGTCTTACAACTTCCTATAATTTTAAAAATTCAAAAATCAGCCTTTTTTGGTCATACTTTCGTAAAAGCCGCTATGAATTGCAATGAACTTTGCTCATGAAAAGCTAAGCTTAGCATTTGTAATTTAAAAATGAAATGAGACTCAAGCAAATTTAACTAAAAAATAAAATTTTTAACTAAACATAATTTTTTTTAAAAAGCGCAAATATCCTATTTAGTAGCGAATGTTTGTACAAAATGCTACACAAATAAATTGTGCGCTTGACGAAAGTTGAAGGAGAATAAAACAGGAAATTTAGAGCACTTCAATGAAAACCACAATTATAAAATTTACTCATAGCTGAAAAAATTAATGCATATATGTACGTATAGGGGAATGTGTATGTGCAGGCCAGGCCTGTAGCTAGCATTTCAAGAGGAAGGAGGAACTTAAAAAAAGGAAATGTATTGGTACCGATAATATTTTTAAAGTAAGGCGATAGGACTTTTTCATGAACAATCGATAACGTCATTATTATTTTTTGATGTTACTTTAATTTTTTATTTTATCAAATATCAGCTTAAAGTAAATAAATAAAGAGTTAAGAAACTTCTGTTTGTTTGTTTTTTGTTGCGTAACGTTAAAGAAAACGTTTATACTTCTTGCCTCTAACTTTCAGTACAATTATCCAAATTGAGAATTCCATAATTTTTTTAATAAAAAACTGTGGTTTTCTGTGTTAGAAATTTTTTCAAATTTTTTTTTAATAATCTTTTAAACGATTAACTTTTAATCAATGATTTCAGAATTAATAACTAAACAAAATATCCCAAATAAAACTATGTATTTTACTATTTGGGAAATTAATAGATTTATCCAAATTTGTTTTTGGATTTAAAGTACTTTTTTTTAATACCAGAGTCTTTTGGCGAGTTAATCAGACCAATTCTAGATGATTTTTCCCAGGGAATCAGAAAAAGGAGTTTTAATTTTTAAGATAAATATCAAAAACATTTTGGAAATTTTTAATGCCAATTTGTTCATCAACCATCAATAGTCATGAGTGTCAAAAAAAAAGACATGTGATACCTTTATCTGCTATCTTAAAAATAAAAACTTCTTTTTTCGATTCCCCGGGAAAAATTATTTAGGATTGGGCTGAATAAAAAACGTCCGAAAATTAATAATAAAAATTTAAATTTATTAAATCTATTTGTTTTGTAATCATTTACTTAAAAAACTAACAAATTTTCGACTGCTAAATAACGCCTTAACAAATTAAAATAATAAAAAACCTGTATTTTTTTTTTCGAAAAAGTTTTAGTTGCTTTTTCAAACCATAAATAAAGGTAGAAACACTTTTCAAAAGAATTTATAAAACTGTGAAAGAATTGTATTTAAAAAAAAATCAAAATTAATAAAAAGTCCGTTGTGTTATTTTCGTTTTTTGGGAAAGCATAATTTAAAAATATTTTCTGCTTAAAGTTCAACACTGAATCCTTGAACTCAGTATTATTTTTCGGCTAGAAAAATAAAACAAGCCATTTATTTACATTTTATAGTTCCTTTGCATTTCAAATCTGCCATAATTTTTTTAATACCGGTTTGTTAAAAAAATGGTTATCACATAGCCATTAAAGAATGAAGCTCAGGGAAAATCCTTAAACTGTCTTTCTTCTGCAACGTTTATGGGATAAAAAGCAAAATCTCCTAGAATATATTCTTTTTCAATTTAGTTGTATATTGATTTTTAATACATTATTTTAAAAAACCTAAGTAAATCTCAAAAAGTTTTACACAACTTACAATACCAACATACATATGAGTAAAAATATAATCAAAAACATAAATGCATTTAAAAATTTCGAATTTGAAAAATATACTTAAGCACTTAATAAAAGTAAAACATTATAATAACGTCATTTTATAAATCCTTGGAATAATAAAGCACATTGCAAAATAAAAAAAAACAGGAGAAAGATTCGGCAACACTTTCGATTATAATGAACTTTTGCTTAGAAAAGTATATATAAAATTTATTTTTAGGCATTAAAATAGCTATTCACAAATTTTTTTATCATTTGTTTTAAATAATTATATTCTTCTTTTACTTGTCTAATCTACATAAATTTGTTAGTATATGTTCAGACCCTATGAGGGCTTTAAGCTCCAAATATCCCCCTTTGGCATGTGTGTGAGCAGTGGTTGTTGTTATTTGTGTGAAAAAACGTTATATTAATGTAAAAACTAACATGCAATATTTATATATTTCTAAGCTGTTAATATTTGACTTCATATAAAACAAAAGACTTAAGCAACGAACTAGATTCTGCAACAATAAAAAACAAATAATTAAATGCAATTCTAACTGAAAGTCTTCAATTTGGCAGTTATAAAAAGCTGCGTAAAATTAGCTGGCACTCAGCAAAACAAAAGACTTAAGCGACAAACTTGCTGCATTGCTTAAAAAGGCTCTCGTTTAACTCAAGAATTTGTTGAATTATAAACACTAAATTATATTTTGTCTTGCCAAAACTCAAATTGTGGTTAGTATAAAAAAAAACCTTCAGAGGTGGCGTACCGCCTGAAAATGAAAAATATGCTCAATATTTGCTCAACTCAACTAAGAAACGCTGTGACGAGTGCATGAAAATCAACGCTGGTGATGACGACTACGTCGCATTGTCGGCGACACATAAATTTACAAAAAAAAAATAAATCCATTAAAAAAAATACTCAAGCAAATAACAGCAGCAGCGAGAAAAACTTTTAGGTCAGGGTTAACTGCTGTTAAAGTGTGCATCTGAATGCACGTGAGACTCAGTGTGAGTGTGTGTGTGTGTCTGTTTGACGTATAACCGCGCTTGAATGCAGCTCATTATGAGACACTGTGTTTATAAACAGCCAACACATGTGCACTAGTTGCACGGGTAGCACGACGCTAGCGGCAACGTGCAACAGGTGGGTTCGCAGCAGCTCAGCTGTAATGAAGCTCAGCGTTTAAAGAGTTGATTTAAAATTAACAATTTATTTCTTAAGCTAAAAAGTGTGTTTATTTTTTGTTGCTGCTTTTGTTGTCACTTCAATGAAGATGCTGCCTGCTCTCGATGTGCTGCTGAAGCTTGCTTAATGAATGAAATAAACAACTGCAACAAACTCGAATGTGTATGTAAAATAACCGTAATGAGCTGCATGCTGCTGTTGTATTTGTTGTTGTGGTTTATTTGTTGGTTGGATTTAAGCAAACCAACCAGTTGAATTAATGACAAAATAAATTCAATAAAAATGTATTTATACAAGTAAAATATGCAAATGTATTTATTTAAAAATGTTGATTTTTAAATTTAAAAATTTGGCCCAATACTTAATTGTTGTTTTTTTTTTTTGTTTTGTGGTGTGATTTACAAAAGTTTATTGGGCAATGAGCGACGAACTTTGAGCAACTTTATAAAACATTGACGCTGAGTGCAGTTATATTTATATTATTGTTGTTGTATTTGCACAAATACATAGCAGAGAAGTGTGAAAAATTAACGAGTAGATGACGAAGACTGCGCACTTTCGTCACAGAAGAAAATCAACAACTTTATTTAAATATTTTTAAGTAGGTGTTTTTAGGGCAAAATGTAAATTTCACAAGTTTGAAGGTGGTGCAGTTTTCAGTTTTTTTTTTTTTTTAATTAGCAAGTTATGTGGTCATAAAAGCTGTTGTTAGTTGAAGCTGTGCTGGTTTTGTTGTTGCTACTTAATCAAAATGATTTATTGTGTGTTTAATGAGAGGAAAATTGTTTTGTTCTTTCGACAACAATTCCTGTCCTCAGCTTGGCTTACATCTTTCATTATTTCTCACTTTGTTCTAGGCTATGTTTTTTATTGCTGCTCATTCAAATACCAATTCGAATCATCTTTCTTTCTTTCTTTTTTTCTTTTTGTGCTTTTAATGCATTTATCTGAGCTCAGGTACACACACACACACACAACACATGTATACATTCGTTGTTGAACAGGTACGACCGAAAGGTTAATGCAGTAAATTCCTTTTTGTAGATTTTCTTAATATTGCCCCTGCACGCGTTTTTGTGTATCTCTTCATTGTTTTTATTGTTATTGTACTTGTTGTTGTTGCTTTACTATACCTTTTTATGTCTGCCTTCGTTTTTATCATAATTTTTTTTCTTTATTCTCAAGCGTTGTAGAATACTTTTAAAAGACCTGTTTTCATATGATTCAGTTAAACAATGTTTTTTTAGTTTTTTCTTTTCGTTTTTTTTATCTTTTTTTTTCGTTTTGTATAGCTGAAAATTGCTTTGTTTGCATGTGTGCATGTTTTTTATTCAAACGTTGCCAGGAATCTTTTAATATTCTGATTGTCAATTTTTTACCTTACGCTCTTTTCTTTCTTGCTTTGATTTTCAACAAAAGGCATATCTTTGCTTCTATAGATCGTTTTTATTGCTGCTTACCTGTTGGATGCAGGTAGCTCAGAAAAAAAATCATATGTAGCGTAGGATACAGCGAGCACTTTTTAAGCGAAAGTAAAATTATAAATTTTTTTTTCTGCTCAATTTTAACGACTTTTTCTGCGCTAAGATCGACATCAAAATGCAATTAAATAAAATGAAAAGAATCTTTTAACTGCTGTTCAACATTAAATTTAGCAAAAATCTTGAATATCAAGGAAATGTTGTAGTTAAAGAAATGAAAAAGTAAAAAAAATAACAATTCCGAAACAAACCAATGTTGAGTTACTGAGTTACTGTCTTTATGTTGAGTTACTGAACTAAAAGTTAGTGTTTGTAAATTTTTGCATTAAAAATTTGCTTTGTTTTCTTATTACGTTTCAGTTAATAAATCCAAAAAATTAAAATTTTTTTTATAACGTGCTTTTCATTGTTCACAGATTTAATATTATTAAAGTTATTGTTGATTTTATTTTTGAGTTGAGTACTTTTTGGGCTTTAATAATTATATTCATTCAAAGTATTTTTAAAAAGTATATCTTTTTTTTTGCTGTATGTATTTTACGCAGCTTCATAAACAAGGCATTCATTATGAACAAAAGACTTAAGACACGAACCTGCTGGCTCAGTTCTATTTTTATTTAGCTAATTTCGTAATTGTTTAATTTGCAACAATAAGAAGTGAAAGATAATCTTTTTATGCTACAACAACGAAATCCTGCAATATAACAACGTTCAATAAAACCGTAAAATTAGAATGCACTAACAATTTCTTAAAAAGAGCTAATATATAAAGAAACCAGCTTTACACATGTCAATAAAATAGCGTAGAACAGATTTGACTTGCTTAAAACTTTTAGAATAGTTGATTGCTTTCAAATAAATTACTTTCTGTTATTAAATTGTTTATTTTTGTAATAATAAGCAAAAACCATTATATTGCAAAAAAATGGGAATGCCAATTAGAGTTTTAATAAAGTTAAACAACTTTTCAGGGGATTACAATATTAAATGATATATCAATTTTTGCATTCAGTGTGCCTTCCTTTTCAATTTAAGATGAGCAGCGTTAACGAGAAGTCTATCCAAAAAAATCACTAAGCCAAAAGTTTTATATGTATATAGTATGTAAAATGAATTATTCGTGCGCGAATATAAGACTAACAGCCATATTCTGGCAAATTAACAAAATGTTAACCAGTATTTTGAATATTTCTATATGTTTGTTGTAATTTTTTTATTTCAAAACAAAATTTGAAGCTCAAAAATAACAAATTTTGATAAAAATTGTCAACTGCTTTTCAGTTATTGAGAATTTCATTAGCAAATTTTGTTTTTTGAGCTTTAAATTTTGTATTGAAAACAACAAACACATAGAAATATTAAAAATACTGGTTAACAATTTGTTAATTTGCCAGAATAGGGCTGTTAGGCTCTACAATTTTTTCGAAAAAATTGTTTTTTTATTTTACGTTTGTAAAAATTACCTTTTTCCAATCGCTTATACTGCAATAACTGACGAAGATAGACACATTTTACACAAAGAAGAAATGTGTGCCTATTTCTTAACTCTCGAATGTGTGTAGATGTTCACTAAAACTTAATTATACAAGTTCTAAATTGCGCAAAATAGAGATATCCAACAAATTGGATTTAGTTTTAACATGACCAAATTTTTTTATTTGTTTTTTTATTTTGTTAAGTAAGATTGCCCTAAAATTTTACTAATACTGGTAGAATTTTAGTGAAGAAAGTTGAATATCTACAAATATTTTTGAATCATAAAAAACTCCTGAGGAAAAAAAATGGTAACTAGTTTTGTATGGAATGCCCCATATTGAATTTGAAACTCGGTTTGTGACTCCCATAAGAAATCGTAGCAGATAAAATAAAGTATATACATTTTTTTATTAGTATCACCTTTGAAAAAAATAAGTTATGTCCGTCTGTGATCACGACAAAAGCCGTATAATTGGAGCTTTCGTATCTAAATTCAATATAAAAGCTTCATTTCGGAAATATCAAGTTTAAAACTCAGCCAAACCGAGGGAAACCACGCCTACCTTCTTTTTACAATTCCATAAAAAATAATCTAATGGCTTCTAATTTCAAACATAACCTTTATCTTCAATAATGTACTAAAACTCAAATATATCTGAGCATGAAATTTGTCAAAATCCAATGAAATCCCAGCCTATCTCTAATATAAAATAACTTTATCAAAACCGTACAACCACTTTGAATCTTTTTGAATTTCACTAAAAATTAAAATCTAATGACTTTCACCTTTATGCATAAGCTCAAATTTGCACACTGAGTATGAAATTTGATTAAATCGAATGAAAACCACACCTACCTCCCATACAAAATTACTTTCTCTAAACGTTAAAATTTTATTAACTTCCAAAAAAAAAATTAAAAAAAAATAGGGGTATTCACACTGACTTGAGTATGGATAGATTGAGTAGTTTTAATTATTGCGAATACCCTAAATTGCAATTGAGTACTTTGTAGAATAGTTTTAAGAAATGCTGCATGTTTGTTTGATTTCCCCCATGATAAAACCAGACAAGGTGGTTTCAGGGCACAAAGCAGCTGACCAAAACTGTCAAAATGAAGTTAACATCTCATACAAAATCTGCAACCCATGAGAATGCAATGAAAAAGCAAAAATAGCCAAAAATAGCACAATAACTGAGTTTCACAGCTATGCCGAAAACTTAATAGTGCGTTAGGTTGGTCGGCCGTTGATCGTACTTTGGTCTGCATTGTTAAACCTTTACGATACAAGTGTCAAAACGGACGACCTCAAACTTTGCAAAACTTAATGTTGCGTTGACAGATCTTGCCTCTGCCATTTCGGTGATGCCAATAAAAGCAGCTACTCAAAAAATTCCACAAAACTACTCTTTATCCAAAATCATGCAGATTTTAATGTATGCGGATTTAATTTCTTATAAAACAATGAAGAATAAATATTTATTGTAATAAAATCCTTAAACGACCTACTTTAAAAAGTTAAGATATATTTTTTCAATGTATGCTTAATATAATAAGGATATTCTTGCAAAGTGGCAATTTTATAACTAAGAAATTAGTTATTTTTATCAGGCAGGGTATAAGAACAGTCCTTAAAGTCGATTGTTCATTTGCGGCATATATGTCAGCTGCAAAATATTGTCATATGTTGTCAATTAGTTTTTAAGTTGAAATTTTCAAAATGATTTCTAAAATTTTGAGAATAAAATATTTGTTACTCTTGTTCCAATTCACAAATCCTTAACTCTCATTGATTTTTTACCGGCTTCTGATAAGAAATTAGTTAACTTTCAAAAAATGAAAACATCAAGGAACTAATCAATTTCCAAATCCACCAAGTATAATGGGCATTACTATAAAAAAATCATCATAAAAGCATGACCTGTGACAATTACATTATAAATTTGCTCGTCGCCAATCAGGGAGCCTGGATGACTCAATTCAGCTCGGATTCAAATTCTTAGAGATGTACCAACTATCTTTGCTCAGGCTCCAAAAACAAAGTAAAGAGTGCCAATATCATTATGGTTTGTAGAAAATAGCCATTGTTTCGAAAGGTTTGTCACCTCGTTTACTCACCTAAATCAAAAAGCAAATATATCTGGTTTGTGGAAAGGCTTCTCCATTCAAATTTATAAAGCTGATAAACTTATACGCTTTATACTATTTACTATTGCATGAATCTCCAAAATACGTGAAATAATAGAGGTATTCACTATACAGAGCATTTAAGTTCACAAAGAAATATACCATTAATGAAATTAATTTACTAGTTGATTGTTTGAAGCATACTGAGGTTTTTATGGTATGGTTGATATTTTTATGGTTTATTGATAACTATCAGTTCATCAAGAGTTTCATACGTATTTGTTAGAAATGTGTTACATGAGATCTCGGGTGCAGCAATTTTCAGTAAATACTCCACTTTTTTACGCTTTTTCTTGGCATATTTTTTTCTGTCGGCCTTTGTAGTCTAGTGGAGAGTGCACTATACTATCAACTCAGAGGTCCCTGGTCCCGGGCTCTGGCATGACTTTCTTTGTGCTTTTCAACATTTAAGAATTATGAAAAATTAAAATCCACAACTAAATTCTGGAAAATGTGGAAATAAAAGAACAGGAACAACTAAGTGCTAGAAATGCTTGCCGAGGTTAAGGCATAACGCTAGCCTCGGTTAAAAGCAATTCAATTTGTCTTTCACGGTTGTTTCGCCTAATCAATAATTCACGTATGATTCCAATCAATTCCCATAAATAATCTATCACTTTCCTTTCAGGTCTAAGACCAAACCTTGTTTGTATAAGGCGCATGCCTTGGTTCTTAAAAAAAAATTCCTGCCTTTAACCCACAAAATAACACTTTTATATTTGAATCAGCTGATTTTCTTGCTGTGGGGTCTAGTTTATAAGCTGGTTCTCTTAATTTTCCCCTCAACATTTCTTTTGAACACACCTACACTCTATCTGCTAACCTTCTGGGCATCTCTATAAAAAAAAAAAACATTGAAAAATTTTTTATCATAGTTCATACGACAAAATGTATTACCCTTAAGGGGAGTAAACTTTTTGAGCTGGTCCCATTAATTTTCCCCCTCAACATTTCTTCTGAACACACCTACACTATATCTTCCACCCTTCTGGGGGTCCCCCAAAAAAAAAACACAAAAAAATAGAAACACAAATGTCTACTATAGTTCATATCAAAAAATCGACGACCCTAAGAAGGGTTAAATGCATGATCTGGTCCTTTTAATTAAATTCTATCTGCCACTCTTCTGATGGTCTCCATACAAAATACACATAAAAATAGAAAATATTATTGCTCGTGTAAGCAATTATCTGACGAATGAGAATCAAAATAATTTTCTTCACAAAGATTTAAAAATTTTTTTACAGCACTCGACAATTTTTACTCTCAATAAGTTTTTCGGCATGTTCATTTTTAATTTATGAAATATTTTCTTTTCCTAGCCAACACCAGATTCTGACAAATAAGACATATTTCAATAAATATCACAATCAAAAATATGGTGTGTTCACGAAAACCTACCTGCACAACTACAAGTCCTCAACTGCACTGGTTAGTGCACTGAATCATGAATACCTCTATTTTATTATATATGTGTTGCAAGGAATCAGTGATTGAGCTTACTCATCGTGGTATGAGTTCTCTAGCAGCAAAGAAACTTACTATTCTTTTTTCAAAGTCAAAATCAATCTTTTACATAGTCCGACCACGCCTATTTTTAGTAAAGTTGCCGCCAGTACCAAAAAATTACTAAAATTACCAAATTTTAGTTTATTTAATACGACCCAAACCGTCTTAAATGTATCGATTGTATAAATAATCGTAAGGTAAGACCTTAAACAACCTCATGAACCTTTTTTGAATATATAACTTGAAATCTAGCAAGTGGATAAAAATAAAAATATAACTATCTCTTTTGCTAAAAGGTGTAGGATTGTGTGCGACCACTCATTTTTTCAGTACAAATTTTGGCTGCGAACGTGGATATTAAAAAAAAATTTTTAATTTTTTTACAAGAAGTTTAAGCCTTGAACATGAAATTTCGAATTTTTTTTTTCTTATTGTTGCAACTTTTTCTAAAATATCTCTGCATCTAGCAAACGGATCAAATCAAAAATTCAATTTCACCAGCTTCAGCGACTATAACAACGTAAGGTTAGACCTTAAAAAATCTCATTATTACTTGTGTCATGTATGATTATCGGGTTTCTAGTTCACTGAGTTTTTATAACGCGTGCAGCGCCACCTAACGTCTTTGGTCAAGTACTAAACATCAATATTTTCGTACCAAATTTTAAGGGCTTGTTTTCGATACATAATCGAACATTTTTATCCCTGTGCTCACAAAAAAATCTAACTTCGTTTTTTTTTTTTTGTCGGTCTAATATATAGTGATCACTTATATAGCAACTCAGGAATTAGTATGATTTCGAAAATTTGTGTGCAAATATAAGCATAGAGTTGTGTGCTCACGCCCATTTTTTGTACAAATGCTGACAGTAACCACCCAAAAAAAAAATTACCCACAAGAACCAATTAAGGAAATTATTTCTGTAAGGTAGTAGCAAATGCATACGAATTTTTTCA
Organism: Dichetophora obliterata; assembly: GCA_963920525.1. NCBI lineage: Eukaryota > Metazoa > Arthropoda > Insecta > Diptera > Sciomyzidae > Dichetophora > Dichetophora obliterata. Next base: position 63,723,212 of record OY986439.1, read on the forward strand.
GAATTTCTGTCAGGTTCCACACAAATATCTAAATTCGAAAAATCTAAAATCACTCAAAAAATAATTTGAAAAATCACACTTATGCGTTGGGTAGGTTCTGAGCATTGTTACTAATTGCTTAATACATTTTTTTGTAACCAAACATTTTAAGCATATACACTCAAAAAATTTATTAGTAAAGTTTCTACGAATGATATTAGCAAACAAAATAATCATGCATTCTACAAATATTCGTACAATATACAGAGTATTTGTATTGTGATATCTTTGCGAATTCATTCGTAAAATTTTTCTAATACCTGATGTAGAATCTACGAATATATTTGTTTTATATACTAATGATATTCGTAAACAAAAACAAATCAATTCGCATTAGTGCATTGTACCAACGATTTTGTACATATAAATATTAATATTCGTAAATTTCACGTACAAATAACTTCGTAATTTCTTTCATTACATTCGTAGTATTTACTAATACTTTCGTACTATTTACGAATGAAAAATAATATTAGTAGAAACAATTCATTCGTAGGCTGACCGTATGAATTATTAGTAGAATGTACAAATTATTAGTAGAGTTTAAAAAATGTAAAACCGAAATCGTTCAGCCTTGTTTGGCGAACATCAGCAGAACATAATGAACTGTATGATTGTAAAGTGACCGTAGCCTACTGGTGGAGCGCGTGGCCTGTAAGCTAAAGCGCCGAGGTTCAAACCCCACCTAAGACAGAATTTTTTATTTTTTTAATACATTTGTTTTTTAGGAATACGAATAAAATATTCGTAATATCTACTAATATACGTCAATTTTACGAATCCTATTCGTGGCTGAGAACCACGAATAAAATTCGTAGAATGGGCGCAGTTATTAGCAATTTTTACACACAAATATTTTTGAGTGTACCTACAAATTACTTTTAGTCTAAAATGGAAATGGGCCCTGGAAGGAGGTCTTAAGTTGACAGAGAATGACCCATATGTATTTTTTAAAAATTGTTCTTTCGATATAAATAACTTAAAGTGAACGATTTTCATTGCTTTTTAAGGGGAAAAAATAGAAGGCTTTATAACTATCACATTACTTGATGAAAATTTTGATGTTTTAAGATTTTTATCAGTTTTTACTTAATTTCAATATAGAGTTTGTTTCTAATTTAACACTTTCACTGCCCAAAAGTTAGAACTTTCCACAACCCAGTAGCGGATGGAATATATTCCGAATATATGAAGCATCAATTACCTTGTAATGACCACTACTTCCAACTTATTACCTTACTATGCATAAAAGGCCTTACATTTAACATTGAATGAGACAGGAGGTAAGTGATCGCCTCCCTTCAGCATTACCTAGAAGTTATGGAGTAACATACTACTTGTATTAAGTTATAAAAATCACTGCATTACTTTTCCTTGTATGCTACATTACAGGTAATGAGGTATGAGTTAATTACTTCTGCTATATGCAGACGCATTACTTTTTGAAAAAAGTAATGCTTCCTTACCTGGTAATTTATTCTGTATTAGTTCTATGGTAGCCACTGGCAAATCACCTGCTGGGAATGTATTTCTTGAGTATGACAACATTGTTGAAACAATGTATTGACAATGCTTTCTGACCGAGAGATTTAACGAGAATATCGAACAATCACGCAAGATATGTTCTTGTTTTAATGTGCTTATTGTTGTTGCTGTAGTTGTTGGTTTAGTGCATTGTTACCTCATCACTTGTAAAAACAGAGCACGTGACTTAGTATTTAGCAGAATTCATTACGAAGTAATAAAGGAAGCTGCAGAAATTTTTAGAATAAACAATTTAAATATTCTATGTTCATTATTTGAAAGCAACTTTGTACTGCTCTATCTATACACAAAATAACTATATAAACAAAAACAACAACAACAACAACAACAAAGCTTATGTATCCAATCAAAGCCAAGTTTAAATGAACTTTAACGACGTTCATTTACAAACTGCTAAACTATTTGAATTGGCAACTCAAAAGTGATTCACATACCTTCTACGCCATCATCGACGTTAACTTAATTGATGAATAACTTGTTTTGTCGATAAATCTTCTACATTTAATAGCGAGTCGATTAGAAATAGTGTAAATTGCTTGACAAGATTTCTAACCGTACTTTTTTAAATCAACATTTGCTAAAAGTTTTTCTACAGATTGAACAACAGTTGCTGTTGCTGTTGATTTTTTTTTTTTTTTTTGCACAATAAAAACAAGTTCTATAATTTTTTTTTTTTTTTTGCATTAATTTGGCAAAAACCAGTTAATTTTTAAGTATTTTACGGCTCGTTTAATACACAAATGTATATGAATAAAAATATTGCAAGAAAAAACAAAAAAGCCAGCATTTAATATGGCTAGAAAAACTAAAAAAAAACACAAACAAACGCGTATTAAATAAAAATTATATGAAAAGTTTTTAGATCTAGCAATAACCTTGGTCTTGGCATGAATTCTTTTCTAAGCCAAGCTGCACATGATTACAATTACAGAAAAAACTAAAACAAAAACAAACAGCGGAAAAAAAAAATAAATATGTAAAAACAGCAACATTTTTTTTATTAAAACCAAGCAAACGGTTTTTGTTTCTGTGCTACACAAACACCGTAGGTGGACTTGTTTGGCACTGTACTGACTTGTTCATGTGTTTATTTGTTGAGTGTGTGTGTGTGTGTGTGTGTGTATGTGTAAAGAATGACTGTGCTTAATTTAAAGTGAGACAAATGCTAAGCTTTTAAGTTTTTACCGCTTTTATTAAGTTTGAGTTATATTGTTAATTTGATCACATACGATCACATTAATAAGTGCGATTTTCTAGTGCAACTTATGGCTTGTGTTAGTGTTAGTATAAGTAGATGTGTGTTAATTTTTAATTTATATTATCAAGCATGATTTATTATATTTATACAAACGGCTCATTTGCTCTATGACAAGAATTCTAAACGTCACAGCTGATGCATTCATTAAAACTGCATATCAATTTCAATAAATCAAATAATATTTAATAAGAATTACGGTTGATTAAAATTGTAATTAACTCCACTAATCAGAGCTTTACGAGCTGCTATCATAACAAATAAAAAATTAGTATAATTATAGTTTATTAATTAGTCAAGTTCTTATTTTATTGAATTTTACTTTTAAATAAGTCAGTTGGATGACCTAATAAACAAGTTTCAATTAAAAGCTTTCATCAAAAAAATTTTCTAAACAGCCAAGTTAAGCTTGACAAATGCTATAAACTGATGGAAAAGATAATTTTAACACGTTCTATGCTTCAGTTTTTTTATATTTTAATAGCTTAAAAATGATTCCATTTAAATAAACGTGCGTCAGTTACAGTATCTTCGATTTTATCATTAAAATGTTCTACTCCAGTTAAAGGCTTTGCTCAAAACACTCTTAAATCAACATTAATTTAAACCACATGTTCGTAGCTTAACTCTTTTGATTCGTATGAAGCAACTTAACAAATATTTTGTAATTAATAAAAATTAAATTAATTGTTAATTACAAATTACAAATTACAAATTACAAATTACAAATTACAAATTACAAATTACAAATTACAAATTACAAATTACAAATTACAAATTACAAATTACAAATTACAAATTACAAATTACAAATTACAAATTACAAATTACAAATTACAAATTACAAATTACAAATTACAAATTACAAATTACAAATTACAAATTACAAATTACAAATTACAAATTACAAATTACAAATTACAAATTACAAATTACAAATTACAAATTACAAATTACAAATTACAAATTACAAATTACAAATTACAAATTACAAATTACAAATTACAAATTACAAATTACAAATTACAAATTACAAATTACAAATTACAAATTACAAATTACAAATTACAAATTACAAATTACAAATTACAAATTACAAATTACAAATTACAAATTACAAATTACAAATTACAAATTACAAATTACAAATTACAAATTACAAATTACAAATTACAAATTACAAATTACAAATTACAAATTACAAATTACAAATTACAAATTACAAATTACAAATTACAAATTACAAATTACAAATTACAAATTACAAATTACAAATTACAAATTAAAAATTACAAATTACAAATTACAAATTACAAATTACAAATTACAAATTACAAATTACAAATTACAAATTACAAATTAAAAATTACAAATTACAAATTACAAATTACAAATTACAAATTACAAATTACAAATTACAAATTACAAATTACAAATTACAAATTACAAATTACAAATTACAAATTACAAATTACAAATTACAAATTACAAATTACAAATTACAAATTACAAATTACAAATTACAAATTACAAATTACAAATTACAAATTACAAATTACAAATTACAAATTACAAATTACAAATTACAAATTACAAATTACAAATTACAAATTACAAATTACAAATTACAAATTACAAATTACAAATTACAAATTACAAATTACAAATTACAAATTACAAATTACAAATTACAAATTACAAATTACAAATTACAAATTACAAATTACAACTTACAAATTACAAATTACAAATTACAAATTACAAATTACAAATTACAAATTACAAATTACAAATTACAAATTACAAATTACAAATTACAAATTACAAATTACAAATTACAAATTACAAATTACAAATTACAAATTACAAATTACAAATTACAAATTACAAATTACAAATTACAAATTACAAATTACAAATTACAAATTACAAATTACAAATTACAAATTACAAATTACAAATTACAAATTACAAATTACAAATTACAAATTACAAATTACAAATTACAAATTACAAATTACAAATTACAAATTACAAATAACAAGTTACAAATTACAAATTACAAATTACAAATTACAAATTACAAACTACAAATTACAAATTACAAATTACAAATTACAAATTACAAATTACAAATTACAAATTACAAATTACAAATTACAAATTACAAATTACAAATTACAAATTACAAATTACAAATTACAAATTACAAATTACAAATTACAAATTACAAATTACAAATTACAAATTACAAACTACAAATTACAAATTACAAATTACAAATTACAAATTACAAATTACAAATAACAAATTACAAGTTACAAATTACAAATTACACTTTACATATTACAAATTATAAATTGCACATTACCAGTTACAAATTACATACACATTATTTGTAAATAACAAATTTAAAATAAAATATAGCAAATTGACAATAATTTATGACAAATATCAACTTACAAATTTCAAGTTAAGTAAGCATTGCAAATTATAAATATATAATAAAAAAGAATAAATATGCTTACATACAAAGCTATGCAGCAATTGTTTTCATCCATTTTTAATAATTTTCATTAAAATACCTAAAATATACATAACATTTTATAAGTGAACTATTTTTTATTTTATTTAATATAACCATTCAAAACAAAGCATAAAGTTTTCCAAAACAAAGATATTGTTAAATTTTTCAAAATTTAGGCTTCAAGCTAAAATTGTGTTATAATGCGGTTTTTTTAATAATTTGTATTTTAATGACTTTTTTAATGTAATAAATATTACATTTAATAATTTATTTTATTTAAATGCTGAAATAAATTTCGAAATTATATTTTATTCATCCTTGTTTTTTATGTTCAAAAGGCTTAATATTTTAAAAGCGCACCTAATATTTGGGTATTATATATGTATATAATTACTTTAAGGTTTCACTGAAACTTCACAGAGATTTTAAATCAACTTGATTGTTTTAACAGTCTTTCTTTATGTTTTTTATTTTCTAAAAAAAAATAAAACCATCATGCTTATAAGTTTGTCATATTTTTTATTTAGCTTAAAACTTGAACAAGTTCGTGGCTTAAGTCTTTTGTTTTGAGTAGAGCCAAATGGTAAAGCACTCTCTTTCAAAAAGCCGCAGAAACTGTTAAAACAACAACAAAGTAAACTAATAAATAATATATAGATGAGAGAGTAAAACAGCAAAAAACCAGCAATATTTTACCGGTTTTCAAGGTTATCACAGTCTAAACATCAACATTTTGAAAAAAAAGCAATTTCTTGCTACTGCCGCTTACATGTTTAACTGTTTATGCAACAACAACAACACCAACAACAAAAACAATAATATTTAAGGCAACAAAAAACTGACACCAAAAGTTACGTCATATTACGGTGAAGCACAACAACAACAACAAAGCATGAAGTAAGGCAGAGAAACAGCATCAGACATACAACCAGCAACAGCAGCAGCAGCAAAAGAAGAGACATAGCAAAAAAGCACATGTTTTTTGGTTTTTTCTTTAAATTTTTATTGTTGTTTTAGTGATGGGTTTTTTTTACCTTTTTTCATTTAAACTTGATGCTTTATTTTGATATGTGTAACAACGAAAACTGATGATGCCAAACGGACTGCAATAATAACTACAACAACATAAGGAACAGGGTTACCGCACGTTAAAGTTTAGCAATACAGACAAAATATACAAAAAAACTTACGTTCAAACATGTATTATATGTATGCATATAGAGCTATATTCAGTCAAATCATTTTGCCGCTGTTGCCAATATCTTATTTTTCGAAATAAGATTAATGTTTAATATATGCATAGTTTGAGAAGCACTGCGATGAAGCAAGTCAAATTGAATGGATGCTGTTTGCACAACAAATAAAATTATTAAGAAAAAAAATGTGATTATTAAGATTAGGGTGCAACATTTCATTGATTTTTGTGATAATGAAATACATTTTTTTTTATATTTTTGTGTTTTCTTCTGTATGTGTGTGAGTGTGTGGCCATGTGTGTTATCTTAACAGCTTTATTGTTGTTACATCCATTGAAATAGGCTTTAATATAGCTCAAAGCATGATCATGTAACGGTTAGCGAGTTAAAAAAAAACTGTATTCTAAAAACTTTGCCAACCAGCTGTTAGATGAAAACAATTTAAACAATAAAACCTGAACAACATGAAAATAGTTGTGAATTTGTTACTTTGCGCTGCGCTCTTAATTTAATTGCATGCAAATAAATGAAACAAAATGCGCTACAACAACAACGACAATAATAACTCTAAAGCATCAACAATAGAAGTCAACTTTGTTTAAATAAACAAACCGACCAACCAACAAACGAACGGATGCTAAACATTGCAGGCGCGTCTCTGGTCACTCGAATGCAGCTAAGCGCATTCATTTCAATGCGTCTGCATCAGTGTATTCGTGTGAGTGTGTGTTTGTTAGCTAGTTAGTTTATGTGTGCGATTAAAATTAGCATCACATATGTACATAATACGCGCTTGTTTTACATTCTGCTAAAGTATTTGAAAATGTTTTTATATACATATATTTGTATCTCTAAACATTGTTATTGTTTTTGTTGTTATTGTTGTTATTTTAGTGTTTGTTGTTGTTGTTGCTGGTTAGGCTTTTATTGTCGCTGATATTTGCGCTGATGTTGCAACTTATTGTTAGCAATAATAAAATTTAGGTCAACGCATTTTTCTATATAGCTGTTTATTTCTTTATTTTTTTGTTTAATTTTTTCTAATGTTTTTTTTTTAAACATGCAATACTAAAGTGTCGTTGTTGTTGTCATTACTTTTGGTCTCGCTAAAACTGTGCATTTATCATAAGCTTAAAAGCATCAGCAAATTTTTACAGCATTTTGCATTTTTCGATTCTCTTGACTATGTAAATATGCAGCACTTTGCTGAGCTGATAAAAATACAAACATTGTTTTTTCCAATTTCGCAAAACCACTTCTAGACACGTTCATTTCTAAGTGTACGTTTATATCGGCGGCTTATTGACTGCATCTCATAAAATTTAAATTTCATTTGTTGGTATTGCGTTTGCTAGACTAATTTTCTAGGCTTGAGGCTTTGACCTCATAGTAAGTTGATTGATACTAAGGTGTCGAAGTATTTGACTTGAATAACTGAGCCGGAGGTGTTCGAAATTTTAGATATTTCCGCAGATAAGCAATTGCATCACGAAACATTTGACGTCACACGATGACTATAAGCTTAAGCAGCACTTTAATGACTTAAGAGACCAATACACAATAAAGAGCTCCCAGTGGAGAAATAATATCCTATTTAAACTTCAGCAACAAGCATTTTCGATAAAATTTCAATAACTATAAAAACTTATTTTACAAAAAAAAAGCAAATTATGCCTGTGTTGGGTATTGAACTCGTCTACTACTAATAATATAGATGCTTTGAAATATTTTATAGTAGGTAGACTAGAACGTCTCACTTTTTGTGGGAGAAAAAATTCTAAATTCATAAAAAGTAAAAAAATTTCACGCTTTAAAGCGAAAGCTTTAAATATAATGTACCTTTTTACATTGAAATGCATAGAACAAATTATGCTTCAAATTCTCGGATCGTTAGATCTTTACGTGGGTTTCATAATTCCCCTACTATGTAGGGGAAGACGAAGTACATTTGACACTTTCATTTAAAAATCCTTTATTTTCTACAAAAAATAATATAACTTGTACGGAGTTATATTTTTAGGAGTGGCGGATTTAGAATATTCAGAAATGAAAATAAAAAGTTAGAAAAAAGTCAATGCTCATTTTTATTTATATTTAAAAAACTAGCGAACCCGCTAGACGTTGTCCTGCCCCAATTCAGTGAGTTTGTGATAAGTGTAAAAGTGAGTAAACAATTTGCCATTCGAGCCACACATGCCAGATGTTCCCTTTTTGAAACATCAATGCATTATAAATGGTCAAAACCATTATAAAACTAATGAATAGCATTTTGATTGATTTATGGGCTGTAGAAGAAGGCTTGGTAGAATTTATATATAAAGTGACCACAACTTTATCCTCTAGCACCTACACTTGGTATCTAGGTAGTTACTAAAATTTCAAAACTTTTTGAATTTCATGGAATTCAATATTCTTTATTTACTCGGAATGTATAGCGGAACTTGTAAGGGGTCGTCCATAAACTACGTTGTTGATTTTCCGGTTTTTTTACCCCCCCTCCCCCTGCGTTACTTTTCGTAGTGCTTTTCAAACCCCCCCCCCATAAAGTAACGTGACATATGAAATTAATTCATTCGAATGATTATATATTTTGACTAGCTCTGACAATTTTCACTAGTATTAGTGACTAGTATGACTAGATACATAAAAATAACAATTGGAAAAAAATCAATAAAACATCATCTGTAAAAGCTATTCCATCTGCGAGATTCGATGCTCTCAATCACTGGGATAGAAGAAGCTGGTAGCTTTGTTGAGGATTCTTCAAGATAGAATTTTTCATCGGATTCTATGTCGACCCATTCAGGTGAATCCTCATTTCTAACGCAAAGAAATTCACCTGGTCTTTGACAGAGTACCCTTAACGGCTGCACCCGAGCTGCACCAAGTTCTATGTTTTTGTGTAAATGTTTTCTGAAAATTGATTTATTTAAATAGTATTTTTTATTCCGATTTATTGCAAACGATATAATACAAACTAATAGCAATTCATAGAAGTTTTAAAAACAAAATACAAGCCGCAGGTAGGACACGACCTTGAACCGATTTCTTCTTTTTGAGAAGGACAGTACATGTCATACGGTATCTCCTTTGATCAAGAACATTCAGGCCTTAACGTTAAAGCCTGTCGCAAAAGCAAAGACCCAAATTTTTCAGACGTGTGCTGAGATGGTGAAGGAATACCAAAGGGTTCCTGTGTCGAGGGAAAAGGTGATGGAAGAAATCGGTGAAACAAAAGTTAACCATCAATTTAGAAGATCAAACATAAACATGTAAGGTTAAAAATTTTTGAAATGATTGTGTTATTAATTAGAGGTTTTTCGCCGATTTTTGAATTTTTGGTAACGTTACAATATCTTAACACCTCCCCCCCTACCGTTACTTATCGTACTGCATTTCAAAACCCCTCCCCACCCCTAAATTGGTAACGTAGTTTATGGACGACCCCTAAGTATATGATGTAAGTTTAGATACATGAAAATATTTACTAAATGTTAAAAAAGTTTATAGTATTAGAGTTGAAAAAGAAAATTATTAAAACTTTATTATTTGCTTAAAACAAAACGCATGTTTTGATTACGATTATTTTTTTTTAAAAAAAAGATCAAAGAACCAAGACATGCGCCTTATACAAACAAGGTTTGGTATTTGACCTGAAAGGAAAGGGAAAGATTATAAGAGGAATCGATCGGAACCATACGTGAATTATTGATTAGGCGAAACAACCGTGAAAGATAATTTGAATTCCTTTTAACCGATACTAGTGTTATGCCTTAACCTCGGCAAGCATTCCCAGCCCTCAGTTGTGTTCCCTTCCTTTAACTCCACATTTTCCACAATTAAATTGTAGATTTTTAGTTTTCCATATTTCTTAAATGTAGGAAAGAACAAGTAAAGTGAAAAGAATCATGCCCGAACCCGGATTCAAACCAGGGACCTCTGGGTTGATAGCCTAGCGCACTCTCCACTAGACTACAAAAATTAAAATTGAATCTTTTTATTACAACTAGATATTGTAAGTGATGGTTTGATAAATGGTCATGTCATGGCCATTCAATGACAGGTCAATTCAATACTTTGTGGTATACTTCATTTTTTGTTTTGTTGTTCGGCGCGTAAATAAATAAAGACGAAGGCTTTCTTACAATCGAACATGCCACATGTAATTGACAATACGAGAAGCATGGGATTTCGAGATTTATTTCACATACTTCCAAAGATTGGCCTTGCAATTTATTTACTGTCATAGCGAATGCAAGGTGAACCGGAAACTGAGTGCGTTTAAACTCGAAAAGCCAATCGGTTGAAATCAGGGAAATTCTCGGAATAAGCATATTCTAGCCCCTGAATTTTCCTTTGAGTATCGTTGCTAGAATGATATTATTCTTGAGTTGCTTCAGGACCCATCTTGTTACAGTGCACAGTTTCGGTTTATTGAGGTTTCTAAACTTAATGATAACAGATTCTACCTTTAATCGTAAATTATGTGGCAATAATCCAATAAATTCAAGAACTTCGTTAGATTATTCATTTTTCCGTCCAAATTAGTCACGCAATCAAACGATTTGAACGAACGTAATTGTCCAGCAATTGCATTCTTAATTATGAAATTTAAAACATCGACATCCTTACTTTTCCAACCAATCGTGATTGACATAATTCTGTGCGAGGCTTGGGAACACATTCGTAATGAGTTTCTCTTTCGTCAGAAATTCGGCGGGAAATAAATAAATCCGGTAGAAACGCCGACTGATATTTCTACATTGCCCATTATTATCAATTGTTTTGAGACAACCTCGGTAGACGGATCGTTTTGCAACGCAACTCGCATATTCGTCGTCAAACGCAGCTTCTTCACATAACGTCACAAATACGAAAGGTTAAGGCAATCGTTGATTTCATCAGCTGCCGTTGATCGTGGAATGACAGGAAGCGCCTGCCGAAAGTCTCCTACCTGCAGAATCATTGCGCCTCCAAAATGACTCGTGTTACTGCGCAAATCTTTCATAGTAGGATCAAGTGCCTCCAATGCTCGTTTGTGTACCATTGTGCATTCATCCTAGATAATCATCCCATCTCAATTTTATCAAAAAGAAGGATTTTCCTTCTAAATTTTGAAAAAAAAATTTTTTTAATTTCAAAAGGAGGACAAAAGGAGGATCATCATTTAACGATGAAAAACATTTTTAAATGCAATTTTTGCTAGAAAACTAAATACAAAATACATTTTCAATATCTTATGCCAAGTGCATTTCCTCAAATTCATCTTCGTCAACCGTTTGTTCGTCGTTGGCCACAATATATTTGAATTTCGATAAGATTTGGCGAAGCATATCCGGTTGAGAAGTTAGGAACGAATGGAATCGTAGGCACATAATATTCAAACTCACTTTAATGGTCAGAATGGCCTTTAGTGTGCTTATTTGTAGTTGCGTTTTCTCTTTGGTTCACGTCTTATTCATTGCAGCAAAAACTCTTTCAGCAGAAGTAAGTTAACCGGGCAGGCATAGAATGTACTTAATTATTCTACCCATTTACTTGTAGTCGCAATTTTCAGTATCCAAATGGTTATAATTTTTATAAGAAAGAAGGATCATTGGAGGACTCAAGGCGAAAAAGGCGGTTCGGAGGCTTTCGAAATTTTTGGCTTAAAAAGGAGGATGATTCTCCCAAAAGGAGGATGATCCTCCCAAAAGGAGGATAGATGGGATGGTTAGCCCTAGATGATAATAGTACAACTCTTCAACACTTTCACTCTTGCGGAATTTTTTGAAATGTTGCATGTCGGTTCGTCAGTGAGATTGAGATTTAACGGCATTTTCAGCGCAGAATAAGCCGTTCCACCACCTTCCAACATTGTGGCTGCAATCCCAGAAGAGGAACGTTTTGCCATCGAGGTAGAAAATTCCTCCGTTTTTGTCGATAATCACTTTCATCAAAGTTTCGTAAACGTTCTTTTTCTAGAGAATCAACAACGGAACGTTTGTTTGAACTACCTCACTCAAATCATCTCGATAGTATTCTCGTTCACGCTCCAGTTCTCGATTTAATGCATCGTGCATTGCACGGTTGGGTGTTGGCATGCCCAATAGGCACAAAAAGCTGCCACATGGTCAGAGACATGTCTTCGATCAAAATTGATCATCTCATCGTTCGTTTCCAGTTCGTAATTCGAAGTGGCTGTACGAACTCGATGCAAAATATCGTCAGCCATGTCGTGCTTGTATTTATTCCACAATGCGACTGCATTTGATGGAAAAAATGTCGAGATGATTATCGCAAATAGCGTACGAATTTGATTTGCAGATGCAGTAACAATGGCATCAGCGAGTGTTGAATCCCAATTAGTGTCTTTTTCAAGCAATTGCAGCTGATGATAGGCCGGCCTCTCAATATGTTGCCCACAGAACACCATTCACAGTCCGAAGCGGCTCAAGCAAAGTTGGACCATGAACATTGACCAAAATTAAACGAAGATAAAAGCACTTTTGAGGGTTTGTGTCAGTTTTGTAAAAGATGTTAATAATGGCGCCATCAAATGCTCAAGATGAACCAACATAGAAAGCTATAGTACAAATCCTTTACAAATCTTGCAAAAACTCTTTAACTGGTCATCATTTTTCTAAAAGATTTGTACTTAAGCTTCCTCTGGTGTTCAAGATGGATCAAAATAAAATACTCACCATATTCAAAAACTGCTATATAAAAATAATAATGCTAATCGCTCGGAGCTCCTGTATGCCCTTCGATATGAAGATGGATCAAAGGAAAAAGCCATAAAATACTTACCGTATCTAAAAACTGATATATACAAATCTTAGCTGCTAAATTGGAATAACGATTAGTAATCAATTATATTATATTTTAAAAAGAATTTTAATCATTATATAATCCATGCGAGAGATGTCTATGATAAGTAATTGATTACGATTGCAAATAATCAAAAAATAATTACGATTACTTGAAATTACGAAAATAATAAAAAATAATCAAAAGTAATCAAGAAAAATAATACGACTACTTTTAGAAATTATTCAAATAATCAAAAAGAATCAAAAATAATTTCTAAAAGTAGTCGGATTATGTTTTCTTGACTATTTTTATTCTTTTTAACTAATTGTCGTAATCTGAAGTACGAAATGAATTGATTATTAGTAATCGTAATTATTAGATTACGATTACAAACAGAAAAGAATCGTACTCAATCAGATTCACCTTATAAAAAAATAATCGAATTACTGATGATTACGATTAGTTACAGCTGTGGTACAAAATTTAACAGCTATGATTTTATTTAACAGCTATGATACAAAAATTTAATGTTAGTGGTATGAGCAGTTTAGAAGTTTTTGGTGTGAAGATTTATCAAAATAAAAAGTTATAAAAAACTCACCGTACCCAAAAACTGCTATTTAAAAATTTTTATGTTAATCGTGTGTGCAGCTGAGGAGTTTTTGCTAATATTGTAAAAGATTTATACTACAGCGCCCTCTGGTGTTCAAGATGTATTAAAATTAAAAGCCATAAAACACCTACCGTACCCAAAAAAGTGCTATATGCAAATTCTTATGTTATCCGTAAAAGCAGTTTATGAGTTTTCGGAAGTTTTGTAAAGGATTTGTGCTATAGCGCCCTCTGGTGTTCAAGATAGATAAAAGAATAACAGTATTTAAAAGCTGTGTGAATAATTGCCCTAGTTACAATCGCCCAAAAGAACGAAAATGAACAATCGCCCAAAGAAACGGCTATCATTTTTGGGCGATTGTTCATTTTGGGCTTGGGCGATTGTTCGTTTTTTTTTTTTTGGAGCGATTGTTCACAATGAACAAACGCTCAAATTTCGAAGAATGAATAATCACCCAAAAATATTTTTGGGTGATAAAAAAAACGAACAATCGCCCAAACCCAAAATGAACAATCGCCCAATTTTTTTTGTACACTATGAGCAAACGCCCAAATTTTTGGCCGAATATTAATTTCATGATTTTGGCGGAAGTTTGTAGTTTTGGGCGATTGTTCATCACTTTTTTGGGCGATTGTACATAATGAACAAATGTCCAAATTTTACGGCCATAATGTCCATCCCTAATAAGACATAATGAAAGGAACAATAGCACAAAAAATATTTTTGGGCAATAATTTATTCCTCAAAATTTGGGCGAACATTCATTATGAACAATCGCCCAAACTCAAAAGGAACAAACGCCCACATATTTTGGGCGACTATTCATTTCACAATGTGGGCGTTTGTAACTTGGGTGATTATTCAAACAGCCGCATAAGTCTGTGCGAATATTCGCCCAAGTTTCAATCGCCCAAATTGTGAAATGAATAATCGCCCAAAAGAGAAACGCTAAAATTTTTGGGCGATTGTTCCTTTTGAGCTTGGACAATTGATCATAGTGAATGTTCGCCCAAAAATATTTTTTGTTCGATTGTTCATTTCATTATTTCATATTCGGTATGGACATTATGGCTGTAAAATTATTTGCCCTTGTACGGAATTTAAAAACCACATTCCGTGCAAGGGCAAATTTTTTGGGTGATTGTTCATTTTGGGATTGGGCGATTGCAACTTGGGCGAATATTCGCGTAGACCAATATGGCTGTGTGAATAATCGCCTAAGTTACAATCGTCCAAACTCAAATTGAACAATCACCCAAAAAAGTTTGGGCGATTGCAGCTTGGGCGAATATTCGCACGGACAAATACAGCTGCGTGAATCATCGCCCAAGTTGCAATCGCCCAAAAGTACGGATATGAAAAATCGCCCAAAAAACTGGCAAAAATTTTTGGGCGATTGCTCATTTTGGGTGTGGGCGCTTTCGTTTTGGGTTTTTTTTTTGGGCGATGGTTCATTATGAACGTACGTCAAAATTTCAAATAACGAACAATCGCCCAAAAATATTATTCATGTTCATTGCATTTTTGGGCAATTGTACATTATGAAAAAACGCCCAAATTTTTTGGGCTATTATTCATTTCACGATTTGGGCCAATGTTTGCACTTTTTTTATTATTCAATCAATAAATTGTTCATCACTTTTTTGGGCGATTGTTCATTATGAACAAACGCCCAATTTTTCTGGGTGATTGTTAATTTTTAGGTTTTGGCGATTGTAACTTGGGCGATTATTTGCACATCAGTAATTAAAAATTCCTATATACAATTTTTTATGTTAATCGTATGATCAGTTAAAGCGCTGTTGGCAGTTTTGTAAAGAATTTGTACTATAGCGCCGTCTGGTGTTTTTCCAATTTTTTTCTGTAAAAAGTTTCCTTGGGCGGAGACAAACACAACAAAAAAAAAAGAAGATCAAATCGGACGATCCGTCCTCGAGTTATAAGCGTTCTCACGTATGCCACACATTTATATATACGAAGATTGTGGGGCATTTTTTATTTTTTCAGGAGCACATTTGACTGGCATATTTCTTGTGCACTTTGTGACATTTCCTTAAATCAAATATTTGCATTTTGATTGGTCTTGCATCTTTACACTTTCGATATAAGACCCTGTTCATACTAAACAGTCAAATGAGCCCTAGTGTCAAATAGGCCCCGTCTTACACTACGCTATATATTTATCACTTTTTTAAGTCAATACTATATAATCAATTTGCTTCAATTTATTCATTTATATATGTATAAGTTTGAATCTTCTTTAATGTTTACCAAATGTCTAGTCATAATAATAAATGAAAATTTAATTAAAAATAATGTTTAAAAATTGAAAATTTAAAAATTTTAAATTTAAAAGGATGCTGTTATAATAGAAACCAGACGGAAATTACTTAAAGGTAGATTTATTTCTACCAAATGAAATTGTAAACAGAGACATTCATTCTTCTTTTTTGCACAGTAGTTCTCTTACACAATAGGGCCCTTTGTTCTTTTGAAAGTAACTTTATTACATAACGGCGCCCTTGAGCTCTAGGTGTAGAACTTTTTTAACGTTCTTCATGGTTTTTTAGATCTATTTCAAAATTCTTAATAAATTATTACTGAAGAGTTATGAAACAAGAATAACATGTGAGTAGCCCTGGATTGACGGCTTGAGTTTATTTAAAAATTTGTTTTGTCTTTTTAAAAATATTTGCTTAGTAATTTATGTTTTTTTAATGTAATGAAGAAAAAAATCAAATAAAATCTTTTGAAGATGTCAACGAAAAACTAACGGAACGTCGGGAGCAAAAATTAATTTTTATTTTATTATATTGCAATCAAAAATACTGACCAAATATCAGCAGTAAAAATACTTAAAACTTGCATTAAAATCGGCCAAAAAATCATATGGACAAAAATCAACGATGACTTTTTTGCACAGTCTAATGTTATTCACTCTTAATTTCATGATCTTGGCATACAAATAATAAAATTGTATTTGATTTAAAATGAGATTGTACCACTAATTCTAAAACTCAATATTAATACCCCAACATGTAGCGAGGGCCATGTGCTCAATCTTAAAAAAACAAACCAAGACAAGAGTTACCAAATCAAGTGTCAACATCTAGTGTTGGCGCCTCCAAAAACAAGATAAAAAAAACAAAAAATTATGAAAGAACGCACTGACATCCAAGACAGGCCAACATAATTTGGTAACATAAACGAACAAAAAAACAATCCGCGCTCAAACCTATACCCAAAAAAAGTGAGAAATGTTAACATTAACCCAGAAAGTGCAACAAGCATAGCAAGCATAGCGCGCTAAACACGCACACACATACTCGCACACACACACACACACACAACTCTTTGGTTACAACTTGTTTTGGTTACAATTTGCTTTGCTTTTGGAAGTTGCGGCAACCGCTTTAAGATATGTTGTTGCCGATGAAGACTGCAAATGCAGCCACGACAACAACAAATGTTTAAGCACACAAAACAACAATACGTTCAAGGTCAAAACTAGAGCCATGATTGGCTGCTCCTAATGAATGCCAAATCCAAATTGCAGTTGCATTGCAACAATAACAACAGCCACAACAGCAGCAACAACATAAATACATTAAGAAACTGCATTAAATTTATGGCCAACAAATGTGTTGAAAAGCTGTTTGCAGTAGTGCTGTTGTATTGGATGATGTTGTTGTTATTGTTGTTGGTAACCACATCAATACAGTAGGCAAGCAACTAAGCCAAGCTTTGAAATGCATCATCATCCTCATCATTGGCAACAAAATCAACTTTATCATCATCATCATCATCAACAACATTATAACTAATTTTAAACATATCAGCAGCAGTAGCAGCAGCAGCAGCATCGCCTTCAATGTTAGGGCAAGCAGCAAAGCTTGTTGCCAAGCTTTAACCTTGCACTGCTTGGGAACTATTGTATTATGGCATCAAGTTGATAGACTTTTGTATTTCTGGGTCAATATACATATTTATCTGACAACTTTGACAACTGTTGTTGCTTACAATGCAACAGGTACAGAATTGCTTAAATAAGCTGTACTGCTTTACAATTTCTTGAGCTTTTTTAAAAGGTTTCATGATTTGAGTGCCCTTTGGTACTCATTCAAAGTTCATTGTCGAAATTTCAAGAATTCTTACAAAAGCTTTGACCATGAACTTTACAGGCAAATGCCATATAATGTGCCTAATTAAACTGAAAAAGTAAAAACTACAAAAACTTCAGACTGAGAATGAATGATGCTAATTACATAAAGTTTTATTAAAAAGTTTTCAGGGTTAACAATTAAAGTGCTCAAGGTTAAAACTGCACCAATGCAACTGCTGCTGCTGCTGCTGCAGTTAAGTGCACTCCATTCAACTCTAACAGCAATGACAGTAAAAATGCAAACAACAGCAACCACACCAGCTTTAAGAAATCCACTTTGGCTTATATGCAAAATGATTTTTATTGGAATTAATTATAAAAAGAAGAAAAAAAACACAATTAACGATTAAATATGCAATTAGCTCATTATAAAAGAATAAAAAAACATTTAAAGAAAATTTATTTATAATTAAAACTTGCAATAATGTTGTTGTATATGTGCTATAAAGCTTTTAAATGTTGTTGGTGTATAAATCATAGAAATGCAGTAATGACATTTTTCTTGTTATACCGGCTAACATGAGTTACATGGCTTACAACCATACAAACACTTGAACTGTCAAGATGCTATTGTGAGGAAGATTTTCCCACTCTCGGAAGGCTAGTTTAAAGGTTTGCTCTCGTATGAAACAGTCTCAATATTGTTTCTCTCGCAAGACATACTGAAGCTGCTTGAAAGCTTGCTGAGTGTAACGTGGGTACACTTTCACATGCACATTCTAGATCTCAAAAATTACATACCCAGAGGTAAACGGACGCATGACGTGACCGAGTATTTCTTAAACTCAATGTAGCTGAAAGGCCTACAAAGCCTGTTTACAATTCTTATTAGAAGAGATCAACCTTAGAGCCCAAACAGAACCAAAGCGGATGTCGGTTATCGGATTCGCCGTGCTACAAAATACATGAAAATATATGCAGCCGCCAAAAATGAATTCGTCGTAGAATTGCGTGACGGGAAAACGCCATCTATTCTAATTTCTCTCTGACGGGTGGCGGATCTCTCTCTGAGTGACTTAAATGTTGCCATATTTTTGCTAAAGATGGGGTACGCTCAGTGTTATTTTCTTAGTTTTACTATGATCTGACATTCTGTTTTTGTGCCTATGTTGCATTCATGTGAATTCAAAGTATAATATACAAATATTTGTATCATTCCCAATATGAAATGCAACCGTGATCCGACAACCGACAACCGCTCCTATTCTGGACGTGTTCTCAGCGGATTTTGCAGAGAGAGGCCCGCCATCCGACATCCGCTTTGGTTCTGTTCGGGCTTTTACACAGTAAGTCACGATGGAAAGGTAAGCACAAGAATGGAGAGAAAAAAAAATTTAACGAAAATTCTCTCCAAGCCTAAAACCCAACGAAAACGAAAGAGAACACATCGAAAAGCAGCACACAATACTGAGGAAAAACA
Source organism: Dichetophora obliterata (assembly GCA_963920525.1). Taxonomy (NCBI): domain Eukaryota; kingdom Metazoa; phylum Arthropoda; class Insecta; order Diptera; family Sciomyzidae; genus Dichetophora; species Dichetophora obliterata. Next base: position 63,742,761 of record OY986439.1, read on the forward strand.
ATAAAATGTACAAGCTTTTCTAGTCTAAAGTCACTGGGATTTGAACAAAAGTTTCGCAGCAGTACGATCCAAAACTATTTTGCTTGGCTAATCTATTTAATACTCGCCATTTGTTATATAAGAGCTAGCAACACAAGCTTACTGATTTCAAATGAGAAACTTGCCTTCACAGGTACATTTTGTCAATGGAGTATCGAATGAGGATAATATTTTAGCTCAAAAATTCAGAGAAGCTCCTTGTTAAGGCTCTTCAGCATTACAAGATCTCTCACAAAATCTGGAAACTTGCCTTCAAAAGTGCTCTCGAAGTTTTACCCATTCGAACCTGTACTCACAATTGTTATAGAAGTTTTCAATACGAGTTTGAGCTTTAATTTAAACTTAGCTTAACTCACCAAAATTGGACGTTTAAACTCGGTTTAACTAGATATTTTAACATTAGTTGAAGTTAAATTGACATAAATTATCATAAAATGTGTTTTTTTCTTGCCTAAAACGAGGTTAATCGTCCAATTTTGGTGCGTTAAGCCCGGTTTAATGTGACTAGACTTTGAACTCACACTAAAAAACTGGACCTAAGAATCTCAAAATAATATGACCAGATGGATGCTCAACTGGGTTTTAAAATCTTGAAGAGAAAATGTGTGTTAAACACTACATTAAAAAGTGTTTAAGGCATTCATAAAAGAAACAGTTAATATTTCCCAAAATATTTTTGAGTAAAGCAATCAATAGGGCAGTTCGCGATCTTGTTGCATTGTTGCAAATGCAAAATAAACAGCTTTTACAAAAACAAAAAGCATTGAAAAGCTTTTGCAACATATGCTTTATGTTTTTGTAAAAGCTGTTTATTTTGCATTTGCAACGATGCAACAAGATCGTGAACTGCCCTAATATACTCAACATTCTCAAGCTCTATTGCACTTTTGAGTTCATTGCCTTTTTAGAATAGAAACAATTACGTGTTAAATTGCATCGTGGCTTTCTCTAACCATCCTCCTACGAAGCACAAATTCAATAAGATCATCTAACAGAGCTTCTACAATATTAGGTTTTCGTATTAATACTACCGAACAGTAAGAATCTACCGCAGAAAAATCTTCTTATTGATGTAGAGAAATCTTATTGAAATCTTATTTGGGTAAAAACTGATAAAAAACCCAAAATGACTTTTTTAAAATTTGAATTTAACATCTCTTGTATAAATAAAAATTCAAAATATTTAAATACATTTTATTTTCGGTTACAAAAATAAGAGGTAAAAATATATTTCATCTACAGTGCTTACAAACATCTTCACACAGACAATTGCCATCAAAGAATGTAACCTATCGTACAAGTAATGAGCCAAAGATAGTTTGTTGAGTTTAATTTTCACCTTATTTAGATCGCGCATACATAAAAAATTAACAGAACATCAAGCAGCCGCAACCTACTGGCATGAAATCCGGGCAGCTACTGAAAGTAGAGTTCGCAATCTATCGATACTATCGGTAGTTTAACACTATCGTTACTATCAATAGTTTTGGACTTACTATCGATGATTTTCGATAGTATTTAAATATATTTTTCATTGACACCACTGTTTGGGTGCCATTGTAATTTTGTCTAAATCAAACGAATTTGACAGCATTTTTTTTAAACTGAACCAATGCCCAGTGGATGCCCCTTATAAATGTGTAATCGTTGTGTTGATTTGGAAGATTGGTTATAGTTAGTTAGCGGGTGGAAAGATGAAGTAGTGTCGGTGAAGATTTATTTTAAATTTGCACAGCTCAAAAATTAGGGAAAATACGATCGCAGGGAAACTATTCCATAACTTTACCGTGCGACTAAAGAACCAATAAACACAGCAATGTAAGGTTCTATTGGACATCAAGGCAATGGTAAATGAATAGTAGACCTGGATCTCCCTTGAACACATCCTATGGTAGTACAGAAAGGCTTAGGAAAGCAACATTACGTTGATGATCAATAAAGTTGAGAGAGGATGAAATATTTGCATACCCTACCAAATATTTTGCACGAACTTGAATTCGGTCCAGAAGTGCGAATTGTACTCCATTTTTGGCCTGAGATATGATATGTATATCATGCGAAGATCAGGTTGAGTGAAATATTTTTTGAACCGTTTTAAAAAACCTAGGCACTTGGCCACTTCTTTCGACACATCGAAGACATGATCATTCCAGCGTTGATCAGATTAGATCGATATGTCCAAAACATTAAGAGCGCCTGATTCCGCAAGATCCACACCATTCAAACTAAGAAAGTTCGCGAAAGTGTTCCAGACAAATTTTTAAGTTCTTAAAAAAGGACCAATTTTTTAAAAAAAGTTGTAAGAGGTAAAAAATTTCTGTCTTATACATCTGTGTCGATAAGCAATAATAGCTTAAGTCGACTTCGACACAAAACAGCACTAAGTTATTGATGTAACTGAACTCCACGCATAATACACTATAAACACACACCAATCTGGAGCTTCTAGCATAACTTCAGCCAAAGTTATGACAGAAAATCTAAAGACTCTTTCACACAATTTATATTTTTATTTTTATTTTTTTGTATGGATGCCGACCAACTGGAATGTGCATATTACATATATATAAACATGAATACCATCGATAGTTTATCGATGGTTAATAAAAAACGATCGCCCACTATCGATGGCTGCGAACTCTACCTGAAAGTTTGTTGCTTTCGTTTTGCTGTTGAACTCGTGGTGTTCTTCAAGTGCAAACTTTAAAAGCAAAAGCATAACAATACAAACATAAAAATGTGTATTTATAATGTTGCGCATCAATGATCTAGAGTAGTGAGCAGAATTCTACCGTTTGCCAGCAGAGAGCTTTTACTACAACCATACATAACGAATAGCGGCAGAAAAGCTATTTACCCGCGCTGCCGTGAAGTGCCGAGCACTGATCTAGAGGATTTCCCATAGCACGCGGGCATCGTGTGTTTTTGTGTTTTTGTTTTGAAAAAGTTTGTTTTTTCTACTGTGATTTAAATTGTAAGTCATTACCCAGTGGGCATTTTAGCTAGCGATACGCAAAAGGATGCATGCTGGTAGTGCTCTTATTGGAGTCAATACACCTTCCATGATCGCTGCATTGATGAGTGCTTCTGAAAGGCCTACCTTTTGAAGGTTTGGAGTCTTTTCCTGTTATTTTATATAAAAAAATTTTTAAAAAATTTTTTAAAAAATTATAAATGATCAGATCAATTAAAAAAAAATCAAATCTTAAAGAAAAAACAAAAAAAAATATATTTTTTTGGCCGAGTTGGGACGCGAACCCAGGTCTCCGAAATCTAACACATTGCATATCACATTATATGAAAACTTTTATATGGAAAAATTCTAAGTCTTTTCTATTATTTTTGTATGAAGAAATTTACAAAATAATTCCAAAAAAAATTTTTAAATGGACAGCAAAATTTGTAAAAAAATGTAGATTTTAAAAAAAATACAAAAAAAAAATTTTTTTGGGCCGAGCTGGGTTGCGAACCCGCGCTCCCGAAAACTTACTTTCATTTGTAATGATGCAAAATAAGATGAAGTTTGTTAAGGACTGAGGTGGACGAGTGGGTAAGATGCCAGACCGCCAGCTGAGAGGATGCTGGTTCAAATCTGGAATTCGTCAAAAATTTTTTTATTTCAAGTTGATATTTACATTGCTTTTCTTTCTAATGTTCATTCTAAAGAAGAGCTTCTAGCAGGCTTCTTCTTAAAAACAAAACAAAACAAAATAAAATACTTAAAATTAGGACCAAAGTATATTATGTGGATATATAAAAATTTTAATGTACTCTATTAAAGTTTTTACCTTTTCTGCTCTTTTCTATGTTAAAATAGCAAAAAAGAAACACAAAAATAAAAAGAAAACGTTATATTGAAAATCCAACACTCGATAATATTTCCTTGCACCAAATAGTGCGAGAGCTTTTATCAAATTATTGTTTCAGTGTGAAGCTGTGCACTCGTAAAGCTCTATTTTCTGTTGTTGTTTTAATCCTGTGCATGGCAAAACTAGACAAGGTAGTGTTAGGGCTGAATGTGCTCCTATCATGGTGACCATAACTGTCAAACTCAGCCATTTTGATATTTTTGCCTATTTTTACTTTCTCTTTGCTTTCTCATTGGTTGCAGATTTTGTATGAGCTGTTTATTTCGTTTTGACAGTTTCGGTAAAGGGCTCTCCGCCCTAACACTATCTTGTCTAGTCTTGCCATGATCCTGCATTGATGTCCACTTATCTAGAGCAGTGGTCATCAACTTATGTTGTCCCATAACACGCAGGCATCGTGTGATTTTGTGAATTGTGATATAGCCTTTAAAAAATTTGAAACACAGGCGCCGCATCTGTATATTTTTATGAGCTGTCATTTCATTTTTCTAACTATTTGTTTGCATGATACAATCACTATTAGGTAGCCTTGACAGTTACATATTTTCTCACGAGCTGCGACCATCGAATGTTAAACAAAAGAAAACAAAATAAACAGCGTGTGTCACACATATTGGCCCCATTCAGCGGAGCCAACAATTGCACTTAAATTATTTATATAATTTCATAATAATAATAATCAAATTCAATAGTTTACAATTTTTCTGACGTTTAGAATAAAACACATTCAGAGAAAAATATCGTTCATTAAGGTATCGCTACCATAATAGTTCACAACAGTTGTAAGCGACACACTTTCTCATGACACCTAATAGTTATCATGATTGTTTGTTTGAATTGACTGTAATGATAGTGCCCTCTACGAGTCTTTTTTCTTGCCGTTCCTTTAAGAAAATTTGTTATCGCAATTATATTAAGGCAAAAGGAACGCAACTATTATAAATTTTACTCAACAATTTTACTTTTTTTGCTCTTTTCTTTGTTAAGTTTGCGAAAAAAAAACACAAAAACAAAAAAGAAAACGTTGTATTGAAAAACCAACACTCGGCAATTTTTCCTTGCATCAGGCGGTGTGAGGAAAGCTCTCTTTGTTGTTGTTTGAGGCCTGCGTTGATGACCACTAATCAAGAGCATTAATAAATATTCTAAACTCTATACTTTAGGGTACAGAGCGCTTTGAAACCACTCTCAAAGCACTTTACAATTGTACTAGCTCTGGAAAGTGATTGAAAAAGCGCTTTGCTCTCGTTTCGAAAAGTGATAAAACAAAGCACTTTGCTCTCCCTTCGGAAAGAGCGCCTTCTTTGTTCACACATTCATGCGCAACTTCATTTTTTATGGCGTATATTTTTGCCCGAACTTATCTCTTAAAATTACGTTTTGAATATCCAAACCAGTTGCTACTCATTTTATAACCTTTTTTATGAAAACTTCACATTTAAAAAGTTTATAAGCGATTTTACCTTGCATTTTTCACTATTTTGCTGCAGCACTTCTTCACGAAATTAACATTTTGCGTATACCAGTGATGAGTAATGATGAGAAAAGTTCAAGTGACTACAGTGAGTACGAGTAGTCATCAGAGTAGGTAACCAAAAAGAACGAAGAACGTGGAAAGCAAACAGCTTTTTGTAAGCTCACTTTTTAGCAAGAGCAAAGTACTATTCATAGGTAGAGAGCAACCCTTTTTACATGCTTTTTAAGAGCAAGTTCTCATCTAGAGCTCCGAAAACACGGTGATGTTCTTGATTTTTTTTTTCATAGAAGGAATTAAATGGACACCTTGAGTTTCTTGATAGTTATTTATTGATTTTGAAAGTGTAGGAATATATTTTTGTTTGTTGCATAAAAGTGTAATGTTAAGTGTCAATACGCTGTCAAACATCACGTTGAAAAAAATGGTACCCAAACGGTCTCAATCCCACAGCACGTTTATGTCATCTGATACAAAAAAAAAACAAAAAATTTTATAAATAATATTTTATTTATTGGAGCTTGAATCTAAAATATTAATAAATAGATGAAAATAACAACAGAAAAAAGGGACATTTGAATTTTAATTAGCGTTTTTTCACCTTATTCACACATTAAAGTTCTCAAAAAAAAAAACAGGCCATTATTATCTAAATTTAGGTTTGAGATCCAAAAAATTTTATTTATCTTAAAATAAATAAAAAAATCCAAGTCAATCCATGAAATAATTCTTGAGATATCGTAGAGACCAGTTTGCAAAATGTGATTTCTCAGAAAACGTATTTTAAGATTTGGTTAACGATTTTTTTGAGTGCGTTTTTGAAAATATGGGCTCCTTTCCTATGCGTAACTTTTCTATGCAATTGTTATAGGCCAAAGAGTTTTGGTAGCATATGTTACACATCATAAGCTATCGAAAAATAAAAAAGAAATAAATTTAGTTTTTTGATCGAGCTTCATGAGAATCTGCCCTTAATGACGCACTTTATTGTTACCAATAAGGTAGCAAGCAAAAAGCTTTACATGCTGCCATCAAAACACCATTTTAGGTTATAACATTTTCATAAAACCGGAATCGTAAGCTAAGGAAACGCGGTCGTCCGGGTTCAATTCCTAGCTCAGACAGAATTTTTTTTCAATTGACAAACCTCAGAGAAAAAAAAACATATCATTACAGAGAGTAAAATTTCAAATTTTTTTAAAAATTAATTTTGTTAAAAAAAATGGTTCCGGGAACAACAAAGGGTTTGGTAAAACAAAACTTTATTAAAAAAAATTTCTACTCTAAACATTTATGAAAAACGATGTGTTGTTTAAAGCTTGTTTAAAGTTACGCTGCCTCTAAAATGAGATTATGAATAAGGCTGTAAATATATTGTTCAAGATATTGCTCAGATTAATTTTAATAGGATTTCAACTAAATTTATTTCGTTCGTAAAATATATATCGTTTTAAGATAAAAAAAAACTTTTTGCATAAACAAGATTTGACACATAAAAGTATTTAAAATGAATACACTTCAAAGTTTTAGAATGTAATTGTTGGGTGGAGAACGATTGGTAGATATGATGGAAAAAAGAAAACAATACGGTTAGAGTGGATAGGTTACAATATGTATTTTATTTATACCCTTTGGTAAAGTATTTGTTTATAAATTTTTTACAACTTGTGTTGAATTTATGTTGATTGTGGCTATACTGTTGACTTTTCTGTTCGGTTATATATAAATATAAGTTATATAACGAGCCTAAAAATTCATTTGTTTGAACATGTGGCTTACCACATTATTGCAGAAAAACCTACAATTCAAATAAGTAGTATTTCAACTACTGTAACACTGTGAAATTCTATGCAAGTAAGCTTTGACATTGAAATCGTTTCTATTTATAGACTACTTCCTTATGTGTTAAAAACCTTTTAAATATATCGTTTTAACAAAACAATAAAAACTGTCATTAAAACAACACAAACAAAAGATTCTCAAAAGTAAAAACCAAAACTGCAAGGTATAAAAATGTACGTTACTGCATGTGTTGTTTTTTTTTTTCAAAAATAAAACATGACTATTAATCAAAAACTGAAACACGATTTCAAAACAACAAACGGCCTAAAAGTAATTTGAGAATGTATAAATTATAAGTTTAACAAAAGACATTAATCAACTCTAACAAATTATAGATTTCTCATGTCAAAAAACAGAGGTAAAAAAATCAACCCACATTAGCTCAAATTTCGAACTTTGGCAATTTTTGGCAACTTAATTTTAGATAAGCTCAAATTACAGCTGCTTTTCCAATAAAAAAAAACAATAAAAAACAACAACAAAAACAGCTACGATCTAAAGTTACAATTCAACGTCCCAAAGCTAAGGCGTTAGAGACAAGTTCATCCATCGTCTACGCCGGTCAAGCAACAAATTTATAGACCGCCAAATAACCTGCATTAATTCGTTTACCGCTCGGCCAACCCTTGTCCCAGACCAAAAAGACAACCCTCGCTTAGAGCGAGAGTGTTTTAAAAAGGCGTTTTGGGGCAGCAACTCAACAGCAGCAGGACATCTTATTTTGACTAAACAGTTTAGAAAAAAAAACAACCTTACTCTCTCTAAACAATCAACTAAATGGCTATTCTTCGATTAAAAATGCATGTTTAGGCAATAACTGCAAATAAGTGCGGACAGTATATAATTTTGTGGCAACCCTTTTTTTCAACTCTGTTCTTTTTTTAGGTCAGCCAAGCTGACAAAAAAAAATTAGCCCAAAAATGTTGCTACTTTGCACCTGTCCTTGAAAGGAACAGCATTTAGAAACAGTGGAAGAGTTAGATATCCTTAGTTGGCAGGATCTTTTGGAATTCGCATCACTTTCAATGCTTGACACCGACTTCAGCTAATCGTGCATTTGCCAATTTTTGTGGTTGCAAAAATAGGAACAACAACAAAAGTGTAGGGGTTAAAATTGACATGGATTTCCTGTTGTATAGAGAGCATTTTACGATACTAGCCGGCAGGTATTAGATAGGGTGAGCCAGCAAAAACGGCATTTAAATATATTACCACAAGATGTTGGGCTGCATACGCCACTGATAATGATGATGGTGATGATAATGATGATGAATTGGGGATGTTGTTTTGGTGTGGCTGAAGAAGATGAAGCATGTGCTGTGCACATTTAGGACTTTGACACGCGGTTCATCAAATAGGCAAAAGGTGTCTTCTGTTTTCTTTAGAAAAACACTCGCAATATGCTTTAGTTTGGAGTGAACTCAACAAATTTGTTTGAAAGAACCTTTTTTGGACATTGAGTGGACATGGAAGGTGAAAATAGATTAGCTGTCAACTAATATGTTTTGTCTGGCTTTTTCAAGGGTGCATAAATTGGGCAGAATTTTTTTTGGAATGTCTTCTAACCTAAACTTTTTTTATTTTTGGTTAAAAAGGTAGTTAAATTATGTATTCATTTTTTTGCCAGTTAGAGCTATTTTAAGAACGCACACATAATTCAAAACTTTTTAACTTTGTCAAAATTGCTTCTTTAAAAGCACCATAGTATTACTATAAAAAGGTGCATACAAGAGTTTTAATTCTATTTGTAATTGTAAGTCTAATAAAAAAGCAAAAATTTTATTTTCTAGCCTTCGCTTTATTCCTACTTCGAAGCTGTAGGTAAAGAAACATTCCTTAAACTTTATTAAAAAAAATTCTGTATTATCGAATAAGATAATAAGTTTTAGAGAAGCTATTGCTAAATATTTCCAACACTTTAGAATTTGAGACCGTATTTGGATGTCATTTCTAAACATAGAAGAATTAAAGAGCTTTTTTAATAAGGAATTTAAATTCCTTTTTATTGTACATAAAGCCACTAGTTCATAAATCTGTGCAAAACACTAATTGTTCCCTTCTTTTTTTAAAACTCTCCTTATAAGTTTGAAGAAAGCTTATCTAAATGCATTTCTTTGACCACAATATCTAAACCTAACAGAACTAAAAAACTTTTTTCCTCAAAAACCTCATTTTGACAAAACAAAATATGCTCTTCATTTATCCAACTCTTTTGATAAGTTTGAAGAAAGTTTAACTTAAAATGAACGATCCCTAAATTGAAGCAAAATATTTTTTCAAATACGTATTTCGAGTTTTAAATTTAATTTTTTTACTTAAAGATTCAAATAGTAAAGAAGCTTTCTTACTCCAAAGATGCTCTTCATTTCGTAAGCAAGCACTTTTTTATGTTTTGAATATATATTTATATATTTAAAAGCTATTCATTTTCGTCTCTGAAGTGCCGCAAGTTAAGTTTAAGCTTCTTGGTAAATTTTTTCAAAACTAAAAATAAAAATTGAGTTTTTGTAAAAACGTTATTATGCATAAATTTTAGTTTTTTATGACTTTTTGACTATTTTTATAAGCAATTTTTAACTTTAATAACGAATAATTTTAAGCTTAAAAGAAATGGGCAGCTTTTCCATGTAAGTGAAAAATTCATTGCATTGAAATTCATAACGCAAAAACTTTTTTTTTTATAAACTCGTCAAAGAGAGTCCACAAGTTTTCTCTGCCACCATGCGTTGCTTATAACAGCAAGAAAAGCTTTTACGTAGAATACCTTTCAAGGATTAAGTCTTATGAAAGTCTTAAAGCTTTAGAAATTTTTTTAATTTTTCGAAAAAACGCAACTTAATTCGTAACTTTTACGAATGACTTTAATTTTGACAAATTCGCTAAAAAGTGCAAAATTTTCCAAAGCGCTATTTTGAAAATTTGTTTATTATGTACAAACTTATTTCAAATTGAATTGGAAATGCTTTTTATATTCAAAGCACTTGGCGATGTAACCAAGCATTAGAAAAGCGAGTTCTTTTCATTCTTTTTTAAAGTCTTAATTTTAAAAAAAAAAAAATTTATCTCCAACAATAATTTTCAGCTTTTACTTATTGAATTATTAAATTCCAACATTTTGAAATTGAGAATGAAATTTTTATGCTAAATCTTGAAGGCAATAAAAAGCTTATGCATGTTAGAGCTTTTTCATTTTGCTTTCCGTAAAGTATTACAACGATTTTTTTTGTGACAAAATACGCATATTTAAAAGCACTCAGAAGGAAATGGATCGATCCGTCTTCGAAGACGTCTTCGAGAGAAGTCAGTTTCTTCTAAGATAGATCGATCCATTTCCATGGCAGTCTTCAAAGACATTTCCAACCAAAATTTCACTTTGGCTTGCAAGACATATGTCTTCAACGACATATGTCTTGACGCTGAAATGTCTTCAACGACGGCGTCAAGCCATGTTTTGCAAAGCAGATGCATATTAACAAAACCATGCGCTTTCCATAGTTATGTTTTTTTTTTTGAGCAAAATGTTCACTAATTACAAGAAGGCTAGATCTTCACATTTTTATGCTCAGAAAGCGTAAAAGTGATATCAAGAGAGAATGATGTGTCAAGGCACATAAAATATTGAAGGGTTATATTTTTTTAATTTTTTAAAATTTATTTAAATAATCAATTTATAATAAAAAAACAAACATTTCCAAAAACCAAATTTAAATTCAAAAATAATTTAAGAGAACAAATAATAATAATAATAAAAAACCGATGCGTCATTGGACACACGAGAGAAGCGAATTTTTTTCAGAGTTTCATAGATTTGATAATTTAATGGTTTTTTTATAATACAACCATAAAATAATTTTTAAATTAAAAAATTTAAAACTACATAAAGTTAATTAAAAAAGAAAAACGTTTTAATCACACCAGAAATTTTGCTTAATTTCATTATTATTTTATTTTATTACATGTTACATTCATTTTGGACTGTTTTTGTAAATGTGTTATAATTATCATTATGAAATTTTATTGATAAAATTATGGGTTTATGACAACTTAAATAGCAAACGTATGTTATAGATGTTATGAGGTCAATATGTCGCCCTCGTATTGTACAAATATTTGAATCGCTTATTATTTGTAAATAAAATTTATCAAAAAGGAATTGTTTAAGTGCCTGTGAGCATTCATGTCTTAAGTCGCAATTAAAATCTCCACCTAAAGCAATAAGCATTTAGTGATAGTGAAGACTTGCACCCAGTTCAATGAAACCTTGCTATTTTTGTTGTTTGGATAGCTAATGCACAATCCTTTTGATCGATTACTAAGTTCTGCTGCATCATAGCTTCACGCATTCGCAATAGAATATGTATGATAGCTAATGCACAATCCTTTAAAGATATTCTTGTCATATACTGCAATATAGCTTCAGTTAATATTTAATATTGAACTAACCACCTAACGTAACTAAAGTGTTTGGATTAGATGGTAGCGAGTTGAACTATCAATCGAAAGGGTGCCGGTTCGATTCTTATTTCTGTCACAGAAATATTTTCAATTTTATATTTTCTTGTTGTAATTGACGCAAGCAAAAAGCAAAAGCAATTCTAAGAAAAAGGTGTATGGAAAAAAGTGTCGTTTTTGACATTTCACTCCAAGCAAATCACAAAACGAGGCGTAAAAAGCTTCGCTTTAAAAACTATTTGATTGGTTATTTTTCTGCAGACACATCATGTTTTTGTTCTAAAATCCTGCGTATTCAACTGAATTCTAGAAATTCTAAGAACTATTCTTAGTTCAGCTATAACCTCTTGATGAGTCAAACGTTTGACTGAAGTTGCTTCTGAAAAATTAAAAAAATAAATTGAAGGAAAAGTTGCGTTTACATAAAAATGTTACCAAAAAGTTTTTTGCAGGACAATCCACCAAGCATACTAGACAGACTGTTTCTTTGATCAAATAAGAATTATTGGTGCTCTTTTTTTTTGTCTATTAATGAAATGTTTTTCTACTTTTTGCAAAAAGCAAAAGTTTGAAAACTGACTGCATCCTTGAGTTGAGAAGAATTTGCTTGATTCAAGCAAACAATTTTCTTAATATTGTAATGCTTTGATTGATATTAAAAACTTAGTTTTCTTATTAAGAACAGAATATCCTTGATCCAAGTAAGCAATATGCTGAAAATGAGAATAATTTTCTCTATCAAAAAAAAATTATTTTCCTAGAACTGAGAAGAATTTGCTTCAGCCAAATAAACAATTTTCTCAATAATATAAAGCTTTGATTTTTCTTATAAAATTAGAAAGTTTATGTGGATACATACTATTATTTTTTCGCAAATACAAGAAACATTCAGCCTAACCAAAAAACATTTAAATGTCGACTCTAAAATTAGTGTGAGCTTTTCTGACATTATTTATATAGAATTTGTTGTCAAAAAGCTTACACTAAATTTAGAGTTGACATTAAAATGTTTTTTGGTTAGGCTGATTGTGTTTTTAAATTTAACAAAACTTGCAATATTTTGGAAATGTTTTATTCAATAATGCTTATAAGTTAATTATGTTTTATTTAAAGGAATTTATTTTAACTCAAGTGTCAACTCATATAAGATTTAAACAGTGGGTTGGTCACAGCTTAATCACTGAATTCTACAGAAGATGGAAGTTTAGCCGCTCCCGAAACAGTTCTGTCTAGTCTGCTGTGTGATTGACTCTATAGAGAGTTGTTGTTGTTGTTATTGTTATTGTTGCCTTCTTCAAACTTACTTGATATAAGTAACTAAAAAATAAAATCATGTAAAAATTCATGAATAGATCACAATTATTTATCTATTATGTTTTTTGTTAATTTTTAAAAAATTATATTCTAGATATCTTATTTTAAAATATTTTATGATATCTTCTGATAAATTAAAAAATTAAAAATGTTTAGAAGCAAAAAATGCAATTTTTAAAAAGCAAAACAGAAATCGCATTGCGATTCAGAGTCAAACATTTTTTTTAGGTGTTGTGTTCTTGTTTTAATATTATTAAGTCCTATATTTACGAATCATTACAATTATAATCAAAACCTCAAAAACTTAACTATCAAAAAATCAATAAATACAAATTATATGAAAAAATTATACAAATAATTAAACCTTCAAAAAATAAAAAATATATGCATAAGAATTATGAATCTACAAACCAAAAAGTTAGATTTTTAAGAGTGTACATAAAATTTCCGGCATAGGTCTTCACAGCATAACCGTCAGCGAACGACTGAATTATATTCTCTTCTGTTGTGAGTATTGTGTACATGTGAAAAGTTACGCTCAGAGAGCGCTCAGTGAGCTATGGGGCGCCCAGCGCTCCTTTAAAACTATTTTAAATTTCAGTCTGAAACTTTTTTTAATATATTTCCAAGATATTTTTATTGCGAAAAATGTAAAAAAAAAATTCACACTGGACTACTACCTTAAATAAACAATTTTGTTTTTATTGATATTTTCCATGTCAAAAATTTTTAAAATACTGACAAGACAGAACTTACTATTTTTAATTTTTTTTAGTGAGTTTAATAATATGTATGTATATTTAGGAAAGTATTTTTGAACAAATTCTTGTACTTTTAATAATAATTAATTTTTGTTGAAAAGCTTTTAAAAGCTCATTTTATGGCAACAGTAAATTTTATTTTAATTAAAAAAAATGTAATGCTCTAAGAAAAGATAATTGATGATTTCAATTAACAGAGCTTTTGTCATTTTGCCATGGTTGCGCATTAATTGGTTCATAAACTTTGAAATGTTTTGGATTTTTGTTTTTAATTCAAAAATCTTTTGAATTCTCATTCTATATAATAGCATAGAATGGAAAAGTGTTTCTTAATAGTTTTAAAAATGTTTTATTGTAGATTTTATTGCAAATGTTATAAAAAACAGCTCTAAAAAGCTTTGCGTGATTGCTGCAATTGCAGCATTACAAACAAATTAATAAATTGTTTCAGCTTTTGTAAAAAAATTTGTCCAAACAATATTTTTAAAAGCTAAACATACCTAGTTGTCAGCATTACATTTTTATTTGGTTAATAAAAAGAGATTATTATGCTCAAGAAAGCTATGTGTTACTAAATATATGTAGATTACAGGCTGTAGTAGGATGTAGATGAGAAACATCAGTAAATAAGAAAACCAAGTAATTTGCCAAATAAGTTCAAGGAAATAAAGATCTCAAAACAACGATTTCAAAAGCCACGATTTTGCAACTAACTTAACTTGCATGCAAGCTTTTCAACATTTATCAGCACAACAAAAGCAAACGAAAGTAGGTCTAACAAATTTTTGTAGGTTAGTTCAAATTTATCAAAAGGTGAATTCAACATTTTTTGTCAAAAATTAGTTCAAATCCATTGACAAATTTTTTAACAAAAACTGGTTATTTTGCATACAGCTTAAATCGAAAGCAGCCAAAGTTAAGTCAATCGAAAATTGCACTAAAATTTATAAAAGTTAAAGCAATATATATGCCTAGAGTATTTAGCATAATTATGCACTATTTTCACAATTTATGATTTCATTTCAATTCGAGATGAAATTCGCAATCTTATGAACAGGTTGTTGTCATGTTGGCTAAATGACTACAAATTATGGCTTATATATAAGCCAACTCACTTATATTGTTGTTGTTGTTGTTATTATTGTCAAAATAACAAATATTTTGAGACATGTAATTAAAGCAAATGACGACAATGACAATGGAATAACTAAGCATAGCGAGATTTATGCACTGAGCAATATTATAGCCAACGTGTTGTAGCACTTAATAAGTCAACCACAATAAAGTTTGAACAAAACAAAAGCAACAACAATTTCGCTTTTGTTTTAACTTATATATATATATATACGTATGGAATTGTTTTTGTTGTTTTTAACTCATTACAACGCATAAAATGCAAATTAAGTTAGGTTAATGATTTTTCCTACGAACGACACTGAATGAATGGCTAAATGAATGAACTATACTAACACATTCTCACTTTCTCTCACGCACACACACACACACACTCAGAAATCTAATTAAAAACGTGTTAACAACAACAACGACAACACCAACAACAAGTTGAGCAAAAAATACCAAATTGTCAATTGTACGCTTTATGCTTGAACGCGTAGCAGCTACAAATAGGCATGTGTGCAGCATTTATAATTAGCATGGGCAACACTGTTTAGCGGATGGTAAGGCATGGTCTGGCATGATATTTGTCGTTATGGTCGCTAGTTTCTTGTTGTTGCTTACATTTTCAAAATTTTGTTTTTGGTTCCTTATTTATAGATATACTAAACAAATTTAGAATAGAATTTGTCGTTATGAATTTTAACTAAATTTTATCATACATGCTTGTGTGTGCGTGTGTATGTGTTTTGGCTGCAAAAGTACGAGTTGGCATTTCTACAAAGGCACACACTCATATATGTTAAGCAATGGTTACGCAAACAATAAAAAGTCAACTGTTCTTTGTGTAGAATACCAAGTAGAAAGAAATCATGTGACAAACAGTCCAACCAGAAAAATCGTGTGTTAAGGAAATTGCCAGAACATTTAAGATGTGCAGAAGTACCGATATGTAAAAATAGCAGCTTTTAAAAAGGAGTCAAAATATTAAGAGAGAGAGAGAGAGAGAGAGAGACACTTCAGAACAAAGTGTTAAGGACTTAGCATATATTATTATTTTAACTCAAAATATCCTTTCTATGTTATGAAAATCATCTATGTTGCATATCCCAGCTGACATTTCAGTTTATATTAACCTTCCGGCAAGCTCACAGAAGCTAATTATATGCAAGTGTTATATGAGCAAGTGATACGCACAGAAAAATGGCGTGGGTCTCACACACTTGCTTTCCCAGTCGTCAAATAACGGCTTCCAAAATAACCTAAACATGAGACTATCGTAGCTTCCTTTTCGGCAGTGAGAGCTTTCTAACACGCTTGTAAAAATTTGTCGTTGATGACATCGTAATGCAGAACTGTATACGAGATGTGACAATAGGTTGACTTTGTTTGTTCGTGTAGCTACTGCGTTTTTTCTAACAGTAGGTTTTTTGCAGTAAAGCGTATTTGCAAAAATTATGAATTGTTATATTTAAACCAGAACAATTTATGTATGAAATATCTAAGGTTTTATTGATCATTAAATCTGAAATTCTACCAAAGTAGGTAATAACGTAGGTTAGGTTAAGTTAAGGTGGTGGCCTTTTTTAGACCAGCCCACTTAGATCAAATTATTGGTCCGTTGTGATACCACAGAATGGAAGGAAGAATCAAGTGAAACTTTTGTGTAGGATGTGGCAGAAGCTGTAGAAAGTTATGATATTAAGTCTAAAGCAAGTGTTATACCTTGATCTCAGTCAAATTAAATTACTAAGCGTTCCTCTCCACAAACTTTGGCTACCACCACCACCAACAACAACTTTTCGTCGTAAATTGATATGTTTTAAAAGTCCTTTGATTAGAAATAAGGAAAGAAAAGTAATAGCGTAGCACCATGGCCCGGCCAGGATTCGAGCCCTGGACCCCTGAGGGACAGTCAAGTGCGCTACCACTAGACTTTCGAGGCCGCCAGGTAAGTAATAACGTAACTCCGTTTATAAAATCATAAAAATTCTTGTGAGGATAATTTGTGGCGTTTGGCGGATAATTTGATGTAAGCCAAACAAGAAGTGAGCTCAAACAAGACTATGTGTCTGCTTACAGTTCTGCATTATAATGTCATCACCAACAAATTTTTACAAGCGGGCTATTTCATTCTTTTTTTTTTTTGTGTTCTTGGCGTAGAGAGGATTTTCGTTAAATGTTTTTGTTCTCTCCTATCTTGTGCGTCATAAGCAGCATACCTACACCCATCGTCGCTCACTTTGTAAGGTATATGATATCACTTATTAAGTGACCATATCGGAACAAATATGATTGAGAATTGTCAACAGGAGGCCTTACAGCTACATTTTATTTTAGAAATTATTGGTAGGGTTAGATTAGGTTGAAGCGACAGCCGTTGCATGTTCGTAAGAACTCTAAGAAAGAAAGCTTACTTAGACCACTTAGGTCTATTGTGATACCGCGGCACACCCTACCTTCACTCCGAGTAGCTAAACATTGAGCTTTTGGTGAAAGTTATCACACGTTTGACGCTTGTCCTGGACAGGTCATCAAGCTCAGAAAAGAAGAACGACCCAAGATGTTTGTGCCTTCTTCTTGCGAGCGCGGGACAGAAACAGAGATAATCGGAGATAGTTTCTTTCTCCTCCTCGTCTATGCAGCTTCTGCAGAAGTAATTTGCAATGGCTCCCAGCCTGGAAGCATGTCTGCCTATTAAACAGTGCACTTTGGTAACGGCGTGGCAATATCTAATCTTCCAGCGACAGAAGGGCCCCGATTGCTTTAGAGTAGGACAGATAACCCTTGTTTTACATGTTGAGAGTTTAGTACATCTTAAGTTGGCTTTTGATGTGGTGCACTCTTTGAGCAGCAGTTTAACAGTTGCAAACGGAATGCTCGTTGAGTTCTAAACCACTGATGTCACCGAGATACCGTTTCTAGCAAGCTCGTCTACTTTTTCGTTTCCTCGTATGTTCTTATGCCCAGGTACCCGTACTAAGCTAATGTTAAAATTGTTTGACATTTCAATTAATTCAGCACGGCATTCTTGGGCTACTTTAGTCTTAATAGATATTTGCTCCATCGATTTGATCGCAGCTTGGCTGTTCGAGAAAATGTACACCCAAAAAATATTTAGGATAAAATTACAAATAAAATCTTTGTAGAAATACAAACAGAGGCTATTCGTAGAATGTACAAATGTTTTGTACATAGTACAAACGTGTGTAGTGTTGGTCGCATGAAAAAAAATGTTTGTATTCGTAACTTTGTACATTCTACAAACGCTAGTTTGTAAAAATCTTTAATGTATAAATTTGTGAACTGAGCGAACATTGTTTGATAATATACAAAGCGGTGGCAGCAGCGTTCGTATATTTGTTCGTATCTTTGTAGATGAAACGAATGCGTTTGTAAAATATACAAATATTTCTTTGTACAATGTACAAACGGTCATTTGTATTATTTACAAAGTCGTTCGTAGGCTGAAAAGAACAAACAGCAGAATATAATAATTGTAGAATATAATAATTGTTTTGTACATAGTACGAAGCTTTTTTTTTGGGTGTATATATTTCTTTTGAAGATGACATTATCTAAGAGAAATATTGCGACTTTCATAATTTCCATCATTTCGGCTTGGAAAACACTACAGTGATCAGGCAGCCTACGAACCAGATATACTCCTAATCTTTTGAGTAGACTCCACATCCGACCTTGTTATTTAGTTTTGACCCATCTGTATAGAAGTGTACACAGAACACCCTGGTTTCCGCAGGATTGGATTTCATTAATCCAATATGTCCTAGATGGAGTAATCGTGCCGTAGTTTTCATCAAAGGAAAGTCAGTCCTTGGTGGGGTGAAATTTAATTTTTAGATCTTAGATCTGACTGCCGAACTATTTCTGCTTGCTGACTGCTATTTGCCTGGCAACCAAGTCGAGCGGTAGAAGGTGAAGTATGATCTCTAAAGCCGTAGTTGGTGTTTTTATCAGAGCACCGCTGATGCAATTTTTTTGACCTTTTTGGAGCTGATTCAAATATGTGATATTATCCAAGGATTGAAGTGAAGTTCTAATGACCTCTGTACCTAGCCAAAGAACGATACGGGGAAAAACCCCTATCTTGTCAACTGTCACTTACTTCGTACGCTCAGAAATATTAAGTTTCTAGCTCCACTTCCTATCAAGAATGAGTCCTAGATATTTTTCTCTTCACTTTCTGAAAGAGACAGTGCAGACCCATTTCACATGATTGGTGTGAAAAGGACCAGTCTTGTTTTGGCCGGATCTACTCCAAGACCACAGGGTTCGGCCAATTGCTCGAGTTTGCCAAGAGCTCTTTGCATAACAACGCATAGAGTAGTGGGAGATTTTCCTCTGACTGCGGTTGCTAGGTCATCAACGTAAGCTGCCACTACACAGCCTTCTTTCTCTAGAGACAACATAACGTTGTTCACTACCAGATTTCAGGGAAAAGGATATAGCACACAGCCTTGTAGCGTACCTCTTGTAACCGACCTTACAGCGCTATAAGCACCTAAGTCTAATACGATTACTCGGCAGTTGAGTAGCTTTACTATGCGATCAGTAATGATATAAATCACACCTAACCGAAGCAACTTTAGTCGTATAGATTATTGCGTGACATTAATTAATGCTCCCTGTCTAGAAAAGCAACTAAAGTGAATTCATTATGCAGGAAGGATCTTTCGATGGTCCCGAACAGTGAGTGAAAAGCCGTTTCCACGGACCTTCCCTTGCTGTATGCATGCTGTGATGCCGTTAAGAGTTGCAGGGTCTATATCACTACAAAGATACAGATCTAATAGGCATTCTAACATCTTCTAGGGGAATGACGTTAGACTTATAGGCCTAAAATCTTAAGGAGTGATGTGTAATGCCATTACTGCTTTAGGTACAAAGACCACTCTTGCTTTATTCAAAGCGTTTTGAATATATGCTAGGCTTATGCAGCCATTGAAAATAATACGAAGCCAAGGTAAATTTATTTTACAGCTTTTTTTATTTCTACAGAGTAAACAACATCAGGCCCTGGTGATTGAAGGGCCTTGAAACTGTTAATCGCTCATTTTAGTTTTCTATTGGAGACTATGCCTTCGTTACCCTGCTTTAAACAGCTAAAACTGGGCAGATGTGCACCCATTGGCACACCACTTCCAGTGAAGTGCGTTTCTAACAGAAGATTGAGAGACTCTTCACTAGACATTGTCCATGTGCCCTCCGACCTTTTGAGATAGCGGGGTGTACATGGTGTGCTAGCGAAAATCTTGCGTAGCCTAGATTCCTCTGAAATTTCTTCAATTGTTTCACAGAATTGATTCTAAGAGGATATTTTAGCTTCCCTAGTTTCAGTTTTGAAAGTTTTGAGGGCTACCTTAAAGGCTGCCCAATCAAGCTCAGCTCTGAGTGCTTAGCCACATTGAAGAGCCTGCTACATTTAGTCCTAAGTCCATCTAGTATAGAGAACCACTACTTTGGTTTTAGCTTCCCCCTTGTTGTTCTTTTCCCCCTTCCCCCTTGAAACAAGAGAGCTATTTATTGTTTTGGTGCTTTTATTCGACTAGATCATTTAGATCAGCCAAAGCCCTTTTATATAATCCCCAGTTCATCTTGCGAATATTAGTCGGGGGTATTAGTTTGGGAGACGTATAGTTTTAATAATACTCAATGTAGCGAGTGTCAGAGTAGGAGTGCTCTTCTGACACCTTCCAACCACCAATTTTGTCAAAGATGAGGTCTGAGACTAAGGTTATGTCCAGAACTTCTCTTCTATTTTAAGTTAAAAAGTGGGTTCTTCACCCCTGTTTTCAAATATTAAGGCTAGCGCGTAATAAATAATCAAAAAATAACTCACCCCTTTCGTTAGTATCCGTGCTGTCCCACACGGTGTTGTGCGCCTTTGAGTCGGCCAAAACTATAACCCCCTCAACGCTTGTCGCCTTGGGCATCGCCCAGTAGCTTCCTGAGACTATCTGGAAGCGGGCTTCCCTAATGAGAAAGGTAGGCTGCAACCAACCAGTAAGTGTCGTTGCCTGACTCACGGCTGGCTGCAACCACACATCTGTAGCAGCACCTGTGACATTTTATATTATTTTAGGCTACCTACATTATTGGCTACCAGCGTCTTTTAACCCTCCTTCCTCAATCCGCATACCCTGTAACCACATACACAGGGTTCTTTGATTAGGGCTACATTGAATCCACCCTCTTTCAGGTGGACTATTAGATTCGCCGAGAAGAGCATAGAGTGAAGAAGATTAATCTAGAGCACCTTCATCCTCTCCAGATTTGTGGCTGGCCACCACCGTTGTAGAGACCCGACACCTCGGTAATGTAAGCCGAGCCCTCCGACATAACCTCCTCCAGATCTGAACTTGGTGTACAGCTTGGGATCTCAACAACTTCCGCTATAGCTTGCGCTTCTGTTGTAGGGCCCCTGCTTGTCCTTGCTGTGCACCTTTAGAAAGACCTTGTTAGAAGGAGCAGCAGAGGATTGCCCTTATTTCTTCTAAAAACTTTAGCGATTCCGCATTCATCAGCAGGAGGAACTGCCTTGAGGGACCGACAGGCTTCCCTATCTTGCCGATAGCCCAGCCTTCCATATTTATGTCCGGGCCCAGAACATTTTTAGAATTTCTAAAGGCTTTGTGCAGGTAACCAGTAGCCACACTCTTTCTCTGGGGCGAGCCGGTGTCTCGTCCTTTTCTATGGTCTTCAGCTTGGCCCCAGGCCAAACTTTGCCGGCTTTGCTGATGGTCGTGTTGTACGAGAAATCAGACTTATCGTCATCACAAGCAATCAATTTTATGTGGCCCTATCTGTGCCACACAGCATCATGACAGCGAAGGGGGACCAGGGTTCTCCTCGAGGAGATGGAAGAAGATGCAGACTAATGCGGTCTCAACCTACCTCCAATTTCCCCGGGGAAGTGCCCCGTCCACCAACTGTGTGTCAATGACATCCAGCAGCCTGCCTTTCCCCTTGGCCTTGTCTCTATATGACCTGGAATCGGTGCTTTTATTGACCTTCTTCAGCTTTTTAACAGCAGGTATCTCCTCCTCTGCCTTTTAATTGAGATGGCAGGTTCGACTTTTTGAGGAGAATCTGTTTTATCTACCTGGCTCTTCAGCATTATTGCTTAAGTACATCTGTCGTACCAGACTTGTTTTGATGGGAGGGCCCAGTTGCTTCTACCAAGCTAACCTAAAAGCCGATCAGCACCCTTTCTGGGACCGGGTTAAGTTTGAGCCTTCACACCCGACGAGACACTGCCTGAACTAGTTCTGGTCTTGGCTTGTGCCGAAGTGCTCGGACCATCGCCCAGTGCTCCAGAAGCTGTCTAAACGGACCATTTCCTAGCTCTCGGTGTAGTGGTATATTTTTTGGCAAATAGCAGATCACCTTTTTGACGCCGTAACTTGACGCCACAGCTTGATGCCTTTGCTTCAGCCAACAATGTGGCGGCAACGGGAGTAGAACTCCCTTGCGACTTTTTCGGAGTGCCGGACTCTTTAGGTTTTTGTTTTTTGTTTGGTGTATCTATTTAGCTCCCACGAGTGTGGGACAATAGACGGTCCACCCCCACAGAGTTCCCTGTGCGAGGGTAAGGCTAAATAGTATCCGAAATCACCTGGTGTCCGATTCAATCAGTTTGGGACTGGACTATATTTAATGGGTCTTCTGCCTAATAAATCATCGGCACGGATCGCAGGACACCTTGGCCCATAAGAGGGGCTGGGAGGGGTAGGAGAGGGGATAATTAGGATGAATAGGATATAGGTGGGAGTGAATGGCTCTTTGTGCATTGCTTCGCAATGGACTGTATGACATGGGTGACCCCGCCAGAAGCTTGCGCTCACGTCATCATAGCCCATTGCTTCTCAGCAACCTAAGCCGCCACACCAACGTCAAGGTTGCTATTCTAGTAGGGGATTAAATAAGGAATAATTCAAAATTCTAAAAGATTTTTTGTTAAAAATTTATTCAAAATTCAGGAAAATTTTATGTATTGATTCAGGAAAATTGTGCATAATACAAAAGTTCAAAACTTATAGCTTTGGGCATAGTAAATGTAAGAAGATGGCAGAATATATTTTTTTTCGTTTAGTAAAATTATGTAGCTTAAGACTATGATCAAGTTTTCTGAATGCAAAAATAGTAATCTCTCAAGACATAGTTAATAATATAATAAGTTAAATGAAAGTTAATAGTTACAAAAAGTTATAATGTAGTGGTATGAGATATAAAGAATTGCCGGTTTTAAATTGTGTGAATTGTATGTTCACTCTCATATTGTGATAGCGAAAAGGTTTCGATTCCTTAAGCGTTAAAGTGAGAAATCGCACAAAAAGGTTGTGCAACACTGCTCATACTCTAAGATCAAATCTATTTGTTTCATATTTATTTATGATTATTGTGGATTGACACAAATTTTTGCAGAAAATTAACATTTTTTTATCGCAAAAATCCCGACCGTCTATTTAGTATATTTGAAATGTATAATAAGAAATTATTAATTAACTAAAAATTTATATACATTTCTTTTAAAGAATTTTAATTTTTTGTAACGGTTTAGTCATAATTTATATAAATATTATTCTTAATCATTCTGTTCTGTCACTCTGAACGGCAGTTAAGGGTTGAGGCCGGGGCTTATTTGACATTCCGTGCGGTGTTGGCTGCAAGCTACTTAATATTAATTAGCGATGTTTTTAAAAATTTGCATTCTTTTCTCGTTCATTTGAGCGTCGTTTTTTTCTCCCGTTTTATTGTCTATTTAAATGGAAATTAAGTGTTTTGTGAAATATTTTTCGTATTAGCAACCAAACAGCGCACTTCACTAAATGATCCTATAAAAACCAGCAACAACAACAATTACAGCAAACACAACAACAAAAACAATTAAAGCCACAACAAATGCGAGAAGCTCTCCCAAGCTTTTAACAAGTTTTTCATGACTTTTCTCAATAAATCTGTTAATTAATCATTTAATCAACAGCTTTTAACGTGGCCATTAAAAAGCATTAACGTTTTTTGTAAAACGTACGTAAGTGAGTGAACCTACAACAACAACAACAAATGCAACTACTAAAAACCACGTACTTATATTAAAAAAAAGGAATGAGGAGATGTAAAAAAAAGTGAACCTGTACAATAAGCAGCTTTAAAGAACATTACTTAAAATCAATTACGTACGTAGCTCTTAACTATTCTACTATACTTTGTGAAGCAACAAGTTTTTATATCGTTGCATTTATCTAGAGAAGACCACAAAATAAACTTACTTTACACCGATCCGTACTGCTCAACACCGCACCCTCCTTTTGACCGCAACGCATTCCTTAACTTTTTTTCTTTGTGTTTTTCACCAATGCTGCGCAATGAGTTAGTTTCTACAGCCTATCTGTTCTGGTGTTGTTGTTGTTTTTGTTGTTGTTTCCCCCGACACCCTTCTTACACATCTATCTGTTGGCTGTTAGTGATGATGACGATGCTGCTGCTACGTCAAAAAGTCAACGAACTCCTTTACTACTACTATTTATGCGATATCTTTTTTAGGTGTACATTATTCGATAGGGACGCATAGAAAAGGAAAAAAACTTGTATTTATTTATAGCGTTTTTTGTCGTTTTTGAAATCGTAGAATTGCTTGAATTTATTATTGGTAACATCAGCAGAATATCGAAAGCATAAACAAAATCCTCTGATGCCTCTTTCCACAATAATGTCTCAATATTAACAGTTTTTGAGGTTGTCACTGAAACTGTCACTGTTAGTCACATAACCACAGCAAATATATATGTAAATTTTCATTCTATGAAAATCAAAACCAAAATAAAACCATCACAAAAGAATTACAGATATACTGAATATAGTTAACAGCAAAAATGACAACGACTCCAATTAGCATTGTATAAAGTTACACTAGAGAGTCTACACTGAAGAAGAATATGTATATCTTAATGTTAACTGGAATTCAGCTTAGGTTAAAAAGTTTTTAGAAGTAAGCTTAAAAAGTGTTTTGTAACATTAATGGTTTATTATTTAAAAAATTTTATAAATACTCATACCGATTAAAGAGCTTTATCATAGAGGCTGGTAAGATATTAAAACCATCTCACTTTCCTCCACTTTGAAAGAATTTCTATAAGTGTACTGTTTCTACTGGGTTATAGTGTTTAGAATTTTTGCACTATTTATTGGGTTTATTTAAGTACACTGTGTGCGTTAGTGTTGCCAGATGTTTGTTTCAGTAAAATTTTCCAAAATAAACGGGATTTTGAAAACTTTTTCGGTACAAGCGAAAAGAGTAAATAACACAAAACAAATTGATTGGTTTTATTTCAGAAAAAAATATCTGATAGTTATTAATATTGATATAGTCAGTGGAATAAAAATGCCCTGTAAGTTCCTAGTGGTAAATGGACACATGCTGTAACCAATTATTTCCTTAAAACATACACTGTAGCTGCGAGGCCTTCAAAGCCTGTTTACAATTCTCAATTACATTTGTTCAGACATAACCACTAAAACACTGATGACATCTACCTTACACAGTAAATGACAATAGAAGTAGGTATGCACAAGATAGAAGAGAATAAAAAATTTAACAAAAATTATTCTTAAACCGAAAATCCAATGAAAACGAAAACGAAAACACCAAAATGAACGCACTAAAGCAAATGATGCCACAAATTATTTTCACTTTAATTTGCACAATTTAATGAATGGATTTATAACCCAGTTTTCTAACATTTCAGAATTAATGTTTTATTGTATTACACTAAGTTATCTTATACATACATAAAACTTTGTTCTGTTTAAAATATAAACATTAATAACATTGTGCATGGATCGGTAATTTTTTTTTTTGCAAACAAGCTTGCGACATCTGTCTATTCCCGTACTCGATTCAAGTAACTTGAAGTTGCTTGAAAGCACTTCTCTACACATTTTTCAAGCTCGAGAGAGAAGAAGAACAAGCTAAATGTCACTTTCCTATTCTATTATAATTACCCGAAACTAGCTTGAACTTTACTTGAACAATTACTTCGAGCACAAATCTTCTTCTTTCAATTGCTTCAATTTATTGTCAATCAGCTGTCAGCAGCAACTGTTCTGCTCAAAACTTGCTTGAAGTAGTTTCCGTACTTTTAGGCATATTCTCACATTTTGAAAGATAATTCACTCACTCTCACAGATTGAACTTTACTCGAACTTTACTTGACGTTAGTACGGAAACAGACCTATTATTTCAAAATAATTTAAGGACGGTGAATTCAATGGAATAACAGTTTTTTAATCATTCGGCCCATTTTGAAAAATTTGAGTTTCAAGGTCAAGTACATGTTGGTGCAGTTTTTATTAGAAAAACTTTTTTTATTAGCGTTTTCATGTCTTCAAGATTACTTGAAAAATAATTTTGCTGAACAGTTTAACCCTCAAAACTTAAACCATAGGGTCCAAATTCAGCCCAAAACTAAAAAAAAAATCGGCGTTTTGCAGAAAAGCTTTGTTTTAAAAAATTAAACTTTTTTTAAGCAATAATATTCTCCTAAGATAATAGCGCCAAAAAAGTTCAAATCAACCCAAAATAATGGCCGTATGACATTCATTGTTTTGGCAAATTTTTATTCAGTAATAATGAAACTAGAGCAGTTGAAATAGTGCTAAAGCTAAAATGCAAGTTGTGTGAGTTTATACGCATATAGTACGAATTGGAACAAAAATTTGGGAGGACAGCATTTTTAACGCATTGTTCTTGACGTTCGTTTTAAACGTTACTCTTTAAGTTTCGATCAAATATGAAGTGTCAAAAAGAAGCTAAAGCTCTTCCGCAGCCAATAAGAATAGAATGATAAGATAGTAACGTTGCGGAGATGCAAATAATCGGCACGATGTATGTTTATACAGTGACGTACAAAACTGTTCACGAATTACTTAAAATTCAAAATAAGCTGAAACCCGGCACGTTGCTGCCACGCCCCCGTTGCCAAACTTCCATAAAATGTTATTAGAGAACCTACATGCGTTAATTGAGTTCGAATACTGCATTCCGAGGCATTGCAAACTACAACTCCAAAGCTTTTCGATATAGCAAATTTGTGTTGTATGATAACTGCCACGCACCCTTGCCCAACGCCCATAAAATGTTATCAGTGAAACGGTACGTGTAAATTGTGGTCGAATATCGAAAGAAGAATTCCAAGACTGTGCGACCTATAATTATAAAGCAATTACAATACCGCGTTGTATACAATACCGGGTTGTATGGGAGGTGCCACGCCCCTTTTCGAACACCCATAAAGTCTTATCAGTTAAACTGCATTTGTAAATTGAGGTCGAATACAGAATTCCAAGGTTGTGCGACCTATAACTCCAAAGCATTCGATATCGCAAATTTGGGCTGTATAGAAGGTGCCAAATCCCATTTTACAACGCCCATAATATTTTATCGAATACCGAATTCTGAGGCTGTACGACCTATACTTCCGAAGCTATTCGATATCGAAAATTTGGGCTGAGTGGAAAGTGCCATGCCTCCTTGTTTAACGCCCATAAAATTTAATCAGTGAAACGTCATGTGTAAATCGTGTTCGAAAACTAAATTCCGAGGCTGTGCAGCCTATATGCTATTCGATTTCGAAAATTTGGGCTGTATGGGAGGCGCCACGCACCCTTGTTTAACGCCCATATAATTTTATCAGTAAAACTACATGTGTAAATCGTGGTCGAATACTGAATTCCTAGGCTGTGCGTCCTGTAACTCTGAAGCTATTCGATATCGCAAATTTGGTTATAAGGGAGGTGCCACACCTCTTTGCCGAACGCTCATAAAATGTTATTAGTGAAACGTCATGTTTAAATTGTGCTCGATAACTATGCAAATATGGGTTGCATAGAATTCCCACGCCCCATTTTCAAACTCTCATAAAATGTTATTAGTAAATAGGCACGTGTAAGCTGTGGTCGAATACCGATTTCCGAGGCTGTGCGGCCTATAAACCCAAAGCTATTCGATACCACAAATTGGTTATAAGGAAGGTGCCACACCCCTTTTTCGAACGCTAATAAAATGTTTTTAGTGAAACGTCATGTTTAAGTTGTGGTCGAATACGGAATTCCGAGGCTGTGCGTCCTGTAACTCCGAAGCTATTCGACATCGCAAATTTTAGCTGTATGGGAGGTGCCATGCCCCATTTTTCTCTTTAAATATGGCCTGAGTTGAAGTCTACCTTTCGGTAAAATATCGAAGCAATCGGTAAAGAATTTCCATAGGTGTGTGATATTTTCCATAAAAAATACAAAATTTTCATATAAACAGCTTCCTCGAGTTTTTTCGATTTGCCAAATTTTCCACACAAATTTTCCAATTTTTCTTTTTACGAAGTTACAGTTACAGAATACGAAGTTATAGCATCTGTATGTTTCATGTTCTGTTTTCTCAAATTTACGCTACAGTTCCTTAACATATAATAGTGTTCATTTTTGTTCACTGTTTAAAGACAGTTGGTCGAATTTCGACCGCAGGCGATACTAATCGGTATTAATCCAGCAACGAGTGAAAAACAAAACAACCAAAATAAAATCTGTATTTCATAAAAAATTCAAAAAATTTCAGAAAATCTGTATTTCATTTCATTTCGTGGCGACCGTGGCCTAGTGGGTAGAGTGCGTAGCCCCTAAGTTTAAGAACCGCGGTGGCCCGGGTTCAATTCCAGCTCAGACATAAAGTTTTTTCAATCCAATTAATTTTTCTGTTCGGTCGTCACCTCTCTGCAGACAATGGCAAGCCTCAGAGAGTAAAAATTTCCATGTAAAGCTTCTTGAGAACATAAGCCGTTCGATGTCGGCATTAAACAAGTAGGTCCTGTTCTCGGTGATTTGTGATCAAACATTTAATAACACGCACAACACAATTGATCAATAGAAGCTAGGTCAAAGTCCTTCTAAGGGCTGAAATGGCCAGTTTATTTTTTTTTTTTTTTATTTCATAAAAAATTGTTTTTCTTATATATTAATGTTGTGAACACAAAACTCCATCGAGTAGTATTTTTTATAGCCATTTCGCGATTTAATTTAAGTTTCTGTTCGGCATGCTTTTTACTAGATTTTTCAAGGTGCCAGGTCTAATTTTTTGACAGCCTATTAAGGCTCGTTCTCAAAGAACATTAATATCCTTTGGAGGATTTTTTTCGGCGAATACTTTTTTGGAATGCCCCAAAGTTGTTCGATGGAGTTCATATCAGGGGACAGTTTAATCCATTTTTTATTGAACCACCTATTTGTTCTTTTCACCACGTGCTTCGGATCGGTATCTGGCATTAAGATAGTATACTGTCCCTGACTTTATTATACCATCGCTTTGTCGCAGTACTCTGATTTAATTGCCACTAAAGCAGAATTAAAACATCATTACACCATCTCCAAATCTTACTGTCTAACAAATGTTTTGCTCTTGAAGACCGATACCTGTATCAACCCAAGTCCACATGCGCCCGTCTGACGAAAAACGGTTTTTTTAAGTTTCATCTCAACGTGTTACCTTCATCCGGTAAGGTGCTCATAATTTTTCGAATTAATATCTTTGCTTTCGGTTCTGATCAGTCCAAAGTTGATTCTTCACTTTTGCTCTACACATTTCTTTAGGCTCCTGTGGATTTTCTTGTCATTGACCTCAACTCCGAGTTCCTGTTTAAGAACCTTATTGATCTCCACTGCAGTACTTGTAGCCCCAGTGACTATTAAACACCTGACTAAGCACTCCACGCCTGGAGATAGCTTCATGTCCTACCAGCACATTTCCTTGGAGAAATCACATTCACCTACTTTTTTATTTTATTGATAAATTCAAGTGATATGTTTTATTTTCTTCCAATTTGTCTATAAGATTTTCCATTTTTTTATCTTTTTTCAATACTAAGTTTTCAAAACTGAGTTTTTTGCTTTATCCGTGTGCATTGGTTACGATTTCCAAATGGTTACTGTAATTGTTGGTTTCTTCTTTTTTTTTTATTCACATAAGCAACTTTTAAGAATTTCACTCAATTTTTGTTAGAATAGTTTTCCATTTTTTTTATCTTTTTTCAATACTAAGTTTTCAAAACTGAGTTTTTTGCTTTATCCATGTGCATTGGTTACGATTTCCAAATGGTTACTGTAACTGTTGGTTTCTTCTTTTTTGTTTTTATTCACATAAGCAACTTTTAAGAATTTCACTCAATTTTTGTTAGAATAGTCCCCAAAATATCTTTGAAATGTTATTAAGTCTTCCTGTGGAATAAATTGTTCACAAACACGTTTTTTTCTTTTAACTTGTCAAAAATATGGAAAGGAACCGTTACTTAAAAAAAGTTTTCCATTAGATAGTAAATATATAACATGATCGTTAAAAAGAGAAAAGGATTGCTAAATAAACATACATTACATAGCACGAAATTTCTAAAATGGTGAATTTCATTACTTTCGTGAACAGTTTTGTCTATCACTGTTTGTTTTCCTACAATATATATCTGTCTAGCCCGCGTACCACTTGTTTTCAGATTTTAAGATTGGACAAAAAAATGAAGTCGCATGCAGGCTAAACCAATTTTATAGGCTCCCAAATTAATTCAAAATGATTAAAATTAAGTTTTTATATATTATTTATTCAAATAAAATTTTCTGTTTTCTCTGCTTCTTGTTGTTAGTTCCAACAAATGTCTCCTAACAGAGCATCTATTTTTGTACAACTACACCAGTGCTCGAGTATTGCCGTCACCTGAAGGAAACGTTCGACATGCTCATCAGATAGGGTTGGTGATTGTTGACCGAATTTTTCTGCGTGGCTATGTAAGAAATTAATTTTCAACGACATTCTAACATTCAAGGTGTGGAAAGCGGTAATCATTCTTTCAATGTGAAAACGCCAATCGTTGAATCGATGAATACCGAGAACATTGTCAATTACCACTTTGGCACAATCCCATGCCAAAGACTCATTTAATTAACTGAGCTAAGCACCACGTACAAATTATAGGCGGAGCCCATTCTACATCGCGAATCACTTCTTGATTAAAATACTACCGGCGATACTTTTACTTATCTTTTACGCCGAGAAGTGATTAGTTCGCGTTTTCCACACACATAGCAAAAGTTATTGAAATTTACATGGGAATTAATTTTTATTAGTTCAGTTCGTTAAAAGTTCCTGATATTAGCAATGCTTTTTTCTTACCCGAGTAGAAGTACCAGCAACGAAAACTCATCTCTAACAAAAAAAAAATTTATTTTTCCTTCGCTTGTATTAATTCCTATCAACGTGGACATTGTCACAAAATGTTTAATGCAGATAAAATCCAGTTCGGATGGAGTTGATGGGATGCCAATTTGATTCATTAAAATGGTTTTTCCGTTTGTAATTCGTCCTTTGACACACATTATTAATTGTAGTTCATCTAGTTCGCGATGCCCTAAAATGTGGATAGTTGCCACAGTGACTCCGAAACCACAAACTGCTAACGTTTCTGACTATAAGGACTAAAGACCAATAAGCTTACCTTAGGAATTGTGCTCGAAAATATCATGGCTGAACAAATTTATGGTTCTTGGTACCCTGGATAGTTAAAATTTACATTTTTTTATTTATTTATTTATAAACTATCGACAAAAATGTTTAACAGTCTATTTATTGCATCTTAAATTACACTAAAACAATAATTATAATGGAATTATTATAAGAATATAAAATTAAGGATTTATGCAATACTCAATACAGTTTGCTTAAATGCCTCTCTATTTTGAGTGAAATCTATACGAGCACTTACACTGTTATAGACAGTGCACATGTTAAAAATCGGATCACTCCGGCCATAGTTAGTTCTATGGTGCGGAATTTAAAAAAAATCGCTTTGCCTAAAGTGTCTTTCCGGAGCATAAATATTTAGACGGGCGAGGATTGGCGCACAGTTAATATTATTCATTAAAAGATCTCGAACAAAAATTATAAGAAAATATTTTCTTCTAGAACTCAATGATTTAAGCCCAATAAGTGCACATCGGGAGCTATACTCTGGCATAAAATTCCAATTTAGTTTTTTGACAACAAAACGAGTAAAACGTTTTTGGACTTTTTTCCAATCTTGTACTATGCGACTCATAAAATGGGTCCCATATTACACACCCATACTCTAATATTGATCTTATAATGGAAATGAAAAGAGTCTTTAAGGTATACGGGTCAGCAAACTCTCTAGTGTTGCGTCTAACGAATCCCATCATAGCATTAGCCCTGCTGATTATGTTGTCATAATGACATGAAAATTACATCTTTTTATCACAGAGTACACCTAGATCAGATTTAGAATCTACTCTAATCAAGGCGTTGCATAAAATTGAGTAATCAAAAAACATTGGAGATCTTATCATATAAAATGACATTATGTTGCATTTTGACAAATTTAAATTCAGTTTATTTAGCATACACCATGAGTGCAGACTATTCAAATCACTTTGTAAACTCCATTGATCACTGAGAGAGCTTACAGATTTAAAAATCTTAACATCATCAGCATACATAAGGCATTCTGAGTACTGTATAAAATTAGGAAGATCATTGATGAAAAGAATAAATAACAACGGCCCAAGATGGCTACCCTGTGGCACACCTGAATGATTAATTATTGCTTTTGAGATCGTCTTTCCGATGCATACATTTTGGCTACGACCTAAAAGGTACTCACTAAGCCAAGACAAGAGTGAAGAATGAAAACCCATTAGACTGAGCTTATTAATTAGAATAGAGTGCTGAACTCTATCAAATGCTTTAGCGAAATCTGTGAAAATAACGCCTATTTGTTTACCATTCTCCAATTCATTTTTTATTAAGTGAGTGAATTTTGCACAGAATATCCTTTGTTTTACAAATGATGGCAATGTTTTGAGTGCAATTTACCCTCGGGCACATGCTTATCGGGTATACTATTTGAAAATACAATCTCTATTTGAAAATTTTAATAAAACTGCTCATAAAATGTGTTATTTGAATAAATTTGCTATTTTTTGTTCTGTGGACATCGTTAAATATTCAGTAGCAGATTTTTGCACCTGCTGCAAACAGGCTGAAAATGAATTAAAAGCAAATGCAGGAAACTGCTAACATCCTACCCCACTCTACGGGCCATAAAGAAATTATACCGCGATGCTGCCAACTTTTGCAAAACAAAAAATAAAAAAGAAAAAAGGAAAACAAAATTCCTAGCAAAAACGATTCAAACACAAGAGGAAGCAGAATACTAAAAAAATTACTCCACTCAACGGTCTTTGCAGCTGATGGAAAAATCGCTGCTGAAAACAGCGAAGAAACACAGTTGAAGAAACCGATGAAGAACTTGGTAGAAAAGATTAAAAGTGGTAAGAAAGAACGGCGCAGTTTTCAGGTTAAGAAAAATACAAGTAATGAATGTACATACAGCAAATGGTTACAAAAGAATGTTGGTAAAGCAGCAAAGCCAAACTTGATGTCACACACACACGCACAGACATCGCATCGAGTTAAAGTCAAGACGGCCCAATGGCCCAAACCAAGGCCCTTCCTTGTTAGCCAGCCGCACAAGAGTAGCTGTACACCGCGTAAGACTGACCGTGAATTGCTGCGCTGTCTGTTCCGCATGTGCAGCAAGCTGTTCTTGTGTTCTGTTGACAAAAGTGAGTGCCACAGCGAAGCGGAAGAAGAAGAGTGCAAGTCATGCTCCCATGGGAAGGGAACAACGCGCTGGAGCGGCGTTATATTTGTTGGATGGGTAGATGGTAGACGTAAAGCAACTGCTTAAATAATAGAAAACACTTTGGAGACAAGCAAAGGAAGTAGCAAATTAAAGACGCGGTCATAAAAGTAGAGGAAGGTATATAAATGAAGAAACCAAGAAAGGAAGGAAGGAAGGAAGAGTGAGGAGTATAGATTGCAAGCCGCAGTGATTAAAGTTCCGCGTGTTCTTGTTGTTGTTGAATTTTTCTTCTAAGCAAGAAAAAAAAATAAATAAATAAATTTAATAAAGCAAAAATAAATCAAGTTAATACAAACTGCAGGAAAGGCAGCAGAGTCGCTTTTTCCATCAGACTTAAAGCTAGCCATTAGTTTGCGCAGAATTATTTTTGTACACCAGCTTCGAGATCTTTTGTATTTGTCTTCTACAGCAGCTTATTTTAATTATTTTTCTGCTGCTCATTCTTTGGTTGCTTCTTCTTACGGTAGAGGTGGTTTTTTTTAGTTTTTGCTTGATACCTTTGTAGTGATACAATCAAGCTGCGCTTGCGCAACAATCGAGCACTTGAAAGTAAAAGAAAATGTAACGTAATCGCCGTGAAGAAAATATGGTCAATAGCGGTAAGGAATTCTGTATCGCTTTCTTAAAAAAATCTGTAATAAATCTGTATCTGTTTCTGTTAAAATCTAATAAATCTGTATCTGTTTCTATAGGCACACAAAAAAAGTCTGATTTTTAACAATCGACAAAATTTGGTCCAAATTTTTTTTTTTCCTCAAAGCGGGAAACATTTTTATACCTCCACGCGCACTGCGTAAGAAGTATATTAACTTTATCACGCTACACATTTAACGAAATGGCATGCAGGGGGAAAAAAGTCAAAATCTAATTTTAATTTTTTTAATGAGGATATGTAAACAAAAGTGCTTTAACCAAAAAAATAATATTTGTTTTTACCTTTTTGTTTTTATTAAAAAAAATGTAGGGTTAAAAATAGGTACAAACTAAATTTTCCTGAATACTGCGGTTATAAAAAATGCTTGCAACAAAAAGCATTTTTTTATGAAGAATTATTAAAAGTTATCATATAACTGACTATTTGAACGAATTAATCTTATTTTATGTATATAACTTTGTACTTATATATTAATATTTCAACTTATTAAATTTTTTTTTTTGCTTAGCCTTAAAACCTTAGTTGTTAGGGCTTTTCTTTAGTTTATTTTATAATTCATTTTAAAATGGAATTCTTAAATAAATATATAAAATAAATAAAAATTATTTTTAAAATAACTCCTAAACTCCGAACAAGTTCAAAGAAATAACGTATTATAATCAAAATATGTACTTGCATGTGGGATTAAATTCAGTTTTGTATTTTCACATTTTTTTAATGGTCTGTTGACTCAATAAAGTATAAGGAAGTATTGTAATTTTTGCATTTTTGGTTGCGTCAGGATGTCTGTTTACAAGCCCGTGCGTAAACGAGAACAAAATGTTTGATGATTTTTTAAATTGGGGTGTTCACTACTAAACAAAACATGTATTTATGGTGTAAAAAATAAAAAATCCTTCAAATCAGATAAATTTCAAATAAATATTACGTCGATAAATAACTTGCAATATTATTTATTTATTTTTTTTTTTGTGCTGAGGCTTAGCAGATACGGGTTGTTTCATTTTCACGCATACCTTTTAAAATGTATTTTTCATCATGCAAAAATTAAGTGTTTGATTTCTATAAAACTCAAACTGTATTTTTATTGATAGAGAGCATTTCCACACTTAAGTTTAGGTACATCATAAATAGAATAATGATTTTACATGCATACTTTAAATAAAAACTTTTTTCATCAGGATCAAAAATTAGTGCTTTTTTTAATGCAATTCAATCTGTGAGTATTTCTATCAACAGGGAGTATTTTAATAATTATATTCAATGACATCATTATATGCGATGTAAGCAAACAAAAATGGTTGCGTTGCGTAACAAAAAAATGGAAGTGGTTTTTGTCTGCAAGAATATAAAAGAAAATAAATCTGATTATTTTTTATGAGTGTGCACGAGTTTTTTTATGAAAGTGATTTTAATATAATCTGGAATAATGGAATAACTCAGAAGTGTTTCGTTGTAAAAGCTTTTTTAATATTTTCATACAAGCCATAATATGATACATTACGAAACATATGTTTCGTTACAGATTTTTACCTTCTAAGAAATACACTTTTTTTTAGTTTTATTTATTTAATTTAAATAGAAAAACATATAAAGTTTAATTCAGTACCATAGAAATTAAAAACTGAAAAATTCGAATTATGCTCTGTATTATAAAAGTATTTATACGTATAAAATTCTAGCTTTCATTAAAATTGTTCAACTTTTTCACCATTTTTCAACTTTTGTTGCCACTTGGTGGAAATGCCCTAGTGCATTCTGTTCAAAATATAATCGGAATGTGCGAATGAAACAACCTTCTTCATGCCTTCTATGCCTTATACCAGCAAAGTGTCGGAGCCTAGATTGATTCCTGATAAAGAAGTAAACAAAAAGCACAACAACAAATCTTGCAGAATCAATGCAGTCATTTTTTTAACATTTGCTTTGAAACTGCACAAACAATTCTGTTTTTATTTAACAGCAGTTGTGCGTTTAAGCTTATCAAAGTTGATGGACTGCAGAAACCACAGAAGGCTACTGAAGAGTTGATGTAGCGATCAATGAAACAGTTTGCTTGGTGGTTTGTTCTGCAAAGAACTTGTTGTTGCAACCTGTTGCTTCATTAACTTTTTTGGCACTAACAGCCCTATTCTGGCAACTTGACAATAGTCAACCATTTTTTTAATGTTTCTAAGTGTTTTTTGTAATTGTTTTATTTCAAAACAAAATTTGAAACTAAAAAAACACAATTTTTTAATAAAATTGTCAGTATCTGAAAAGCAGTTGACAATTTTATTCAAAATTTATTAATTTTGAGCTTCAAATTTTGTTTTGAAATAAAAAAATAACAACAAACACACAGAAATATTAAAAATACTGGTTGACTATTGTCCAGTTGCCAGAGCAACTGAAGCTCAAATATAATTTTAAAAAAAAAATTATTTATTTTTGAATTATAACAAGCAATATAATAATATAAATATGCAATAATTAATTAATAATTAATAAATAATAAAAAAATCTAATGATTTTTTAAGGCTGGTAGGTAGCACTGTTTTAGGCTTGGGCATTAATCTTTAGCGCGATCTGTCATGTAGTTTCTTTTTTTTTATTAGGGGTATTCATAATTCAGTACACTTACCTATGCATTTGAGGACTTAAGGACTTGTACACTTTACAAAAACAAAATACACGTACGTCAAAAATCTGCACAAGTGCTGTTCTACTATTGCCTAAAATTTGAGGACAACTGAAATGCAGTTGTGCATTTGTGTGCATTAAAAAATTTGGCAGCTTTGAAATAGTGATGGTGGTGTGTTCACGAAAACCTAACTGCACAAGTCCTCAACTGCACTGACAAGTGCACTGAATCGTGAATACCCCTATTTCTTTGTAAACAAGTTAACCTCGAATCTGATCTGCGAATATCATAATGGAAAAAAAAGTTGAGCAAAGAGTGTATTTGAAATTGTGTTTTACCAACGGAATTTCTTGTCCGTGGATGCGTTAAATAGTTGCAAAAAATCTATGGAGAGTCTGCTCTATCACATCCGCAGGCATTTGAGTGGAAGAAATGGTGTAAAGATGGTCGTACATCAGTTGATAACTTGCCTTGCCTCACCCTTCTGGTGAAATGCAGGTGATGTTGACTTTTTCTTAGATTCTCAAGGTGTCGTGCACTACCGATTCTTTTCGCAAGGCCCATTGGTCAACGCTCATTATTAATTGAGTGTTTTAAAGCGTTTGCGCGAAACTATTCGGCTAAAGAGGCCAGACTTATGGAAGGACAATTCATTGTTTTTGCACCAGTTCACACATCACGCATTGTACTCGATTATTTGATGAAAAACAGTGTGAATATCGCTCAACAAGCACCATATTCGCCAGATGTGGCCCCGTGTGACTTTTTCCTATTCCCCAAACTCAAATTGGCGCTTCGTAGAAAACATTTTGAGACGATTGAAGTCATCAAAAATAATTCGCAGAGAGAGCTTAGGCCATTCCGAAATCGGCTTACCAAAAATGCTTTCAAGAATGGTAAAAACATTGGCATATGTATATAAAAAATGTAGGAGAGAATGGGGAAAACACGCTTTGTTTGGGGGTCAAAATTACCACAAAAACATTTTTTTTTCGAATCGAATCTGTAGATCATCTTGAAATACACTTCCTGGTTGAAGTATTTGCATAAAATCCAAAATCTTCGCCAATTTTTGCCTCTTGGCCTAAAGAACTGGAGCCGAATTACAGCATCCGTGATCGAGCAAAATTACGAATGGCACGACGAGACAAGTGCCTATTAATCTTGCACAATTTTGCTCGATCACGGATGTTGTAATTCGGACCCTGGTTTTTGGAGTTTTCAAAAATCGTGGGGAGTTGTGAAGCACGTCTTAAAATCACAAAAAAAGACATTTTTGGGAAAATTCTTTATTGGGATCGGAGAAAATGACAAACTATTATAGTTATTATGTATCAGAGTTAAGGAAATGGAAGAAAATGAAAAATTAATTAAAATTTTGAAGTTAGTTATAGTAAATCCCAAAATTTTCATAGTTTTCTCATAATTTTCATAGTTCTCGCATAGTTTTCAAAATTTTCTCATTGTTTTATTCTCGTTTTCCTAATAGATTTTCTAATTACCTTATATTTTTAATATTTGTCAACTCCTCGAGTTGAAGACTATATTTTTCGTAACGGAAAACAGAAAAATAATATATATTATTGAAAAAAATCCTTGAAATTGCACTAAACATTTTTATTTCTTACATATAATGCGTAATACTCATGTAAAATACAATTTCAAGTTGACATCTGTCAGATTTGCCGTGCTTCACATCTCCCTACTTGATGTGCTTCATTTCTCCCCATTAGCTACTATTTTAAAATTGCCACCAGTCAGTAGCACATCGCATGTTTTTGCATAAATTCTTTTGAAGGTTGAAAGCCAAAACCTTTTCGATTCGCTTGAAAAGTTTTATGAAAATGTCACAAACACGAATGCTCAAAAAAACTTTCAAACAAAATGTTGAACACACTTGGTCTGTTCCCGTACTCGATTCAAGCAGCTTGAAGTAGCTTGAAAGCTTTATTTTCAAGCTCGAGAGAGAGAGGAATAATATGCAAAATGACACTCTCTAATATACTAACAGTCAATTTAAGTTAGTACGGAAACATGGGCCGAATTACAGCATCCGTGATCGAGCAAAATTGTACAAGATTGATAGGCACTTGTCTCGTCGTGCCCTTCGTAATTTTGCTCGATCACGGATGCTGTAATTCTGCCCCAGACCTACCTCATTGACTAACTTAGAGACGTAGTTCGAAGTTTGCCTGAGGTAGATTCTAACCCGGTTTGTAGTTCTAGGGTTAAATATGAAATTTACAAATCCAAATAAAATGTTCCCAAAAATTTAAAAAAAAAATTATATAGTTAATTTTTCTCTTCCGCATAGCGGTGCATGCGCTACAGGAGCTTTTTCTGTCATAAATTTAAATAAAACCAGGAGCCGAATTACAGCATCCGTGATCGAGCAAAATTGTACAAGATTGATAGGCACTTGTCTCGTCGTGCCCTTCGTAATTTTGCTCGATCACGGATGCTGTAATTCTGCCCCAGACCTACCTCATTGACTAACTTAGAGACGTAGTTCGAAGTTTGCCTGAGGTAGATTCTAACCCGGTTTGTAGTTCTAGGGTTAAATATGAAATTTACAAATCCAAATAAAATGTTCCCAAAAATTAAAAAAAAAAAATTATATAGTTAATTTTTCTCTTCCGCATAGCGGAGCATGCGCTATAGGAGCTTTTTCTGTCATAAATTTAAATAAAACCAGGAGCCGAATTACAGCATCCGTGATCGAGCAAAATTGTACAAGATTGATAGGCACTTGTCTCGTCGTGCCCTTCATAATTTTGCTTGATCACGGATGCTGTAATTCGGCCCCATAGTTCGAAAATGCTGTCGTTTTTTTATTTCATTTTCTTCGGCTGTGCTTTGACTGCGGAAATTTGCAAGCACAACAGCAAAGCCATAGCAATAACAAAAATATTCGAAGTTGTACTGTCGCTTTGCTGCGAAAATATAGCAGCACGAGAGCAAAGCGACAGCAGCAAATTTGAAGTTCGACTGTTGCTTTTGCTGTTGCTTTTCTTTCGTAGCTGTAACTTTTGGCAGTGCAAGCCGAAGTTAATAAAACGAAAACAATTAAAACCTTTTTAAATGCGAAAAAAGAGATAAGTAAATAAGAGCTTATAATATACAATAGGGGCATTAACAATGGGGGTATTCACGATGTGGTGTCTTTGTCTTTTTATGTGTATTTTTGATATTTTTAGAAAAATTTTTAAAATTACAAAAACCCTAGCCCTAGCATTATTTACTATTGAATTATTGGTATTTATTTTTTAAAATATAATTTATTAAAGTAATAAATAAATACAATAAAATAAATTCTAGCCACGATCAATAACAGTCACAGACTAATGTTACCAATATTCTTATATTTCACTCAGTTTCCAAGTAAAACCGTCCTTTGGCATTTAACGAGCAACAAACGCACCAGATACACGAATCAATTTTGTGCAGTGTTTTGTATTTGATAGCTGTCGTTATTCGGCAGTCAAAGCAACAGCACATTTCAACAAACAAAAATATGAACTGTGCTTCGCCTGAACTATTTCAATTGCGCAGACAAAGCAACAGCACAGTTCCATGAAAAATAAATTTCGGCTGTGCTGCAGCTTTGCTGTTGAAATGTGCGCAGTAAAGCAAAGCCAAAATTGTTTTAATTAAAAAAATTGCTTTCGCTGCACAGCGGTTGCATATTTTTTAGTGCTGTTTCTGTTTTGCTGGCAGTTTTTTAAACACTGATGAAAACTAATATAAGAAAGCCGTTAGACAACCATACCGTAAATGTTATTTACACACCAAAATACATATGAAAAATTAAAACTTCATCCCAGTGGGAATTTTAGCGAGTGCTCCGCAAAAAAAGGCATGCTAGCACTGCTATTATTGGCGTCAATACACCTTCCATGATCACTGCATTGATGAGTACTTCTATAAGGCCTACCTTTTGGAGGTTCTGATTCTTTTCATATTATTTTATATGAAAAAATTTACAAAAAAAATTCCAAAAAAAAATTTTAAATGCACAGAACAGTTTGTAAAAAAAGGTAGATTTAAAAAAAATACAACAAAAAATTTTTTGTCCGAGTTGGGTCTCGAACCCGGGCTCCCGGAAGCCTACTTTCATTTGTATTGATGCAAAATAAGCTATTGATTCTTAACAACCACGATAGACGAGTGGATAAGATGTCGGACCGCTACATAAGACGACCATGGTTCAAATCTGAAATTGTTTTTTGTTTCAAGTTGATATTTATATTGCTTTTCCTTCTAACGTGACTTCTCGAAAGAGCGCTTCTGGCAGGTCTCTTTTGAGCAAGGAGAGCGGAAGGCCTGACAAATTTCATTCTTTTCTGACAAAAGAGACCTGCCAAAAGCGCTCTTTCGAGCAAGGAGAGCGGAAGGCCTGACAAATTTTCCTCTTTTCTGACAAAAGAGACCTGCCAAAAGCGCTCTTTCGAGCAAGGAGAGCGGAAGGCCTGACCAATTTTCCCATTTCATACAAGCAATAAAACGGTGTTTGCAAGGAGTGTGGAAGGTCTTTTAAAACCTAACGCAGGCCTGTTAGAAGGCCTTTGGACTCCTGCAATTGCCCACTGGGATAGGATTAGAAATCAAAAGAAAGTGTTTGCAGTTACACTCAAGTAATATGTACATGTAATAAATGTGATATATTTTGTAAAGCATATAAATTATTATTTATTAAATTATTATTTATTTAATTATATTAGTAAGGTTTCTATTGTTATTGTTTCTATTTAAAATAAAACACTGAACTTTAAAAAGGGGGGGAAAACGGGAAAATGTTAAGGAAAAAACGTGAAAAACGGGATAAACTTATAGAATTGCATTGTAACGGTGATCCCCGTTACAAGTTTGCACCCCGCACACTACGCCACTGCCTTACTACACCACTGTGCGCTTAACTCAACCAACAGCCATACCTACACACACACGCACACATACAGCCAGCACATTCAACGTAGTCAACAGCCGAGTCTACATAAACCACACGCAACGCTATAATTCCCAGAAGGTTAATGGCAGCATACGGATAAATAGACCGCGTTGTGACAGACTTCGGTACGGCTCGAGAGCGTAGTGCTTTGTACCGTCGCTACTTGCTGGAAACGAGAACAAGTTTGTTCATAGTCGGGTCTTGCCTTAGTCAGTCACACCGAACATCACCGAACAGCACCGAACTTCAGCGAACACCGAACATCACCGAACATCACCGAACCTCAGCGAACACCGAACATCACCGAACATCGCCGAACATCACCGAACCTCAGCGAACACCGAACATCACCGAACATCGCCGAACATCACCGAACAGCACCGAACTTCAGCGAACACCGAACATCACCGTACATCGCCGAACATCACCGAACAGCACCGAACTTCAGCAAACACCGAACATATCCGAACATCGCCGAACATCACCGAACATCACCGAACAGCACCGAACGTCAGCGAACACCGAACATCACCGAACATCACCGAACATCGCCGAACAGCACCGAACAGCACCGAACCTCAGCGAACACCGAACATCACCGAACATCGCCGAACATCACCGAACAGCACCGAACTTCAGCGAACACCGAGCATCACCGAACACCGCCGAACAGCACCGAACAGCACCGAACTTCAGCGAACACCGAACATCACCGAATATCACCGAACAGCACCGAACTTCAGCGAACACCGAACATCACCGAACATCACCGAACTTCGCCAAATACCAAATATCATCGAACCAGCATCGGCAGACTCACCCACCGCTGTAAATTTATCATATTCCTAAAATATTGTGTATTGTAAGAAAGACTTGATTTAACAATAAAACAGAAAATATCGTCTGAGCACGAAAATCACCAAGTCTACTTATTTATTTTGGACAAAAGTTTGAGGGTCTTTTGTTTGACCCTGGAACCGCTGAGCATACCTCAGCCTGTGAACAAAACCCCCTTTACAGCATGAACATGAATTGCATGAAAGGGGAATGATCTCCCAAAATCTGGCAAAACTGAGTACGGGAACAGACCTACTGTCTGGAGAGTTAGGAAAAAAGTGTGCTATCGCGACGAGTGCTAGTACAAAACTGAGATATTAGATAAACTAATGTGTACAGTAGTTAGGAACTATCAAAACCACTGCTAAGCGATAACTATGGCCG
Organism: Dichetophora obliterata; assembly: GCA_963920525.1. Taxonomy (NCBI): domain Eukaryota; kingdom Metazoa; phylum Arthropoda; class Insecta; order Diptera; family Sciomyzidae; genus Dichetophora; species Dichetophora obliterata. The sequence goes on from OY986439.1 coordinate 63,785,845, forward strand.
TGCTTCGCAACTTCCCATGCTTCAAAACTACCCACTGTCCCCTATATAAATGTGATAAAATAAATATTGAAGAATAATTAAACGTTGTTATATTATTTGCACAGTCCAATTTAATTTTGAACAAAAGGTACTTAAGCCAAGCACAAATATCGGCTCTCAATTATGCATAAATTTCTAAATTCAAGCGTTATTTTACTTGTACGTAGAAAAAGTACAATGTTTTAATTTAAAAAAAAATAATTAGTTCAAGAAAAATTGTCCAACGACTAAATGTTTTTCCTTTTTATAATAATGAACTAACACAACAGACTCCCTCAAAGCCTTATTTTTTCTAATTATAGACTCATATTAAAATTTGTGATTAAAATTAATATGACAAATCTTAAAAATAATTGTATATGAATTTTCAATGTTTCAATAGTTCTTAAAATAAAAATTATTTTCCTTCAGAGCCAAAAGAAATGCAAATTATTTATAAAAAGTTCCCTTTTAAACATTTAACGTGGGTCACATTTTGTTTGTTAAGCATTCTTACCATTCTTTTTATTCGGTGTGTGTTTTTTTTAATTTCTTTTGAACATGTTTATATCAATGTGAAATTTGTTTAAAAAAATATTTTAATATTACTTATTTTTATACTGATTTCTTCTTTTTATGCATGTATATTTATAAGGACAGATAGCAAAGAGCGACTAATTGACCTGCTTTTCAAACCATTTTTGCTCTTTTCTAAGACTTCTTTTAGAGATTTCTCCTTCCCATATTTACATTTTTAAGGTCTTTGGGCTTGTTTCCCATGTTGACGCTTAAACTAGTACTGTGAGTGTCACTCAAATCGTGCAACAAGTGCAGGCTTACAATTCATTTAACTATTCCTAAACAAAAAATAAAAAATCGAAATTACTTTCCGAGCAACTTAATACTTTTCAAACGTTAATTTCACAAATGTATTTAGCCAATGGTTGAATTTTTCACACTTTTTAGGCTTGAGGTCATCATTTTCGCTTGCAAATATACAATTTAAGTGTTAACACGCTCCATTCTAACTGTAAAGTCAGTCAATCAATAAGCTTAAATTACTATTTCCAGCTGATATACATAATATTATGGCATATTATGTTAACCCTGATTACAAAATCACTACAATTTATATTTTTTTTTTTAACTATTTTTAACTTGTTTTACATGATAATTTTGTGAAATGAAAATATGCTTTCGGCTTAAACTAAAAATGTTCCCAGAAATTAAATATTTTTATATGGTTTTTCATAGAAAACAAAAAATAAGCAACAGCAGCGAGGAAGGTTGGACGACTATAAATTCTCATAATCATTTCCTATGTGTAGCATGCGAAACTTGTATTTTTTTATGCATTTTTTTAAGTTTTTATTTATTTAATGTCTGAAACATTAGAGCATGTTATTAAAAGGCATTACTTTACAGTTTACCTTGACCTTAACACAAAATTCAATGGAGAATAGATAAAAAAAAACAGAAATAATAACGCTATGCAAACAATTTAAAGTGAAACTAACTGTAACGAGTAACTATTTACAACAGTAAACAAGTATTAAAAAACATTAATAATGAAAAAATAAAATGTTCGCTGCAATTAAATTAAGTGATAATTTATGGATTGTATCAATGTTAATTGAAATAAACATGAGTTTTAATTTTGTTTATTTTTACGAGCCAGCCAAAGTTATAACTAGGCAATTAGGGGATTGTTTACCCTATAGAAGCATCATAGCTGGCAGAATATTGTATAGAACTCACTTAACAGGGTGCACTGAAAAAAATTTAAATTTCAACAATTGGCCGCTTATGTGCATTATAAATAAAATATCCAAATGAGGTAAAATCGACAGTGGAGGACGTGGCGAAGAAGTTGTTACACTATGCGCATGATTGCATAGCAAAGAAGACGAAAAATCATGACTTAAAATAAATCATTATATTCTTAATTTAATTTCATGTCATTTATTCAGAAAGTTATGTAAAGGTTTTCCAATAAGAGGTGTTATTGTGAAAAGCCCGCTATTTCGGTAGTTGTCACTTTTGAAGCTGTAATTTTTTGACATTTGACAAGTACAAACTACGAAATTAATAAAACGATACTCGCTTCAACAACGCATTGAAATTATTAAAATTCACTATAAAAATGGTAAAAATTTGGCAGAAACGGTTCGTAAAACTAAAACATTTTTTGGTCGTCGTGAAGCACCTTGTCGGATCGCAATTCAGAAATTGGTGGACAAATTTGAGCTGTTGGGGACAAGTAAGCGATGTGAAGAATAAAACCCGTGCACGTCGCTCAAGAACAACTGAGAATATTGCTGCTGTAGCCCAAAGTATTGAAGAAAACCCAGGTTTGTCCATTCCTCGTCGTTCTTTGGAATTGGGTATTCCACAAACGTCATTACACCGTATTTTGCATAAAGACTTGGGTCTTGGATGAGCTGGCCGATCATCAACAATGTCGTGTCCTTGCTGATTGGGTCCTTGAAATGCATGAAAATGGTCCGGAATTTCTTGACTGATAAGGCCCATTTCCACCTCGGTGGCTACGTCAACATGCAAAATTCTCTCATCTAGAGCTCGGAAAACCCAAGATTTATTGTTGAAAAGCCTCTCCATCTTCAACGAATAACTGTTTGGTGCGGTTTATGGTCCGGCGGGGTCATTGGACCTTACTTTTTCAAAAATGAGTCTGAAGCAACAGCTACGGTGAATAGATTGCGCTATCGAGAGATGATGAGATGATGATGATGAATAATTTTATATGGCCAGAATTGGATAGTATTGATCTCGACAACGTTTACTTTCAACAAGACGGCGCTACATACCCGAAAAGCAACGAAACCATCGATCTTTTACGGGAAAAATTTCCGGACCGTGTTATCTCTCGAAGAGGTGCTCACAATTGGCCACCGAGATCTTGTGATTTAACACCTTGCGACTTCTTCCTTTGGGGCTAAGTAAAAGATAAGGTCTACGCCAATAGCCCAGCGTCGATTTAAGACCTCAAAGATGGAATTCGTGAAGCTATTGAGGACATAAAGCAGCCTTTTTGCGATTTGGTGAGGGAAAATTTCATGGAAAGGATATTGTTGTGTAAGCGTAGCCGTGGCGGCTATTTGGCTGATATTGTTTTCCATTATTAATGGCATACTTTCTTCTTTACATTGAAATAAACATCCGATCATTTATTCCAACAAATGCTATTTTTCTTTGAATATCAAAATAACACCTCTTATTGGAAAACCCTTTTCGCATTACTTAAAAAAAAAAGTCCGTTTCAAATTGAAAAAAAGAGTCCGAAACGGATTTGTATCTGAAGTTTCGTTCCGAGTCAAAGACGAATACAAAAAAGAAAAAGGAAAAAGCAATTCGCATTTTTGAGAGGAATTTCATACAAAAACGAATCAGATAAAATATACAAAGATGAAAATCCATTTTGTACACTGGGCTACTGCGATGATTATAAAAAATGTTATTTTCTAAACATGTAACGCAAACACATATCTTTAGCCCCATTTTTACCGACTTTTAGACAACACATTTGAATGAAACTTATATCGTTTGAAAGTTCTGGTTCATAGCAAGTGCACAATTTAATTTATATTGAAATGTTTTATCATTAAAATAGGCAAAAGTTAGATATTAAAAACACGTTTTTCTCATATAAAAAAACAGCAACAAGAAACCAAGCCATACATGCTACTCACACATTCACTATTGAGAGTCACGAGAGTGAAAATAAAAGCTGTGTGGTTGTTGTAGCTGTTCAGTTTAGTACTAAGAGTTGACTGTGATTGTAACATCTCAGACAGTCACTCTTCACTTCTCTAGATACGAGACATCTCTGCTTATTCAAGTAGTACGAAAAGTAATTGTAGAACATTAATAAGATATCGCCTGTTGCTTCAGCTCCCAGTGGAAGAATCTGCTTCATTTCATTCAGCTAAAATGGTCAGCAAGCTTCAAGTCTTGTTTCTTGTATGAACTTTGAAAGAATGAAGGAGTGCTAATGACAACCCGATAAGAATCAATTTTCTAAACAACAACATACTTTAACATATACAGTGTTGCGCAAAATAATAGCAACAAAAACAGTGCGTTGCTACAAAATCGTGTATCTTTTTTAAAATTGGAGACACACAAAAATGAATCAAAGCATATAGTCATACAACTCTCCAGGAAATGGAAACATTCCCGGATATAAACAGGAAACATTCCATGGAATGTAGGAAGAATTACCTTCCGTTGGACACTCCATTTCGTTTTTTATATAGCATGTCATTAAAGGGAAATACTCCTCTCCGCTGTCTTAAAAAGTGAATTGGTAGCAGTACTCTCCCCTGGAGGCGGATTCTCTAACTGTGAGTTTAAAGTGTACACGGGCTGTCAAAAACTCACTGATTTTAAGTCAGTGAGTTCAGTCAGTAAAAGTGTTCACTTTAAAACTCACAGTTAGAGAATCCACCCTCTGTTCTAAAAATTAATTTGAAAACATTCCTCTCCCTTGTTATGAAAATTCCCGGCCAGGATTTGAACCCGGGACCCCTGAGCGACAGTCAAGCGCGCTACTACTATACTATCGAATTCTATAATAAGCGGCTAGGAAACAATGATATTAATATTTTCTGTTGTCAGATGCATTCTTAAGGAAGCGGTTTGGATACAACACAAATACAAAACTACCCTTAAGCTTTCGAAAGATACGGTGGGAAATGTTTCTTTATCACTTTTAGATGGAAGCCTTCCAATTTTTCCTGGAGGGATCATATATAAAACAAATCATATTCAAATTTGGTTTTGTTTTTTTTTTTTATTAAACTTGAAATTAATGCGACTACATTCTATTTGTCTGAAAGCAAAACAAAAGCGACAAAACTTGAAAAAAGTAAAAAGAGTACAAAAGTTCCAAGAATTATCGGTAAAATTTCCGTTATTGTAAAGCACGTGTTGTTTGTGAGTCATAAACATTTAAGTTTAGTTTTGTTTTTACGCTAGTTGTGGCATTGACTGTTGCATTTATAATGGCATGTTTTAAATACTGTGAAGCTATAAAACTACAAATTATTTCCGAATATTAAAAGGGAAATTCGCAAATATCTAACGCGAAACAGTTTGATATTAATCGGTCAATAGTTTTCAGATTAATAAAGAAGTATAACATCACAAAAGACGTAACAACGGTACATTAAAGTGGGCGGTCGCGGAAGACATCGCTGCGTGATAAGAGAAACTTTTGTGGCGTATTCAAACGAAATCCATTTGCCACATCCAAAGAGGTTGCTTGGACACTCGATTTAGATATCCATCACAGCACTGTTCGAAGACAAGCCGTTAAGAACGATTTAAGAAGTTACAGACCGGCAAAGAAACCTTTGCTTACAGCTAAGCATTAAAGAAACAAAGTGAGGTGTTATAATTTTAACAATTCTGTCTAAAATTGTGACAACGAGTTGCAATTAATTGTTTTTAGACTCAGTCTTGCAAAAGAGAACCTAAATTGCACCGTTCAAAAATGGAAAATCGTTTTTTTAGCGATGAATCAAAGATCAACCTGATTAATTCAGATGGTATGTGCACGGTACGGCTCCGCCCAGGTACACGACTTGAAGCCCGAAACTGCTAAAATAAATTTTAAGCACGGAGGTCGTGGTATTATGGTCTGGACTTGTTGTTTCCATAATGAAGTTGAACCATTTCAAAAAATCTATAGAATTATGGACCGATTTGTATATAAAGACATTTTAGAAAGAAAGATGCGACCACTTGCATAGGGGAATATGCCTCTTCAGTGAGCGTTTCAGCCCGACAACGACCTGAAGCACACTTCAAAGCTCATAAAAGATTACATTAGAGGCAATGGAATTCAAGTCCCGGGTTGGCCGGCACAATCACAATGACTTAAATCCTATCGAAACTCTTTTTGGGATTTTGAAGGTAAAAGTTAAAAAGCCCAGATGAAAAACAATGCAGGCCTGCTGATGCAAAGAATGTGGCAGCTTATAAATTTTAATGCTAAGAGGTCTATTTTTTTAAATTTTAACAACTTCCTCTTTACTTTTAAGTGAGGTGCATTATTATTACTATTATTTATAAATAAAAAGCATCAGTACAGTAAGAACTAAGCTATTTTATAGCACAACATAAATACATTGTGCTACAACAAATGTAATATATGTAACAAATGTAACAAATACAACATATGTAAGTATAATAACAACTTTAAGGTATTATGTTTGCTAATGCAAAATTCCAATTTCATTTTAAGGGACAACAACTTTAATATTAGCGGACACATTGTGTTTTCGCCAAAGCACTTTTGCTATCAATGTTGTTATGTATATTTTTTTACTAAAATCAGAACAGTGCGAATGGCTAGGTTTTAGGTTTACTCTAGTTTTTATATATGTATTTTGGAATCTTGAGTAGTGGGTTCAAATACCATTAGAGACATAATTTTGTTCTTTTTCTTAAAGGCTTTTAGATTTGTTTTGGTTTTTGTTTTAGTTTGTTCAGTTTTTTTAGTGATTTCGTTCTGTATTTTGTATTAATTGCTTATAAAACAAAGCGAACGCGTTAATTTTCTTACTCTATGCTCGTATATGTATTCTAATGAAGCGAATTAAGCGACGATTAGTTAACAACTGCAATGGTCGAATGGGTAAGCATATCCACTTACATTGCTTGGAAATTCAGCATACATGTATTGTATACATCGACCTCTATTAAGTTAGATATGTTGGTATTAGGTAATGTTTCCAATTAAATTTCAGGACTTCATATAGTGCAGTCTTATTAGAAAACCTTCCAGTTGGAAACATGCTTCGGAAGGAAAGGAGACATGCTCGCCTCCATACCCGCTTATATCTTTTTTGTATATGCATGTCCTAGGACGGCATGTCTGTCAAATGAACTACCATAGCAGCAATGCAGCATGCATCTCATGGTATGAATGCAGCATTAATGCCAAGAGATACATGCAGCATTGCTGCTAAGACAGATCATTTGGCAGACATGTATACCTTCTGCATTCTTACCATAATATGCATGCTGTACTGCTGCTGCAGTTGTTCATTTGGCAGACATGCCGGCCTCGGACATGCCTATACAAAAAAGATATAAGCGGGTATGCATCCTTCCGAAGCATGTTTCCAACTGGAAGGTTTTCCAATAAGACTGCACTGTATGAAGTCCTGAAAATTAATTGGGAACATTACCTAATACCAACATATCTAACTTAATAGAGTCGATGCCGCTCAGATGTGCACCAGTTATCAATAATAATAGATCTAACACCAAATATTAATTAGTGTAGTCACATTAATAGGTCTGTTTCCGTACTCTTTTCAAGTAACTTGAAGTAAAATGAAAGCATTTCTCCACACTTTTTTCAAGCTCGAGAGAGAAGAAGAACAAGCTAAATGTCACTCCCTGTTCCATTACAATTACTTGAAATTTACTTGGAAAATTTCTTCGAGCACGTATTTCCAGCTACGAACAGCTGATCGTCAAATTATTAAATCAATATTTTTTATTGTTTTGTGAAATAAAAATTATTTTAACCCTGGAAGAACATGCTTCGTCGAATCGACGACGCATGGTCACATTTTATCGTTTTTCTTTCTTGTTTTTGTTTGTTTTGTTCTCATTTGTCGCATTGCAAAAATCGTAGTCTAGCTATTGGTGCGCGCAAACGTACAGCCATGTATATAGTGTGTAGGTATGATTTTTAAGAATTGGCGTCGTCGAAACGAAGAAGCATGTCTTTTGTGTGACTTTTGCATTTTTTATGCTAATCTTTTTATATGAAAATTGGTCATATTTTCTGTAATAATATCAGATTTGTGCAGCTAAAATGGAAATTAATAAAAGTTAAGGAAATAGAAAAATTTCTGTCGATTTGTGACGACAACAACGAATTCGACGATGAATTGGATTGCAACAACGATAGATTAGGTGCAGAGGACTCTTAAAATAATCTGGACAACGACTTGGACGATGAGCCCTACAACAACAATGAGGAGACTGGTCAAGAGGACCCTTTCAATCAAAGCTTTGAAGGATAAAGCTCGTCAGAGGATTTAAGTATCTTGGATGAAGACGATGTACCGCTTGCTTAACCCTTTCGGGACGCACGGTACACATGTGTACCATCAATGCACTTCACAACCTGAATTCCGTCCCGAAAGGGTTAAGGAGGCATCGATACATTTGATCACATAGGATATCACTAACAGATAGCTAATATGTCAATTCTATGATTTTCTAAATATGACTTTCATTAATGCTCTATTATCTATACGAACAACATGTTCTAAGCAAATCAAAAGACCTTCAATCGTGCCGGCTTAGTGTAAATTAACACTTTTCACTTATTAAAGTTTAATTATAAATATAATAGGATACGAATTCCAATTTTGCTGACAGCGGTGCGAAACAGCATCAATAATCTATGGCTGAAAAATGATCGAAACCCTCCAGAATTAAATTCTGAAAAGAAGAGGAAAATATGTGCTCTTTGTCCCCCCTCCAACCGTCGCATGAACAAATAATAGTGCTCAAAATGCCATATGAGCTTGTGTAGGGAGCATAAAATAGAGATTTGATTAAATAGAGATTAGAGATCATTAAAATTTAGTACATTATTTCTTAAATAACAACAAATTCCATGTTAAATATGTGCCTTTAATTATAATTATTTTGTTTTTTTAAATGTACCTTTTGTACAACAATCCAAAGTAACTCAATTTGTGAAAAATTAATATTTTTATTAAAAAATATTATATATTAAACAAACTGTTGTTTTTATTTATTCTACATAAGCTTAACAATCAAAAACAAGTGATTTTGAAACATAATGACATAAAGGTCGTCCGTAGGACCATTTTGAAAAATGGCATAGTCGATTCGACGAAGCATGACTTTTATGTATAAAAAATAAGCATGTCATTCCAGGGTTAATAATTAGATACAAGTGCTTTTGTTTTTTCTTTTTGTGAACAAAGTGTAGTTTTTAAGAATAAACTAATAATTTCAAGCAAAAATAAATTCTTTTCTTTTGCATTAATGTGTGAACAGCTGTTGTGCTTGAAACTTACTTGAAGTCATTTTCGTACTTTTTGATAAATATTCTCATTTTGACAGATAACTAACTCTCTCAAGCTACTCTCTATTACTCGAACTTCACTCGAACTTTACTTGAAACTTTACGGAAACAGACCAAATTTTAAATTTAATAAAAAAAGCAAAACCAAATTTGAATTTGATTTGTTTTAAATATGATGGATGCATGAATATATGCATTGGTTCCTGTAATCATTTTTGTGTGTCCCCAATATTTAAAAAGACACACGGTTTTGTAGACGCGCACTGATTTTGTTGCTTTTCTTTTGCGCAACACTGTATATACGATGACATTAAGCATTAGATCCTGTTGTTTAAATCCCGTGTCTAGAAAACTAATTATGCTTTTAGCATTTCTTCACTTCTGGATAGCTAAGTAAAAACGAGAGTTTCTCTGCTATCTGTATGATGTCACAACATGGTTTAAAAAGAATTCCTTTCCGTTCGCCCTGGTTCCCTGCTTCAGTTTAGCGCAAAGAGCTGAAATACCCGACACTGCACTGACGAAAAAAAAACCCTCCGCAAGTCTAATGACAAACGAGTTAGTCATGAAAATGAGCCATTATAACCGCAATCAAACCGCAACTAAACTAAATAATCTATATAACCTTGAAATTGTTTTTGCTTGAACATAGTAAAAACTATTTTTCACGTAAATTGCTTGCTATACGATTGGCGTGTGATTTGTGTCAAAATAAAATAAAAAGAGAAAACAACAAATATAAAAGGCAGACAAAAGTTGAGATTTGTTTTACTATTACATAGTTCATAATTTAATTTAATAACTTGGCTTGAACAATTTGTTGCTTTTGAATATGTTTTTTGGGCGTTTTGTGGCTCAAAGCAGCAGAAGCTTTGAAACTAAAGTGCAATGATCTTTTTTTTTTGGTTTTGTCGCTTCTTAACAATCATATCAAAAACATGTTTAACTTTTGGCTAAAAACATTCTTGTTACTGCTCTGGCTGATCGTTGGCAATGGTTTGGCTTAGTTATTTATTTATTTTTGTAGCGCTACCATGCCGCGCATACAGTAAACATTCCGCGTATAATATTTTAACCAGCATGTGTGTGGAATTTTAAAGTACCTCTATGCCCAACATATATTACGTCTCTTTGTTGTGCTGTTGTTGTTGTTGGTGACTTGTATTAAAATGCTTAACAGTACTTTTTGAATTAACTTTAAGTTAATTTATATTCCATATTTTAGCACAGAAATTGTGCATATAAACATATGCAAAGACAAATATGTGTGGAAATGTGTGTAAATGTGTTGTTTTTTTTTATAGTTATAGATTTATGTGGTATGTGTTTTAGAAGCTTCTAAAGTCGTTTGAGACGCGTTTATTTCGCCTCACTTAATTGTACTCTGAGTGGAGTGGTTGGTGGAGCAGTCATGAAGGAAGTACTAGTTTGCAAAAAAAAACAAACAACAACAATGACAAAACTGGTTATTTGCGGGTTATTTATTCATTTACACAAGTACGTAGGTAACAACAAACTAACCGCGAGGAATTTTTTATTTAACTCTTCTCTTTTTAAATACTATTCTATATCTTTTTTTACTGTCTTTACGGCTTTTGTTGCCGAAGACGTAATATTAGTGGCGGTTAAAGCCTGGCTCTGACGTGTCTTTGACTTTGATTTTGCTTTTGCTGTTTTAACTGCTTGTTTTTCTTCATTTCCACTTCTACTAGTTCTTGTCTATAGGTTGGCTTTAAAACTTCCCCTACTTTTAGTGGGGTATCTGTCAGTGTTGTAGTGGTAATGGCATTTTATTTGCATATCCCCACTTCGCCGTATTTCCACTTTGGTTTTGAATTTTCTTGTTACTTGTAATTCTTTTGAAACCTAACTGGCTGACTGGCTGGCTAGCTTGGGCGTTCTCAGGCTATGAAAAAATAGAGTCAAGAAAACCTTGATCTTGATCTCAAATGAACATGGTGCCTTGCTGGCAATACAGGTTCTGATATTATAAAAAATATGTGACATACGTACATAGGCAGCTATGAGTTGTTTGTTTGTTTTGTTTTTTTTTTTTCTTTTTGCAGCCTATTCACAAAAACCTAAAGTGATCAGTTATTACACAAAGCTGCTGCAAAATTTATATTTATTGCTACAGTTTAAATGTGGTGTTTTCACTGACACTCTCAGCGAAGAGTAGGAAATATTCGTTAAGCACCTATTATTTTTTAGTTCAATCGATTCTTCTGAATTTTAAATATAAATAAATCTTAGTTATGCTCACAGTCCTTGGCGTCATAGATTTTTTAAAATTTCATGTGCAATTTGAAAAAAATATCACATTTAAAAAAAATATTCTTGGTTGTGACATCATCAGCTACCTTAACGCACAATACTGTATTTTCTTACATAAACTAATATACTCCCAAACACCTTTGTATCTTTATGAAAAACTACAATTTTGCCGGTCAATTAGGAACAAAATATCATAATACCCAAATGATCTTAACTCTACCAGGGGCCGAATTACAGCATCCGTGAACGAGTACGTATGAGAATTGGTTGTAAACAGGAAAATGTATATGATTGAGTTGGAGTTTCGGTTACCTCAGGCGCTCATTTCCACCTTTACTTAAACTGTCCACTATTCAACCATAGTAGAACTAGACCATGGCAGAATAATGAGGTAGGGTAAGTAGCTTTGAAAAGACCTATCGTTAATGTCAAAATCATAAAATATAGTGCTGCCATATCACAAAATAAAATCCAATGAAAAATCCATACATTGTCTAAGCTTTTTTTATGAAATCCCTTACAAACAATACTTCAAGACGGGGAAGTGCAGGTTTTTTGTTTTAGGCAAGCTTGAAGCGGACTTTTTCTCCGAAATATTTTAGTATGTTATAATCCAGCTTGAGCCTTCCACTTCAAATGTATTATTGCTTATGTAAGCGTGTACTTGTGGTTTTCATAGAGAATTTTGTGTGAAGTTACATATATTTCAATGACTTTTAAAATTATAAAAATGGCAAAAATAAGTTGTGCAATTTTTCGGACAACGTGGCGTAAAGACATTTAATCTTATTTACCCTTCATAAACTTTCTTTTCCAAGTGTTTATCCCAGAAATAACATTAATAAAGAAAACTGGCATCTCTAAAACACATTTTGACATTAACGATAGGTCTTGTCAAAGCTACTTACCCTAGCTTATTATTCGCCATGAACTAGTCAAGGTAGTGTTAGGGCTGAATGTGTTCTCTTTCTTAGTGGCCATAACTGCCAAACTCAGTCATTTTGGCATTTTTGCCAATTTTCGCTTTCATATTAGGGCAGTTCACGATCTTGTTGCATCGTTGCAAATGCAAAATAAAGAGCTTTTACAAAAACAAAAAGCATATGTTGCAAAAGCTTTTCAATGCTTTTTGTTTTTGCAAAAGCTGTTTATTTTGCATTTGCAACGATGCAACAAGATCGTGAACAGCCTTATTGCATTCCCATTGGTTGCAGATTTTGTATGAAATGTCAACTCCGTTTTGACAGTTTCGGTCACCGGATCTCCGCCCTAACACTACCTTGTCTATCTTTGCCATGGTTCAACTGAGCTCATTCTCAATTGGGTCTGATTTTTCTTGTAGGATAGATCTGCAACATTATAGGTCTGTCTCCGTACTCGAATCAAGTAACTTGAAGTTGTTTGAAAGCGTTTTTTTTACAAATTTTGTAAACTCGAAAGAGAAGAATAACAAGCAAAAGGTCTGTTTCCGTACTAACTTTAAGTAATCGTCATAGAATAGATAGTGACGTTTTGCATGTTAATTTTCTATATCGAGCTTCACAAAAATTTTTAAAATAACGCTTTCGAGCAACTTCAAGTTACTTGAATCGAGTACGGAAACAGACCTATTATCCTACATGTTGTCACTCCTGGTGTGATGGCCTTGAATTCAAAACATTTTGAATTAAAGACAACATTTGTTAGTCGGCTGTATCGAGCGTTCGAACGGTCAAATACGAGGCTTGTCCTACAAAATATGACAACATGTAGAATCATGTGCAACCCTAATAGCGGGGTTCACATGATCCTACATGTTGTCACGCCTGGCGTGATGGCCTTGAATTTGAAATATTTCAAATTCAAGATAACATGTTGTCAGTCGGCTGTATCGAGCGTTCGAACGGTCAAATACGAGGCTTGTCCTACAAAGCATGACAACATGTAGTATCATGTGCAACCCACTAATCAGCCTGTCATGATATTCTATTACAATAAAAGCTTTTACCAGTGTTCACAAACGAGTTGTCAAATACGAGAACCAAATATATATATGGAATTTGAAAACAATTCGACCTTTTGAACGATCTTCAAATTGTTGGTGAAATCGTGTGATGAACGATTTGAAATCAAAATATTTAAATTTTTTTTTGCCATTTGACAAACGACTGCATGAAAAAAATTTGACCATGTCAAAAAACATTTCAACGTGAACACATCGCATCGCTTAACATGGATATAACAAAATACTGTTACTAAAATAAATTTATTAAATTCTTAAGCCTTTCTCTTTATATCTCTACACCGAGAATAAAAATAACTTAAAATCAAAATATCCTTCTTTATATCAAATCAAAACAGTAACCAAAGTAAGGTAAAGTTGAAAATTTTTAAATCAACTACGATATTTTCATTTTGAAAATGATTCTTATTTTTATTTTTAATATGGGTCACTGTTAGTTTAATGTTGTTTTATTTTCAGTCTGAATACAGAAAATTTTGTTTTAAAATTAATAATTTTTGATTTAAAATAGGTACATTTTTGATATGAAATCACACATTTTTGTTTTAAAAATGTTTTATTTTCATGTCCAAAACGTATAATGTTGATTTAAGTTTTCTTTCTTACCTTTTTATAGCTATTCCCATAATACTCACATTGAAATAAGACAAAACATTTTATATATGTTTTGTTTTAATAACTAATTATTCAGTTATTAAGTATAAAATACACAATAGTTTACCATGCAGATCAGAATGTACATTTAACTATTTGTAAATAGCTTGTAAAGCACTCCAAATAAAATAACTTTAGGAATTCCAGTCGTTTTTCTTCATTCTCGTTGGCATCCACTTCTTGGGATGAGCATTCCTCTGGTGGAGATCTAGGTGATGAACTAAGGTGAAGACTAAAATCTACCGTCTCACTATCCTAAGCTAGCCATTCTTCAAGAAATGTATGCTCATAACATTATTCCATATTTCCTTTTTTAATTTAATAAATACACACACGTTTATTGCAAACTAACGTTGTGAAGCCATGAATATGAAAAAAACAAATATCAATGTTATTATTCCTGTATCTGTTTCAACTTAAAATAAAAAATTCATATTTTTTTAAAAATAAATTATTCCAAAATTTAAATTTTAAATAAAAATTAACATTTTTAAATAAAAAAAGGATCAGACATGTTTTAATATTCAACTTTTTGCTTTTTGACCGATTAAGAAAAATTAAACATTGAACTAAATCAAATGTTGATAACTTTCTTGAGAAAACGAAGAACTTTTTGCAATACATATATATATTTGGGCTCGTGCTTAACCCGGCGTCTCGACAGGCAATAATCCATTGCTTACCATCTGTCAAATTCCATTGCAAGCAATGCCAATATTTCAAGGGTGGGTTTTGTTATGTTACGAAATCAGCATATAATTTTTTTCATTTATTATATAAATTTATTATTTTATAAATTTATTCTCCACGCTAATTGATTTTCATAGATATACACATTTAAAATTTTGGAGAAAAATGAAAAATGGCTGGCAAACAAGACAAAATACAGCTCATTGCTTGGCAATACATGGAAAGTAATATTGCTCGCCATGAATTGCCTATCATGGCAATTGAGTGGTCTCGATTAGCAATAATTGCCAATTGACAGATGAAAAGCAATGAATTATCGCGAGACGCCCCGTAAGTTCATAGAATCAACTCACAATAACATGAGATATTTGTTAACGTTTTCATGGTTCGGGGAGGGCCCAAACTCACAGACCTCCTCCATATCTACGCCACTGTATAAATCGAAACATCCTCCAAAATGCACATTTTTGTTGATATTATATCTTTTCCTCATACAAAAAATTAATAATTTTTATCATATACGAAACACACTGACCATCACTTCAAAATGTGTAGCTAATCAGCGAAATCGTATGGCACGAATTAGTATGAAGTAGCGAGTGTTCTAATAGTTCAACCTGTATGTCACACATAGGATAATTGTTGTTGTTGAAATAATGCTCACATGCATAAAAGCAAAAAGGCTTAAAAAGTCGCAATTTACACGTCAGTCAAAGTCAGTGATCAGTCAAAATTTGTTGTTGTTTTCCCATCTAAAATTAAAAAGAACTCTGAAAGAGCGAAAATTAACTTTTTACAATTCATAGTATCATTCAAATTTTCAGTGAGCCTAAAACCTGCATCAGTCAGCCAAACGGTTGCAAATTTTTACTTGTCTACTGCCTAGTAGCAAATAATTCATACGGTATTCTGCATAAAAGTACTTTTATTGTATCTTAAATTTCCGGCGTATCGATTTGCCAGAGTGATCAGTTTCAATCCTAAAAGATCGACAATGTTTTCATTATCACACTCCATTAAAATTAAATTAATAAATAACTAAAATATTTGATAACACTTCGATGCACACAGATCGACTCAACATCACAAAATAGTCGGCAGTAGGAAAGTAGTAATAAATGCTTGCAATGGCCATCAGTCAAAAAAATTACGTGTAAGCGGTTATTCAGTCAAGTATCTCAGGAAGAGTAATTTAACCTGTTTCAACTTTGCTGTGGTCCGGAAAATTAGTTTTTTTTTTCAAAATGCTTGCGAACGCTTTTCGTGCAGTGGAAACACTTTTTCAGCACGAACGACAGAGGTTTTCGTCGTTCGCTCTGATCTACCGGCACTCGAACTTTTTGGGCGAATCCGGTGTTTCTTTGTGAAAAGAGTAGTAGACTTGTAGGAAAAAGGAACTAAGTAAATTAAAAAATTTAAGACAAAATAACACTGTTTTATTTGGGTCAAGTTTTCGTGCTGTTTAAGTTTTTAATATCGCAAACATTGAATTTAATAGCGTTTTCTGTTCTCGAGAAAAATCTGCATTTTTTTCTGCCCTCTCTGAGAATTCTGCATGTTCTCAAAAAACATTCTCGAAAAAAATTGTGACCTCTAAAATGGAATAGTGTTATTTTCTCAAAAATTTTGACCTCAGAAGTAGAAAAAATACAGAATTTTTGCACTCTCAAGATCGACGGTTTTAAAATTCTGCCCTCAAAAGCTACCCTCAAAATAATGAACAAAAAAGTGACATGTTAGGAAAATATTAAACACTATCTTTGAAATTCCATTAAAGTTCAAGCTTTTTCACTGATATCAAAATAAATATTTAGGGTATACACTTCACTTCGTAATTTTCCGAAATCGCAAATTTACGACGAGTTGAAGTAAGCTACTGCTTTTAAATTTTTTTTTCCAAAATATTTGTCAAACTGACAACGCGCAAACTGTTAATTTATTGAAACATTTGTTGTTGCCGTTAAATTGTGAAAAATTAAGAAAATAAGTGGAAAACTAAATTATATGACGTATTTTTGAAGAAGACCTTCCAGGATGTTGTTTTTTCTAATGCAACACAGTTGCTTGTGCGCACTGAACACATCTTTTCTTCGTAAATTTCCGACGATTATTTTTCATCAACTTAATAGATAATTAAATTTAAGCAATCTTCGGAAAACCAGAACAACAACAATTGCACTGAAATTTCCGTAAATTTGCGATTTCGGAAAATTAAGAAGTGAAGTGTGTACCCTAGTTATAAAAATTGTGATGTGGCAAATATAAACGCAACAGTTGGGTCTGCAATTAATGTTATTATAAAAGAGTTGCTAGAAACGTCTTCGTCCTTATCCAAAGATGAAGATCTAATGATACTGAATTACCGAGAACAATATAATTAGGATTTTCACAAGCTGTCGTATTGTTGTATTGTCATATTTTTTCACAATAGTTGTAAATTTTCTGTTGTTGCCTTCCACATAAAACTAATTTACGACAATGCAATCGCGTTTAGTATGTATTCTGTTTGTCGTATTGCACCAGTGCTGTTCTTGTTTCGAATATGTTATTACCGCGTTCATTTCATAAGTAACATCACTACCATAACAGCTCCTATTTTTATTATGCGAGGCAAAAATGTTTGGAGAAAAAATTTAATTTCTTGAAAGTTTTGACATGACTTTCTGATTCATAACAAGATCAAGTTTATAATTTTCTAAAAAAACTCTCATTCCTTCATTCTATTCGTTTTGTTTATGCATTTAAAAAAATTTATTTTCTAAAGTAATCTGTTTCTTCAGTCAGCTGTATAAATACGACATACAACAAAACAAACCGTTAGGGTATGTTCACAGTTGTTGTATTTTTTATTGAAAACGCAATACGACATACAAAAATAAGACAGCTTGTGAAAACCCTAAATGAAAGAAAGATAATATAATTTATCTTTTTATTTACTTTTCTTCGTAACATATCTTCGTAAGATATTTTTGAAGTTGTTAGCATTTGTTTTTTTTAATTTAATTTATTTCTCAATAGTAAACAACAGTGCAGCCAACACAACATCATAGAAAAAATTCTGCATTGTTTTCTGGGGCCATATTACAGCATCCGTGATCAAGCAAAATTACGAAGGGCACGACGAGACAAGTGCCTATCTTGTACAAATTTTGCTCGATCACGGATGCTGTAATTCGGCCCCAGATCTTTCTCTAGGGCATACTGTCAACAGGGGCCGAATTTGCGAAAAATGAAACCAGCGAGAATTGCGAAACCAATGAGAATGCAATATGAAAGCAAAAATTGGCAAAAATACCAAAATGGCTGAGTTTGACAGTTATGGTCACTAAGAAAGAGAGCACATTCAGCCTTAACACTACCTAATTCTACAATGGGCCTATCAATCTTGTGCAATTTTGCTCAGGGGCCGAATTACAGCATACGTGATCGAGCAAAACTGTACAAGATTGATAGTCACTTATCTCGTCGTGCCCGTCGTAATTTTGCTCGATCACGGATGCTGTAATTCGGCCCCTGCACTCTCACTGTGGGCTTAGACCGCCTGAACGAACGAAAGAAACCTCGTTCGTTCGTTCGGTTTAAGCACTTTGCCCGAACGAACAGTGTTCGCTCTAAATTTATCGCGAACGGTGTTTGCCCGGTGTAAACAGTAAATTAGGGCGAACGAACGAATATTCTCTCGTTCGCTCTGATTGAACAACCTTCGATCTTTTTGGGAGAATCCGGTGTTGCGCTGTGTTCAAAAACAGAAAAGTAGCAAAGAGGAGTAGCTTAAGAAAATAAATTATGAATAGTACCAAAATATGTAGTAATTTATTTCTTATGTTTTTATAAAGTGTTCTTTTAATTTTCGCTGCAATATAATTGTGTTGAGTAAAATGCCAATTAAAGTTTTTAAGCGAAAAACCCTTTATTTAAAGTTTAATTTTAAAGCGACTGTTTATTTTTTTTATTTAATGCAATGAATTATTGTACAGGGAAAATTCAAATTGCAAAAAAGCAAAACTAATTTAAGTAAATTTACAGCAAATCCAATATTCAATTCAATTATTCAATCGATACACTTAAATTTACATAAAAGATAAAAAGAGAAAAAAAATCATAGTAATAATATTTAAACTAAACCCGCCCTGAACGAAATAAGGATAAACAAACAGCAACAAAAAGAAAATGAAACATAAACATTTCATTTTATTTTAACACACCAGCAGTAGCAACGAAAAGAAAATAAAAAGTGAGTAAATTGGCTAACAAAATTTACAAGAGTAATAAACAAAAAAGTTTTTTTTTAATAAATTATTAGTTTTACAATTTGCTTGCCAAAACGGCCATAAATTGACTAATAATCAGCGATAAATTACGTTCCCGGTAAGGAAGAACTGTATTCCAGAGCCTACATGCACGTACCGTAAACGATCTTTCCATAATAGAAGAAGAGAAAGTAGGACTCAATAGCATATGAGTTCTGCTTGAGTTGGAAAATTTGAATTTGTTTACCAGATATACAGGAGATTTTATTTTAAGGATTTTATAGAGCAAAATAAGTACGCCTAATTTAGTAAAATTCTCAAAACTACTGCCAATAAAGTCTTTAACATATTCAGAGACGTGATAATGAATGCGGAGATTGTATACGAAATGAACTACTCCGTGAAGACATAACTTCAATTTGTTCATATTCTGCTGAGTAGTACCTGAAAATAATTCAGGTTTATTTGAGGTAATTTTTTTTAAACAATAGCTATATAACTTTTAATGAAAATTTTTGAGTTTATGGATAGCAAATATTATTTAATATAGCATGAATCTACAACAAAGCTTGTTCAACTATAATAAAAAATATTTTAGGTTCTGCTTAAACTTTTTGAGTTTTTAATCAAAGATTTTAGAAAAATGTGTGTGTTAACTAAAATGGCAGCTGAAAATTCGATTTGTGACTAAAACCAATTCTTTGAAGTTTTTAAATAAAAATTATTTTTCTAAACTAAAAATCTAACGATAAAAAGTAACAATTGTATTTGCTTAACAAGTGCATACAATTTGGTAGCAATCCTTGGATAGTTTTCGAGTAATGCTGTCCTTCGGTTTCAAACAGCACTTTTCGAGAAAAACGCGTTGAAATTTTTTACATGTATAGTTTTTATTGTCTTTTGTTAAATTTATGCTTATAACTACAACAATTTTTATTTAATTGGCTTAAAATTTACAAAATTTATTGAAATACGTAAAATGTGAAAACATTTGATTTTTGTTTGTCGAAAAACTTAAATGGGCCCTTAAGTTAAACACAAGTCTTTTATATAAAAACTAATACGAGTAATATATTCTTATGGAGTGGCAAACCATTTGTTGTTGAGAAACGGAGTATAAGTTTTAGCACTAATATAAAATGCACAAATTACTGTTTCGCCTGAACGTACAAAATGGCGGCCAATGTTTGTTCGCGATTGATGTTCGTGTGGTCTAAATAGTACTCCGAACGAAAAATTTGTTGTAATAAATTGTTCGCGATGAATTTCTCGTTCGTTCAGGCGGTCTAAAACCCACATTCAAAAAGCAGGGAGGGAATTACAGCATCCGTGATCTAGCAAAATTACGAAGGGCACGACGAGAGAACTGCCTATCAATCGTGTACAATTCTACTCGATCACGGATGCTGTAATTCGGCCCCAGCATTTTTTGCCGACAAAAGAAAACGCCATAAGTGTTTCCACTGAACGAACGAACAAGATGGCAACTTACGAATGTTCGCCACTTGTGCTCGTGCAGTGGAAATGGTTGGAGCAAACGAAGAATTCGTCGTTACGTTTTGTACGCGATGAATTCTTCATTCGTTCGGGCAGTTTAAACTTTCGGTTATAATTTTAGCCATCTCCCCAGCTAGAACAGTAACTGTTACTTACGGCGTATATAATACGAGCGGTCACTCGATTTCTGTTACGTCCATATAAAATTTTTCATATAAAACTTGCGACCATTGTTCAAGCGGTGATCAAAATGTCACAAGGTTTCCATCTCTGAATCTCATTCGTGTGATCTAGCATCCCTTTCTGCCACCATTGTTTTAGCCATAAGATAAAACATATAAGGGGTATTCACGATTCAGTGCACTTGCCTGTGCAGTTGAGGACTTGTGCAGTTGTGCAGTTAGGTTTGCGTGAACACACCACTATCACCATTTCAAAGCTGTCAAAATTTTTTAATGCACACAAGTGCACAACTGCTCAAGTCCTCAAGTCCTCAAGTTGAAGGTAATAGTAGAAAAGTACTTGTGCAGATTTTTGACGTACGTAAATTTGTTTTTGTAAAGTGCACAAGTCCTCAACTGCACAGGCAAGTGCACTGAATCGTGAATACCCCTATAGTTAAACTGCTCTCACCAATTACAAGTTCTGTTCTGCGCTATTCTCCCCCCCCCCCCCCTAAATTTCTAAAGAAATTTTTTATAGTTTTTTAATTATTAGTTTATTAAAATATTTACCCTCTAGCCAGATTATAAAAAATACAATTTAAACCAACAAACAATTATACTAAATCAGCATAATTAGCACATTACAGCATTAGTAAATAAACAGCAATGACACTGCTTTTCGCCAACAACGATTGCTTGTTTTAGAAACAATTTGTCACAAGTCTTCATCAGTATTCAAGTCGTTAATCTGCAAAGAAAAATGTTTAAATTACTTTTTCACTATTTTTAAGTTATTTTTGCCATCAGACTTCACCGCTTTGTGTTGCATGGTTGTTTTCAGTTGAGTTTATTTTTTGGCCGCAAAAGAGCAAGACATATGAACATATATAACTTTCCTTGTTTCCTATGAAATGACAACGTAATACTACGTTCAGACATCTTGTAATCTTTCTAGAATTCGTGCGAATACTAGATGTCTGTACAAGAATACCACAAAAATACCAGCAGAGCAATCTAGTATTATTGTAGTATGAATACTATGTTCGGAACATTGTATTCTTGCTAGTATTAATATTAAACACAGCCACAGCAAATCGAACAGAGCCAAAAATTGCAAATGACAATTTGAAAATCTATTGTAAGTGCCAATCAGAAAAATATGATTCTTAAAAAACAGTAAAACTTCGAATTAAAATACTGAAGAATATCGAAGAGGGCAAGAATTTATCTTGCAAGCGGAGAAACCGAGCGGGCGATTGACATTTGGAGAGAAAATATAAGCGGACACCATGGAGTGCACAAAAATGTACACCGTACTAGATGTCTGGACACAACGTGGTAATTCAAAATACTACGTTAGTATTTTCATATTTGAATACGAGATGTCTGAGTGTAGTATAAGAGTGTGTTGGTGAACACCAAATTTTGTTAAGTTATGTATGGCAGTGTGTCAATCGGAAACTCTTCAGTCGGATGCTCAGTTTTTGACAGTTGGTAGAGCAATTTTTGGTATTTATGAGGTGAATATAATAGTCAAAATTTGGGCTAGCCCCAGGGGCTACTACAAATGTTGGCAATCGAAAGCGAATTTTTGACACACTCAAAAATATAGAAGAAAAACAACACATCAATTTCCGCTACGTATTTAATTCGAGTGCTTGTACTTGCAACTTATTTCGTAAACTTGTTATATTGTAAACTTAAAAAACTTAAAAATAACAAAATAATAATAAAAAAAACTAAAGTGTTTGAGTTTGTGTTTGCGTGTGTGTTGGCCAACGATCTCAGGGTACATCAGCAAGTCCAGCAAAGTTAAATTGGCTTTTTTTGCTGGCGAACGTCCTCCAAGTGCCACCACCAGCAGCACAAGCAATTGCAGTGCAAAATTTTTTGCTAGCCAACATCCTCCAAGTGCCACCACCTGCAGCACAAGCAAGAGCAGTGCAAAATTACTTGCTGGCCAACATCCTCCAAGTGCCATCACCAGCAGCACAAATGAAGCGCAAATTCTCCGCTTTCAATATATTTAATTCACTCCGGAGTATAATGGCAGAAATTTGCCTCTGCGCTTGAGACATGCTGAAATGGTGCTTCCGAACTATTGGAGAATTGACCAGTCAATTGAATTGTGCTGCACTTGCTGGTGCTGCTCGTGGTGAATCTCGGAGAACGTTGGCAAGCAAAAGAATAAGGAAATTTGCGCTCCACTTGCTTGTGCTGCTGGTGGAGGCACTTGGAGGACGTTCGCCAGCAAAGAAACCCATTTAACTTCTCTGCACTTGCTGATGCACCGGGAGATCGTTGGCCCACACACACGCACACACAAACTCAAACACTTTCTTTTTTTTTTATTTTTATTATTTTGTTATTTTTAAGCTTTTTATGTTTACAATATAACAAGTTTACGAAATAAGTTGCAAGTACAAGCACTCGAATTGAAGGTGTCGCCAATTGAATAGAATGCAAATCAAATATAATATTTGCGCTAAAACACGACCGAAATGTGAAACTTCAAATTTTCATCGTCCATTTGACACAGCAAAAAAGACAAATTCATTTCAACACACACAAATTGTATTCACCTTGATTTAAACTATCCTACCACGACTGAAAAGTTTCCTTTTGACACACAGCCTGTGTAAACTTGTTATAGCTGTACAGCAGGGTCTTCTTACCTTTTTAATTTTGTTGCATCGCGCTGTATCTGGCAGCACTAGCAAATTATTAGTACATTCTATTACAATTTGATGTCAAACTTTGTTTTAATGCGAAAGCTTTTATTGCAACTGAAAGTAGCTAATGCCGTTTTCAAATCCGTTTTCTTTAATTAAACAAATAGCGTGATTTATTATTGTGTATTGCGTAATTTTAAAAGAAAATTAGATAAGTTGTGTCAATTCTTAATAGAATAATTATAAAATTCAAGCAAAATGTTTAGATCAGCTTTTGACCAATTGGGTAAAAATTCAAAAATACGTAATGGTTTAACAAAATGTGTCTTAGCAGCCTCAAGTGTGAAAAACAAAAATATCTTTAAATTTTTGCAGTGTTTTGTTAAATTAAAAAAGTAACAAAAAAATAGATTTTAAAAAAGAATGTAAAGTGTTTAAAAAAGTTTAAAATATTAATGCTTAATTGAATAAGAAGAGGGGCAACGCTTTAAATTAACGTAATCTGTAACGGTTTCTATTGCAGTTTCAGTTATCAACATCAAAATATGCTTTCGAGTTGTGGCCTGTGGAAACAAGGCAATGGTAAGGATATTCAGTAATAAATTAATAAATATCCAACAGTTGGAGATTAGAAGGGTTTTTTAAAAGCCATATCAATTCTCCATATTAGTTAGAACAGAGATTCCTACCAATGTATTTTAAAAATTATAGCTTCATAGCTTCCATCGTACGATATCAACTCACTTTAAAACAACTAATTTAATTTCCTTATAGTTTTAAATTAATATTTAATAAATTTTAATTGTAAAATTTTTTCATAAAGTTGTATTTAAAAAAACATTTTCAACTCTGTTTTGCAAAATTTGGGTGTCGTTTAGCGCAAATTAAATTGTATTAATACCAATAAAAATTTAAAATTTTCTTATATTAACGTTATTTCTGTACTAATTTTACTTCCATCATTGTACCTTGAAAGTTCAACTAGTGACAGAAACAACAACAAAAGCAATGCATGGGGCTTTTGTGCAGCTTTGACTTTGTTATTCCTGGAAATACGGCGAAAAACAGTTAAGTTGGCAACATTTGGCCCCACAGAACAGTTATTTGAATTTAGTGCAAAGTGCGTTTGCGTTGTAGAATTTAGCCAAAAGTCTATAAATTTCTTTTAATGAAAACGTGTGCAAATACCGTTAATAAATAGTTTTTGTAGAAAAAAATAGTTTAAAACAGTTATTTTGTTATAGAAAAGTGATAAAAACGTAAAGTGAATTTAACAAATTTTGTGGGTTTCCGACACGCAATATCCAATTCCAGGACTTTTCTACGCAATATACTACATATTTTTCTAAAAACTAATCAATTATCAAAAAACTAATAGGTTTCTTTTTCTGCTTTCTTTTCAGTTGCTTCTGACGTTTTCCAAAACGAACGCTTGGTGTCTCCCGCAGCATCGCCAGACGAAACCTCCTCCAACTCCCACGCAAAGCCACAACGATCAGCCTCACCGGCTGCTCAAGCAGCGCCTAGCGTCAGCACATCACCAACTACCACAACAGCCACACCCCCACCCGCGCCACTACGAGGAGAGGAAGAAGCACAAGACTGTCGCAAGGATTCCAACCATACAGCGGAGGAATCTCTTCCAAACACACTAACGCCAAAACCAAAAAGTCCAAAGCCAGATAGCAACACAGAAAACAACAACAATACCACCACCAACAGCGACATCGACGTTGACGACACTCCGCCGCAGCCACGTCGCTTTATATCGTCCATTCTAGGTGGCAGCAAACCGTACAGCGGTGGCATTGTTCTCACGCAAGCCCAGCGCAAAGAGTATCCCGTTGAAGTTGTACGCGAGGCACAGCTACGTTTGGGTTACACGCCCAGCGGTGATACCAGTGACTCTGACTCAGATTCTGATGATTCAAAGCTAATTGTAGACGAGAAGCCAATCGTGCCGGAGGACAAACCGCTGTCATTGCGTGTGCGGAATACCCCACCACCGCTTGAACAGCGTCCCAGTCCGCCACCACCACCAGAACCGGCTGTACGCTGCAGCGTTATACAACGTACACCAAACACACCGGACGATCAGCAGCCGCTGCACAAACAACACGACGTTTTACTGCCTTTGAGCGCGCTTGAACACTTGGGTCCCGAGCAGCAAGAACCCATCGACTATCACGTACCCAAACGACGCACGTCAACATCGGCCTACGATAGTGACGAGGAGCAAGCTGCCGAGTCGCTTAATGCCAAGCGTCTGGAACGAGAACGTAAATTGCGTGAGGCGCGCAGACGCAGCGCCATACTAGCGGCACGAGCAGTACTCGCGCAGGCGCGTTTGAATCCACGTTTTGTCAAGCATCTGCCCGGTATCTTAGCTGCTGCTGCAGGACACGGCAGAGCATCATCGAATACAGGTGCTGGGCAAAGTTTTCAAAGCTCTGCAGGTTTTGGTGGCAACGGCAGTGGCGGCGGCAACACGAGTGCCAATCAAGGGCACGCCGGTGGCAGTTCAGGAGGTAGTGCAGGCTCGCCCACGGGCTTCGGCGGTGCGGGTGGTGCTGGTGGAGGCATGGGTGGTGGACGTGACGGCAGAGGTAACTACGGTCCCAACTCACCACCTTCCGGTGCGCTACCGCCATTCTACGAGAGTCTCAAGAGCGGCAACAACAACATGAATTCATCCAATTTCAATACCTCGAACTCGAATTTCCTCTTACAGAATGCAGCTGCAGCCGCCTATCTGATGTCGGCGGCGGGTGTGGGCGCCGCGGGTCAGCATCAGCAGCAGAATGGCGATGGTGTGATAGCAGGTGGCTTAGGAGGAGGTTTCAGCGATTGCTCCGTGGCGAATGGTGGTCTCGAGACCACTACAAATATTATAACAACTTTTGCCAATGGACAGGGTAATAATTCAAATGCTCATTACACACATGCGCATAATTCCAAATTTCACAATTCCTCCTCTTCTTCCCCCTCCACACATCAACATCATCATCACCATCATTATGGCGCCAATCCTTCAGCTTACGGCATCATACTGAAGGATGAGCCCGATATTGAATACGATGAGGCTAAGATCGATATTGGCGCCTTTGCTCAGAATATCATGCAAGCAACGGTAGGAAGTGCAGGAAATTTTAATAGTGCCGCCTATGAGGATGCCATCATGTCGGATCTGGCCAACTCGCATGGTCCTAATGGCACTGTTGATCCTCTTCAATTCACTGCAACACTTATGCTAAGCTCGCAGACAGATCATCTGTTGGAGCAGCTCTCGGATGCTGTTGATTTGAGTTCTTTTTTGCAACGAGAGTGTGTTGATGACGACAATTCGACGAGTCCGCGTCAAGATTATGAACTGGTTTCAACACCTTCTCTGACGCCTGATTCGGTTTCATTAACTCCAGTGGAGGGTAGCAGCGCCACCAATCAGTTGGATTCATTTCATGAAAATCTCATGCAGCAGATCACCAGCAACATATCGCGCAATCATATTAGCAGCAATAACAATAGCAGCGCACAGAACTATGGTTTCGATCGTCAGCAGCATACTGCTGGCAACAACAATCATCCACATTTGGGGGGACAATCGCATCAACAGCCACCACCATCGTATCAGCATGCAACACGTGACATAATGCAGTTTCAACAGCAGCAGCAACAGCAGCAACAGCAACTTGTTCACCAACATTCTTATCATCACCATCAGCAACAGCAGCAGCAGCAGCAGCAGCAACAACAACAACAACAGCAACATGTTGTGCCCATATCATTGGCGACGCATGCTCCGCTACTATTGCCGCAACAACAACAACAACATCACCAAAACTATCAGCAACATGCTTACTCTGCACACACAACAGCCTCACATCTCAGCCAACAACATGTCGGTCTTCATCAGTTGCAACATCATAGCAGCGACAACAGCAATCTTTCGTTGCCCTCGCCAAACGGTGGTCTGATGTCTGGACATCATCCTATGTCTTCGGCAGCTAGCAATTCATCTGGTTCCGCTGGATCAACTTCCGGTCTGCTCGATACTTCATTAGTCGACACCAAACCGCTGATACAAAGTGTAAGTCCCATCAACTCTCTGTTCTCATGTGCGTCAATCGACTCGGGTAGCCTTCAAAAATTGAGTTCGTGCTCCTCCGATACTGCTGTGGCTTCATTGCGTAGCGTAACGGCCGCTGCTGCAGCAACTGCGGCCGGTATTCTGTCACCCTCGTCCACTGTGACAAAGCTGCACGAAAGCAAAGTGCTACAGCAGCGGGTAAGCATTTGGAAGATACTTTATTTTTGTTTGTGTCTGTTTAAATTTTTTAATCGCTGCCGCAAAATATTGAAAATTTTTTATTAAAACCAAAAATTTTCGTTTATTGTGGAAAATTTGCAAAAAAAAAAAGTGAAAACTAAACATAAAATTAAATCAAGTATTTTTTATCTGTATGTCCTGCAAATATAACGAAAGCATTTGATATAGATTCCATTATTTTCGATATTGAAGGCAACTTGTCATAATTTGATCCGGGGATTTTATTCAACTGTATGGTGTAAAAATGGTGATATATTTACTATTTTGTGTGTGTGTGTATAAAAACTAGAACATTTATAATTTTTCTTAATTTTATCAGTCCGTTTCTCATACCTCAAAAAACACTTCTGTTTTGTCAAGACATATTATTCAGCCCTATCATAATTTTTCACGCGGAATCGAAAAAGGGAGTTTTAATTTTTAAGATAAAGCTCAAGAACATTTTGAAAATTTTTGATGCAAATTTGTTGATAAAAATTTCCAAAATATTTTTGAGCTTTTTCTTAAAAATGAAAACTCCCTTTTTCGATTCCGCGTGAAAAATTATTCATGATAGGGCTGATTGTAAAACAAATAAGTTATCTTGTGTTATCAAAATGTTGGAAACTAATCCAGCGTATTGTTTCGACTATAAAAATATTTTTATCAGCAAGTTGATATATTTATTATTTTAATCAGAGATGTAAAAACTGCATACATTTTAAGAGAGGTTTAAGGCAAACAATTTTTTATTGATTATTGTTTTCAATATTAAAAAATAAAATGCAAATCAATCGAGCTTATAATACAAGGTTCTATAGCGCTTAAAACCCGGTGAGCCAGAGCAACTTTTAAACGCGTTTTTCTCGAAAAATACTTTTTCAAAACGGTCCACTTTACTGCAACAAACTAATTGACACATTTAAATTTTTTTTAATCTGTTTGTATTGTTATTCTACACATATTTTACTAAAATTAGCGTCTTTGGAAAATTTTTCCAGTTCACACGCAACAAAATTGTCAAAAATTACGTAAATTTTTTTCACGATTTTCCTAATTTTCAATATTTCCATTGCATTCTGGTAAATGATGTGTATTCAAGGGTCTGCTTTGGAATGTATTTTTGTTCAGATGATCTGGAGCCGAACTATAATGTGGCCCGATTTTCACCTTTTTTAAGCACACCAACTTCATTGTCATCTTAATATATAAAAACAATTATATTTTACAAAAAAAAAATTGTTTATTTAAACCAAGGACCGTACTAAGTATGCATTTTATAATAAAAAGCAAAAAATAATAATCATTTCTGCTATTTATTTTTTTAAGGCAAAAATAAAAATAAAAATTTGCCCAATATTTTTTAAGTACAAAATAACCAGCAATTTTGGATTTTTATTTTTTAAAGCAAAAATAAAAAGCAAAACTTGCCCGATATTTTTTTGGTCACAAAATAACTGGTAAGTTTTGATTTTTATTTTTTAAAGCAAAAATAAAAAGTCAAGTTTGCCCGATTTTTTTTTTGAGCACAAAATAACTGGTAAGTTATGATTTTTATTTTTAAGGCAAAAATAAAAAGCAAAATTTGCCCAACATAATTTCGAGCACAATATAACTTGTAAATATTGATTTTTATTTTGTAAGTCAAAAATTAAAAGCAAAATTAGGATTTCAGTTTACGGTTGAGCCAAATTAAAAAAATTTATAATAAGGGGATTTATGTCATTTCGTAAGTGCTTCGTAAGGGGCCGTTCAAGTATTACGTTAGCAGATTGGCTGAGTTCCTAAATGCATTTATGCAATGTATCAGTGTGTTTTATTTTCAATATGTATTTAAATTTTTTTTTTATTGATATGCAAATATCGATAAAACAATAAATTTCTTCAACGCTACTGTAATCAGGAATTTTCCGAACATTTTCACCTCACGGTTCAAAAGTACGCATAGCGCCATTAAATGTACGTAAATCCGCAAGAAATGATTAGTCTGTAATATAATAGAAACTTTTTACCGAATAAAATAATTTTGGCCACCTAAATCTGTCAAATACCCTAATGTGGGCTGCTAAATGCTTTCTGAAAATGTTTGAAAACAAGCTACTGTTTTTCTCTTTTTACACGTATATTATACCTTAAAAGTATAAGATACTTTTATATAATAGATACCGATCGTGGACATGCCTCAAGTTTTTTTAAATTTAAATGTTTTACATTTTGATAATTTCTAAATATATATTCGTCGCTAGAACTTATTGAAGTATATATGTATATGACAAATGTCAGTTAAATTTATTTTTTCTTTTTAGTTGACGTTTTATTTTAAATCTTTTAAAAGCTTATTTAAAAAAAACATTTACTTTTTATTTATTTTTACTGAAATGTTTATTATTAACATCTTTTAATTTCAAAATCTTACGTTTTTGTATTTGTGGGCGGTAAAAGGCGGTGTGGCCAAATTTTTTTCCTAAACTCCATCCCCTAGTTGAAGGAAATTTTGCCAAAATTTTGGCTGAATCAGCGTAGTAGTTTTAGAGATATATCATTTTTATTGATTTGTTGGCGGTTAAAGGGGGTGTGGCAAAAAATTGTATCATACTTTTGCATTGTCACCAGACTGACATACATATGTAAGCTAAATTTCAGCTTAACCGGATAGAAACAAGGATTCGAAAAATGATGAAGCCTTTAGCAGGACCGAAATTGCAATAAAATCAGCTAGTGATTTTTTCCTTTTCATATTGAAAAAGTCGTTGTTGTTGTTGTTTCTTTGGAAAGATTCGTTAGAACAATTAATTGTTCTAACTTAGACCTAAAGCTCAATAAACGATTTTAAACTATCAAACAACTAGAATTTGTATTTAAACTCAAGTATGATTTAAACTATCAAGCATTTAGAATTAGTATTTAAATCATATAAAATCAACATAATAAATAACAAGGTCATTTAGGAAAAACTTTAATAAATAAAAAATTTTATTTAAACTATTTTTTTACAATTTTTTTAACGGTCAGAAGTGAATTTACCTAAATTTGAATTTGTTTCATAAAAAAAAATCCGTCCACATCCTTGTGGTTATAAATCACTACCTTATATTTATAAATCAATCGTTTTACGCTATGAGCTACAGAATTCACACCAAAACTTTTTCTAAATTAGGTAATAAATTCACATCAGCTATGAATTTGTAAAATTTAAAAATTTCAATGATCTTCTTAGTATTTTTGTTTGATTTTTAATATGTATGTATCAAATAATTTCGTAATTTTAAATACAGACAAGAAAATAAGTGATTATTGTGTTGTCATCCAGTTCTGAGCTACATTTTACGTTTCAAAACTCTAGCTCAGGGGGAAGTTGGTTAAAAATGAATTCCAAGATTTGTACGTGACAGACATGAAGTGAAGCTAATAAAAACGTGTTGAAAATGGAGGTCAAGTTCGAAAATGAGCCAAATTGGATGAAAACCACGCCTACCTCCCATACAAAGTGACTTAATCAAAACAGTAAAATCTCTTTAAATTCTACAAAAATTATTCTGACTTAAAATTTTGCACATTAGCCTTAACCTTTGTACTTTAAGTATGAAATTTGTAAAAATGCAATGAAAACCACGGCTACCTCCCATACAAAGTGAGTTGACCAAAACGGTAAAATCTCTTTCAATACTGCAAAATTAATCTAATGTCTTCCAATTTTGCTCCAAATTAACTTCGGAAAAATCGAATGAAAACCGCGACTACCTCACATACAAAGTGAATTTATGAAACCAGTAAAATACCCTTAAATTCCACAAAAATTACTATGTACAAGGCTTAAAATTTTTCAAATTAGTTTAAATCTTAACTACCCACTCGATGTATGAAATTTAAAAAAAAAACTGAAAATTCTGCCCACCTTCCATGCAAAATGACGTAATCATAATAGTAAAACCTTTACAAACAACAAAAAAATTAATGTTTGAAATTGATGTTGTACACAAAAGTCTGTCTGTCTGTCTGTCTGTCTGTGTGAAGCCTATAGACTCCAAAACTTCTGGGCCGATTGATCTGAAATTTGGACAGTCGATTTGTTTCAAATGGGAAATGGTTTAAGAAGAAAAAATGTGTTGCCACACCCCTTTTACCGCCCCCAAATCAATTCAAATGCTAAATTTCACAAGGTATGGGTCGTATAAGGCTAAAATTTAGTAATTTAGTTTGTATGGTAACTGCCACCAACTGTACAAAAAATGTGTTTCCACGCCCCTTTTTCCACCCACAAATCAGTGAAAATGTTATATTTAAAGCAATTTTGGCCGTATAAGACTAAAATTTGGTAATTAAGTTTGTATGGTTACTTTCGGAAACTGTACTAAAAATGGTTGTGGTCGATCTATAGCTACGCCCACTTTTTTAAACATCATTAAAATTGACTACTGGGCCGATTGAGCTTAAATTTTGGCTTGGTTTGTATGGTTACTGTCAGCAACTGTACTAAAAATTGGTTTGACGCCCCCTTTTTACCGCCCACAAACCATTGAAAATGTTTTATTTCAACGGTTTTGGTTGTATTAGACTAAAATTTTGTAATTTGGTTCAAGTTCATATGGTTACTCACGGAAAGTGTACTAAAAACGGGCATGTCCCACATTAGTTACGCCCACTTTTCAGGGGATCAGCGTGGAGTTTTGATCGTATTAGACTAAAATTTAGTAATGTTGTTCATATGATTACTTTCGGCAATTATACTGAAAATGGTGAATATATTTGGCTTTTCTTGACATTTTCGTACATTTCGTAAGGCGGTCTGTGGCAGGACAATGTCTGCCGGGGAATACTAGTATTTGGATAAAAATCACGACCAATAAAAGTGACGTCATCAAAATAATACAACATTTAAGATTTAAAATAATTTATAATACGGCAGTGGGGGTATTTTACCTACGGTCCAGTCAAAGATAATTCCTTACTAGTTTTTATATTTTACTTTGGTAACAGTTCTTCAAAAAAATTATTGAAGTTTAACAATAGACTTTGAATAAATCTTTTAAATCTATATATATATTTCAGTAAGGATTTCTGAGATATCAGGATAGACGGGGTGTAAAATGGTGAATGACGTAGCGAATGAAAAAGCTGGATGGAGAGACGTGTGCAATTTCGTTGGTTTTTCGATTGATGACTTTTGACCTGAAATGTGGCGGTTAAAGAGAATTTCTGTAATTACAACTAAACTATAAGATATGGGAGAACATGGTGTAAGAGCGAATTTTAGACATTGCTGAGGTGTACAAAAAACACTATATTTCGCTATCGCTTGCGTGTACCATACAATAAGCATTTTTGTATGTAACATGTGTGAATATAAGTTAATTATTTATGCAAACACTTATATTGTTGCTGGCAATATGTGCCAGTTATCGAAGTAAACTTTTGAAATAAAACAATAATTTTGTTGCTGGCACTATGTGCCAGTTATCAATTACTTATTATTGGCACTATGTGCCAGTTGTTCATTAACGAAAAAGATCTGCTTAAAGACTAACTTAAAATATGCTCGAAAAACCTTAGTAATGCCTAAGTTGACGCGGCCGCTGTTTGCTGACTCTGTGTTGTTATTGTTGTCGTCTTTGCTGTTGCTATTGTTGTTGTTGGTTTTATGGTTGCTAGTGTTGCGACGATCTTTTTGCTGACACTGCATTTTTGGTGTAAGAATTTTTAATGTTGCCGTTTGGAACTCCGAAATTGTCACGTACTATCTCGTGTTACCATTCACAGGCCAGAACGGATGCGCGTGTAGGCAATGTGTTAACTTATACACTATTGGTGAAATTTTTTACACAGTAAATTTTAAAAAATCCCGTTGTGATATTAAAATTATTGCGATATCTCGAAAACTAAATATCTCAGTGCAACGTAGTGTCTGTTCGGAAATGCATCACGATTTGTAGTATGCGCACAACTGGCATTTTTTAAGCGTTTAAATTGCAGTTTGCATTTTTTATGCTAATAATGAGTGACACTTGATAGAAAAATTACATTTTAGAATGTTTGACGTTTGCAGTGCTGCAAAATTGGCCTTTTTTCGAACATTTTGCTTGTACTAAAAAGCAGTTTGCGCATCACGATGCATTTCCGAACAGACCCGTATTTTTGTATGAAAAGTCGTTGATTAGTAAAAATAACGACAAGCGAAATCTTTTTCGAAAATATTTTGCACAAATAAATAAAAATAAACTAGCCATTTCAGCCCTTGGAAGGATTTTTGACCTAGCCTCTATTGATCAATTGTGTTGTGCGTGTTATTAAATGTTTAATCACAAATGATCGAGAACTGGACCTACGTGTTTTATGCCGACTCCGAACGGCTTATGTTCTCAAGAAGCTGTACATTGCAATGTTTACTCTCTGAGGTTTGCCATTGTCTGCAGAGAGGTGACGACCGAACAGAAAAATTAATTCAATTGAAAAAACTTTCTGTCTGAGCTGCAACTTAGCTTAGGGGCCACGCACTCTACCCACTAGGTTACGGTCGCCGCATTTTGTACAAATAGTGGAGTTCAAAAAAATTCCCCTTGTTATGACATCAACATTTTTGCGAGGTGCCGGGACATAGCCCCAAATTTCAAATTTGGTATTATGACCGCTTTAAAAGAGGATAATCCCAAAAACTAGATTCCTGGACCCCTTGGGATATGTCCGCTTTTAAGAGGTCATAATCCCAAGTGGTTTCAACTAGCGATTAGCAATAACAGCTTAAGTCTGATTTCAAAGTTTCGAGAAATCTTGCTTCAAAGTTTTCAATCGCCACATAAGTTATATGGAAAGGTCCAATATTTTTGTGTCATAACTTTGGCTAAGATCATGCTAGAAGCTCCAGATTTTGTGTTTATAGTTTTATATGCGTGGAATACTTACTTACTGACTTAGTTGGCGCTACAACCGTATGTCGGTCTTGGCCTCATCTAAGAATTTGCGCCAGCCATTTCTGTCTTTCGCTTGCTGGCGCCAGTTGGAAATTCCAAGCTTCGTAAGGTTGTCCTCTGCTTGGTCTTTCCAACGAAAATGCGGTCGTCCTCTTCTGCGTTGACCGCCGCTGGGTACCGAATCGAATGTTTTCTTCACTGGAGCATCGTCTTTCATGCGCGTCTTTCTCTCGAATGCTCCTAAAGTCTTTTCATCTGAACTGCTCAGCGTCCAGGTTTGTGATGCATAAAGTAGGACGGGCATGATGAGCGATTTATAGAGTGTGATTTTCGTTCGTCGAGAGAGGGCTCTGCTTCTCAATTGCCTACTGAGCCCAAAGTAACACCTGTTGGCAAGAGTTATTTTTCGTTTGATCTCAATGCTGATGTCGTTGGTTGGGTTTATGCTGGATCCCAGATAAACGAAGTCCTTCACAACCTCGAAGGAGGTATTGTCAACTGTAACGTGGGTTCCAAGACGCTGGAACTGTTTGTTTGTTGACACCAAGTATTTCGTCTGGGGGAATCTGGGGGCGAACCTTTACAATGTAACATGTCTGACTGTCTCAACCTGTCGAGGCCAGCATAATCGGCTCTGTGAAATTAGGCCCCAAAACAAAAACGAGATAAGGCCCCAAATTTGGAGTTTTATTCATTATGAAATAACACCCTACGAAATAAAGCCCCAATTCGACGAAATAAAGCCCCAACCTAAATTGAAATAAGCTCCCAAAATTGTTGCTTTATTTCATTATAGAACTTCTACGAAATAAACCCCAATATGATGCAATAAGGAGCCTAAGTCAAATATGCCAGTTTTTAAAAGGGCTCCACAAAAATGCATTCCAAAATAAAGGGCCTCAAATCTTAAAACGGATAAAATTGTAAAATCAGACCCCAAAATTGGGGTATAGTTCCATTGGGAAAAAATACCAAAATATTATAGAAAAAGCACCCCAAAACTTATGAAGAATGACCCCACAATAAATGAAAACAACCCCAAAATTGTTAATATTTTTATTTGTAGACATAAATGAATTAATATCTTTAAGAATTCATTAATCTTATACAGAATTTGAAAAAATAGTATTCCCCTGTACTAAATATTTTTATAAATTTGTAATCCAAATCGTTTGAGCTTATATGATATAATTATTGTTTTGTTAATCTATCTTAATTTACAAATATGTAGTAATTAAGAAAACTTTGTTACTTTAGTTATATTTCGTAACTAAAGTGTAATTTCAATAGAGTCCAATTTAGGTTCCTACTCGTAAGAGATATTGTGAAGTGCGAACGTCGTTAAATTTTCCTTCCGCCAAAAGGTTAACTCTTGCTTTACAGGCGTCTGGCCGTTATTCATATTTTGTTATTGTTTTATAAGTGGATTTTTTTCTATATATCATTTTTTGATCGAGGACATGTTCACTGGTCCTTCTTTTACCATGAAATTTTCACAATTCATTTTATTTTGTAATTTTTTATTATGTCCTCACTTCGCGGCAAAAATATCAAAACTTAACATATTTTTAAAAATTTTTTCAATTGAGAAATTTTCAATTAATTTTAAATAAGGAAAAGCGAAAAGTTGTTACAACAACCGTATCCAAGTCTGACCCTCAAGGATTGTTGAAATTTTTGGTGGCCTATTTTACAATGAAATAAAGCCCTAATTTAAAAAAATTAAATAAGGCCACAAAAATCAAAATAACACCCCAAATATTCATGCTTTTATTTACTAATATTATTTTTGGGGCCTTATTTCATTTTACTCTTGGGAACTTATTTCATTGTGAAATAATGCCCCATTTTTTTAAAAATGAAATAAAGCCCCAAAATAGGAAATAACATCCCAATTATTTGTGTTGTTGTTTTGTATAGAAATATTTTGGGCCTTATTTCATTTGTAGTTTGGTGCCTTATTTCATAGAGCCAGCATAATCTTTGTGAAATCGCCTTAAGTCGACTCAAACCCCCACGTGGTGTTTCCTGGGCAACGTCAAAACTGACAACCGTTAGTTTGGCGGCTAATCTGAGCGGCGGGCCTCCCACCCGTAAAAGCTAATTTCAATGAAAACACAAAAGAATAGAAGAAAACTGATGCGTTGAATACAGCTGCATCAATAACTCAGATCTGGCTTAAGTCGACTAAAGCTATTTTTACTGCAGACAGCAAAGCCGATGTTGGACTTACTGAGGGTTGTAATCTCTAAGCCTATTAAAAAGATAATTATCGCTGCGTACAGTACTTCTGGATATAATTCCTTTCTTCTTAATTGGCGGCCTTCGGCCGCTGCTTAGAGATTACAACCCTCAGTAAGTCTAACACTGGCTTCGCTGTCTACAGTACTTCTGGACATAATTCTCTTTTTAACAGGAGGCCTTCGGCCGCTGCTTAGAGATGAAAATGCCTCAGTCCAACGGGCGATTTTTTATTTTTTTTTTTGGTCGATTTTTAATAGTGCCGGCGCTTTCTTCTTCGTTCATTTCAAGTCGTTATTACCATTCCGTACATGGGCAAATCAATTTGGGATAATGTTCTCTTTTGAAGCTGTCATAATCCCAAATTCATTTTGGGAATATGTCCACATTTTTTTGGGACTATGTCCCTTGGGGCTCTATCCCGGCACCTTTTTGCGATATCTTGAACAGACAGATTTTCTCAGTATAACGAATATAGAATGAGAAAAAACAATTGTAATTTCAAGTTTTGACTTTGCAAGCAAATATCTTGAAATAGAATATAGTGAAATAGACCACCAAATATCGAATTCAACTGTGATTCAATTACACTTTCACTCGGAAGTGAAATGCAGAACCTGCTTGATTGTTTTCAAAAAACCACTAAAACATTAAATTTTTGCTCAAAAAATAGGAAAAATGTTGGTTTTTTTAAAAGATTTTTTCCAAAATGTCCATTTTCCCCACTCTTCCATATGACATGTCATTTAAATTACTTCATTTTGACACATAATTCAATAAACAGTTTCTATCATTAAAAATCTAATAGGCCTATTACGGTTCACAACACAACAGTAATTTCTATTTTTATTGTGTACATTGCTAATACTTGAAATAAAACACAACAGTGTATTGCTGTGAACCGTAATAGGCCTATATAAGTCCCGGTTATATACAGCTGCGGTCAAAATAATAGTTGCGCCCTTATATTCATACATGTTTGGATAAATAATACTAGTATACGAATTTCGGATCCGGTAAGTCCATTTTCATTCCTATATGTACTTTCAACACTCGTTCCAACTCCGTACTCAGTTTCCTCCTGTATTGTAAAACTTTCAAGATAGAGGGTGTTTTACGGTTTTGGTACGTGTTTAGTATTATTGATCTAGAATTTAAACTACTCACCATAAAATAAAAAATAATATTTTGTATTCCAGAAAAAAAATCAGATTTTTCATAAGTATATCAATCGCTTTCGTGTCGTGCTGTAGCAGAGAAAAAAATTTTGAGATTATCCAAAAAAATATCTACAAATTTTTCTATCTTTTGTTTTAGCGGAGCTGTTACTGTCCAAAGTTAGAATTTAAAAAAATACTGTTGATTAAGTGTATTTTTACATGAAAAAGAGACGTTTTAAATTTGGACGATTACAGCTCCGCTAAAACAAAAGACACAAAATTTGTTGATATTTCGTTGAGTAATCACAAAATTTTAGCTCAGCTGCAGCACATGACACGAAAGTGGTTGATATATTGATATATTGAGTGGTTGATATATAAATATTATTTTTTATTTTATGGTGAGTAGTTTAGATTCTAGATCAATAATACTAAACACGTACCAAAACCGTAAAACACCCTCTATCTTGAAAGTTTTACAATATAGGAGGAAACTGAGTACGGAGTTGGAACGAGTGTTGAAAGTATATATAGGAATGAAAATGGACTTACCGGATCCGAAATTCGTATACTAGTATTATTTATCCAAACATGTATGAATATAAGGGCGTTACTATTATTCTGACCGCAACTGTATGTCACAGCCAAGGATACTTTTTTGAACTGAGTTATATGATAAAATGTATGAATATTGTAGACATATCGCGTGGCATGATTAAACGCAATTTGCAACTTATGTTCTGAGCGCGAGTCAAGTTTACTGTAAATAACCTCAAAATAAGTTATAATGGGCATTCTTAATTGCAACACAAGTTTAAGTCATACGTCTTCAGGAGTAAATTGAGTTGACATTTTGAGATTGCGTAGGGTAAAGTAAATGTTGCGCACTACGTTATTAATATGATCCGTACAAGTTAAGGATGAGTTTATATGATAACCAAGACTTTTAATGCTACTTACAAGTTTCAGTATGTGGTCTCTTATGAGTAAGTCCGGTAGATCATCAACTATTATTTTGTATCTACTAATAGGCAGCACATAAGAATTAAGAGGTTTAATTCTAAGACAATTGTTTATGGCCCAGCGGTTGATATCATTAAGATCCTCATTTATTCTACAACATAAATCTTCCAAGCGAGTTTGGGTACCTTTTTTCAATTCACATTACAATTTTATGCAACCAAAATAATATTTTCCTGCACTTTAACCCTTTGAGGACCAAGGGACAGATGTGTCCCAAAAGATTAAATCCACCTAAATCAAAAGCG
This sequence comes from Dichetophora obliterata, assembly GCA_963920525.1. Taxonomy (NCBI): domain Eukaryota; kingdom Metazoa; phylum Arthropoda; class Insecta; order Diptera; family Sciomyzidae; genus Dichetophora; species Dichetophora obliterata. Next base: position 63,825,052 of record OY986439.1, read on the forward strand.
AACAACAAAAGTATTGTTTTTTTTTTCAACCATTATAAATTAAAATGTAAGTTTTATAAGATTGGAAATAATGTTTTGTAACAAAAAGTTATTCTAAAAAAAAAAAAACTGGCCATTTCAGCCCTTGGAAGGACTTTGACCTAGCTTCTATTGATCAATTGTGTTGTGCGTGTTATTAAATGTTTGATCACAAATGACCGAGAACTGGACCTACGTGTTTTATGCCGACTCCGAACGGCTTATGTTCTCAAGAAGCTTTACATGGCAATTTTTACTCTCTGAGGTTTGCCATTGTCTGCAGAGAGGTGACGACCGAACAGAAAAAATTTTTCAATTGAAATAACTTTCTGTCTGAGCTGGAATTGAACCCGGGCTACCGCGGTTCCTTAGCTTACGGGCCACGCACTCTACCCACTAGGCTACGGTCACCAAAAGTTATTCTAACAGCCCTAAAATTAACAAATTGTTAACCAGTATTTTGAATGTTTCTATGGGTTTGTTGTAATTTTTTTATTTCAAAACAAAGTTTGAAGCTCAAAAATAAAAAATTTTGATAAAAATTGTTAACTGCTTTTCAGTTATTGACAATTTCATTAAAAAATTTTGTTTTTTGAGCTTTCAATTTTGTATTGAAAACAACAAACACATAGAAATATTCAAAATACTGGTTAACAATTTGTTAATTTGCCAGAATAGGGCTGTAACTGCATATGTGCAGTTTGAAAATCATGTCTTACAGCTGGTATAAGTGGAATTTTGAAACTGTTTTATTTAGTGGACCAAAGACATTTTTTTAAAAAAAATCTAAAAATTTAGTTTAAATAGACAATATTCTATCGATTCTTATAAACTTTCAGCCTAACCAAAAAAACATTTTAATGCCGACTCTAAATTTAGTGTAAGCTTTTTGACAACAAATTCTACAGAAATAATGTCAGAAAAGCTCACACTAAATTTAGAGTCGACATTAAAATGTTTTTTGGTTAGGCTGAATGTATATAATTTTGTAACAAACATATGAGATCTTTGAAAAAAACTAAAAGGGATACGGGTATCTCTATCATCGTCAACGGTAATTTAGCGTTTTAAGAATTTGAATATAAGGCCAGTTGCTCATTGCTACAAAACCGTTTCCAAATAGTTTTGTTTTTGTTTTGATGTTCATGTTGAGTGCGTTGACTGAGACAGATTGTTTAACTGGCCTCTTCTACACTTCTTCAATTAAAAAAATAATTTTTATAATGCTTATAACATGGTTGTTTTAATATAATTATATATGCCATGTTTACTTCGCGTTCGTTTTTCCCCGTTTAACACCAACATGCAAAGCTTTGAAACAAAAAGTTTCAAGTTTCGTTTGACTATGAACATACCGAAAAAGTGTTGCTTTGCAAAAGTTTCAGAGCTTCAGCACAAAAAGGTTTTGTCTTTGCATCCCGAAAGCCATTACTCACTACAACAAAAATATGGGAGCTGTAGATTTGATGGATCAACGCAAGACTTTCTATGAACCAGACCGTAAATCTAAAATTAAATACTATTTTCGGTTGGTTTTTTTTTTATTTGTTTTATATAAGCGTGAACAATGCCTTTGTAATTTATATCGAATGTACAGCAAAAAATCTTGTGGAAGGGTCGCAGCTGAGCTCTCTTGACTACAGACGATTTGTTGCAAAAAATTTGTTTGGTGTATATTCTATGCGAACGAGAGGAAATCGAACATTTCGGAAATCAAAAACTGCTGCTGACAAGAAGTTCGATATATCGCACTCTATGCTCAAAGGCGACATAACAAAGAGAACTGTCCATTGCTCTAAAAAAAGGTTGAAAATCGCACTAACAACTATTGCAATGCATGTAAGGTGCATCTTTGTTGCACAAATAATCGTAATTGTTTTGCAGACTATTATAATCAGACACAATTAATTATTATAAGTACAATTTTACAAGAAAAATGTAAATATCTTCGAAAAAAACACTAACAACCAGTGTAAAATAAAAACAACATTTTTTGGCTCCCATAAGGACCATAGGGACATATATGTCCCATTAAAAACTACATAATGGAAAATAATTTTTTCGTTTTTCTTTGTATTTTTGCCTTAGTTGATCTTTGTTAATGCCAAGATTCCAAAAGACAATTTCCCAAAAGCTTATGGTCCTCAAAGGGTTAAGAACCAATATATATAACTGTCAAAAAATCAATGTGTTCATTTACTTCCTTCTATGAGAAAAAAATCAAGAACATCACCGTGTTTTTGGACCTCTAGATGAGAACCTGCCCTTAAGTCTAAAACGCTTTATATAAACATTCAGTTTGACTGTCAATGAATTAATTTGGTAAATAATAAAATAAAAATTGTCTTTTTGTCTCCCTTCGTATAGTTGGGTCTACCGCCAGAGGTACAACTGGAGTTTGTCAACGGTGGACATGGCATCAAGAACCCACTGGCTGTCGAGAATACCCACTCTGGACATCATCGTATACGAAGCATTGATTGTGTAGATGATCTCAAGAAACCTACGGGTCATCATATTGGTGGTCCACAAACGCCTTCTGCTATTGAGCCAGCTGAAGTAAGTGATGGTTCGTCGAAGTTCGTCTGTCGTATCTGCCTAAAGTCGTTTACGCTGCAACGTTTACTAAATCGACACATGAAATGTCATTCGGAAATCAAACGCTATCTCTGTACCTTTTGCGGAAAGGGTTTTAATGATACGTTTGACTTAAAGCGTCACACCCGCACGCATACTGGAGTGCGTCCCTACAAGTGCAACTTATGTGAGAAGAGCTTTACGCAGCGCTGCTCATTGGAATCGCACTGTCTCAAGGTGCACAGTGTGCAGCATCAGTATGCTTACAAAGAGCGCAGAGCTAAGGTGAGTTTAACGACTTTACATTGATGCGAAATAATGTTTTTATGTTTTCGTGTAGATGTACGTCTGTGAAGAATGTGGTCACACAACATGCGAGCCTGAGGTACACTATCTGCATCTTAAGGAAAAGCATCCCTATTCGCCGGCACTGTTGAAGTTCTATGATAAACGTCATTTTAAATTTACAAATTCGCAATTCGCCAACAATTTGCTGGGTCAACTGCCAATGCCGGTACACAATTAGACTTAAACAGCCTGCCTTGGTATTGTCCTAAAGCAAAGCCGCAATATTATTTTTGTACTGCCCAGATTAGAGATTATGTAACAATTAAACTGCACAACAGTTTGCTGAGCAAATTGTTTCAGTTGCATACACACACAGAGACAAACACGTGTGTGATTAATATACATGAAATATTTTCATAAAAAAATTATGTTTAAGTCAATAAGTTAGCAACGCTTCAACTGAAATGCGTAAATATTAAATATGAAATAACTCTATTTAGTTCACTAGTACGTACACTTATATATATATATATTTGTATACGATTGAAATACTTTACCTAATACATGAAGTCACTTTTAAGTTTTATTTTTTTTGTTTGTTTTCACTTTATGATTATGAATTTTTTAATCATCTTTACTTTAAGATTATCATTTTATTTTTATAAACAAAACATTTAACCTCATCTTTTCAATCCACTCAAAAGCTTTCTTGTAACTTCTAAAGTTCAACAAAATATATATTAATATATTATTTATTAAAATACTGTTTAATATAGCTAACAACAAAATGTACAAAGTGAACCCCCTAAAATTATGCTTTAAAAATGTAATATTTCCTTGAATTTCGTTGCATTTCATTTGAATTTTTAAACGATGAACATTTTCTTTATACACGTTATCATTAAAATTTAAGCTAATTATCACAAATCATGTATATTAAAAAAAATATGTATTTACGAAGAAAAATTATGAAGAATAGTTATTTTTAAACATTAAAACTTTACATTTCGAATACCTACTTAATAAAACTGCAAAGAGGCGTAATTTGAAGTTATTGAAAAAAATTCACAAAAAGTTGCAACGTTTTGCTTTTTCTTTAAATTAGGCAACGCATTTGTTTGGATACTTGGTTTCTCCGCTGTCGCTGTTCATAAATGATGTCTAATTTTAAGACTAGCCGTAATTTTTAATCTTAGTTGAAAACCACCAATTGTACTGATTTGAATCTCTTCTTAATATATGTATGTAAAACAAATACTTACATTTAGCTTGTAAATGCAAAACGTAGCATTAAGTTTAAAGGCTTTATTTATTTAGCATTTAGTGAACATAGTGAATGAATACTTTGTTTATGAGCAGTAAACAGCTAGCTGAGCGAACAGCTGTGGGCTGAGTTGACGCAGCTGCTGCTGCGCACGTTTGTGAATAAAATCGGGTTAATTGTGCAATCATTGGTGATGGTTTAATTATAAATTTACATTCATAATTTTAACGCATATATTTTAAAGATTGAATTATGTTTTATTTTTATTTAAACGCGCTGAAATTTGAATATCATAAAAATTCTCGATCGATTCATGAACAATAAATATTAAAATTGCTTTAACAAAAAGCATTCTTAAATTTATCTTCGGCAAGCTCGAAGAGGATAACGACTTTAATTTTACTTTTCTAATAATTTCGTTTAGAATAAATTGATTTGATTTAAGTTAAACATGCAGCTAAATATTTCATTATGTTGATTAATTTTCTTAGAAATCGTTTAGTATATTTTTAGTTTTTCGCTTCTATAAAAAAAACGACAAACAAAATTTCGTCTCTGCAGAGATGCTACAAAATTTTTTTTAGTGAATTGCTTTTATGCAAATAGAAAAAATCAAACTAAAATTTTAGTTTATGAGCAATGAAAGCTGTAATAATGAAAATATTAAATATAATAATAAACATTTTAATACATACAACAAAAATTGTAACGTCGTTTATTTTGTCATCACAACTATCAACAGATCGAAAAACAAGATGGAAAGGATTTTGCACCAACGAACAGAGTTTCCAAATGATTCCATAAATCGGGTTTGTTACGATGTAATAAAAAATAAATCCGATCAGATTTCACACATATTTCTTTATGTAAATGAAAAGGAAAACTAAATTTTGACTGTTGATACGGAATTACATTTAATGTAAAATAAAAACCCTATTTACGTTTCGCTCATTTCATGCAGAAGACTCTCACAACTCAACATTTAGTATTTTTCAGGAGATCCTTATGAAATTTCGAAATGACATCACGACCATTATTTGTAAAAGTACATTGAAAATTGTTAAGAATATTTGTAGGCCATTATATTTTCTACCAAAAATATAAATTTTTAATTTTTCGTCAATAGTGAATTTCTAAGCAATATTTTTGCAAGTGTCTAGTCTTTTTTTATTTCGAGCTAGTGCATTTAACATTTCTTCCGTATGTTCCGTATAGAAGTGGTAGAATAAATCTACAAAACAGTAAAATGTTTCTCATTGAAATACACTTTATAAAATAAAGAACATAGTTTTCACTCGTAGCTAATAAAAATAATTCTAGTAATCGATTACTGTAATACTTATCCCCTATCCTTAACCCCGCACCAAAAAATACAGTGAACAAATATTTTCTAAGGTATTATTCTTATAAATTCTTACTTACTATATTCTTACTTATATCCTAGTTAAGACATTTCTGCAAAAAAAAATTAAAATTTTTTTTTTGGAAGTTATACAGGCATGTTCTGCATATCACTTCCGCGAGGAAGTGAAATTAATGCCCCTATCACCGTCTGCGAATCGAACAAAAATTAAGTCGAATTCGCCAAGTTGGTATCACCGTCGGCGAATGTTTAAATTTAATTCGACTGAAACGTCAAAAACAGGCGAATGAAAAACTTTGTGGTATCACCGTTCGCGAATTTCGCAGATGTCATTCGACTTAAGCGTCAAAAACAGACGAATAAAAATATTTGGTGACAAGCCAGCGAATGCGTTTGATTTCTTTTTATTTTGCACATAAAAATTGAAAATAATAGAAAATGGTCAGTAAATTGCATTGTGTGTATTTTTTGTGGTTTGTTTTTAATTTTAAGCAATTTGTTGTTTATTTTTAGTATGAAAAAACCAACATCCGGCAGTTCCATAAAATGGTCCATAAAATGGCTCTTATCCATACAGGGCAAAGATTACGCTCAATAATCCAGACAACTTCGCTTAAAACTGTGGACACCGTTGATTGCGCAAGACCCAATTCAAAATCGTTTCCAACGCTCTTTTGGTAACTACCCTCAGCAAAAAATCGTAGAGTACTAGCTAGCTTCAAAATAGGAGGAATCGCACAAATTCGAATTGACTGCATGGAGTCTTCAATATCCTACAACACAAAGACAAAGGCTTCCTTGTTAAGCCTAAAATATGATTGAAACCTTTAAGAGATTTTAAATATTTCAATAAAGATCAACCGGGCATATAAAAATACTTACAGGTCGTCAGGAATCTCTAGCGGATTGGATTTATCCCTAATACTGCGTCGTAATCTGCAAAAAGTTTGTGTTTCCTCAGTTTCTCCAAAGAATAGCTCCGTGCTGCTTAACATTTTGGTATATTTTATTATTTATTTGTATTTATCGCGGCTTTATTGAAATTTGAGGTTCGAGTTTTGACGTTTCTAAGCGAATTTTGATGTTTTCTGCTTTGGCAGCACCGTATCTGAGGCGAATAAGTAGGTTCGCAAACCGTGATACCACAAAAAGAAAAATTCGCCAAATGATTCGATTCGAGTGAAGCATTCGATTCGCAGACGGTGATAGGGGCATAAATCATAATTTAATTCGATATATGGTGTTCCACATATCACTTTTTTTTGTTTTGTATTTTACTTAATTTATTAATATAATTAATTGTACGAACGAAAAAAGTGATATTTAGACCACCAAATATCGAATTCAATTATGATTTATTTTCACTTCCACTCGAAAGTGGAATGCAGAACTTGCCTTATAGTTTTTAAATGTGCACATATGTGGACATATTGTACTTTTTTTACAATTAATTCTTTATTTATTAACACTTTTTTACTTACCAGACATAGGAGCTTTCTTACTCGACATATTTGAGTAATTAAAAAGAGCTAACAAGGGAGAATGTTTTCTCTATCTAATCCGCAAATATTTGAATGAAATAATAACATATTAGCAAATATTTATTCGAAGAGGTTATAGAAGAAAACACGAGATTACAATTAACGTAATCCTTCATCGAATGAACTAACTGCATTATTCTGTATCACGAACAAGCACACCTACGATGAGAATGACACGAGAAGCAATACTTTCTTCCGTTCAAAATTGTATTGCTTCTCGTGTCTTTCTCATCGTTGGTGTGCTTGTTTGTGATACAGAATAATGCACTTAGATTACGATTGCAGTAATCGCAATTTCAACTTTTTCGAAGTGACGATTGCTGTAATCGTAACCTAAGATCGTTCAATAAACGATTACTTTAATTGTAATTGCATTTTTTTAAAGATTATTATAATATTGCGCTACGCCGAACAAACCCTTAGTTGGAGGCTATAAAGATGGAGTAGAGTTGTTGGCGGTGACCTATAAATAGCCTACTGCTTTAAAATGTCATATGATTAGTAGTCATATAATTCAAATGAATGAATTCCTAAATGTGTGAAGTCATATACAAATTAAAACAGTGAGTTGATCATAGCTTAATCACTCAAAGACTACTGAAGAGGAAAATGTAGCGATTTCCGAAACAGACTGTCTAGTCAGCTAAGTGATTGACTCTATACAGAGTTGTTATTGTTGTTGTTGTTTAGATAAAACTTACTTTATCTAAAGCTCGCAATTAAATTCATGTGAATGTTTTTTTTCTCTTAATTTATGGCGCTAAAATTGGTGTGCTTAAAAAGGTTAAAATCGGGCCAATCCGTAACTCGGCTCTAGATAGTCAGAAATAAAATACAAAAATGCATTCGGAAATAGACTCTTAAATGCATATCTTTAACCAAAATGGAATGAAAATTAAGAAAATTATGAAACGTGGAAAAAAGTTGTAAAATTTACGTTATTTTTGACCATATTGTTGCGTTGAAAAACTAGACAAATTTTCCAAAGACGCTTATTTTGGTAAAAGGTATGTAGAATTACAATACAAGCGGATTAAAAGAAAATAATTTAAATCGGTCGATTAGTTTGTTGGGCCGTAGTGTGGTCCGTTTTGAAAAAGTACGTTGTTTCGAGAAAAGCTTGTTTAAGAAATAAACTGCGGTTCAAGCCCAAATAACGTTTTTTAAAATTGCTGTAGCTCAGTAGTTTTTCAATTTATCAACTTTGGGTTTTTTTTTACGTAAAAGTAGAAAGGGTTTTTCAGTAGTAATTTTCTAATTTTTTCTGTACTTTTTTATGTTTCGCTGTTTTTTATAACCCCCCCCCTCCCAGAGCGATAAAAATGGGTACGTAAAAATGAGAAGGCAAACAGAGTTTCGTTTTTCTTGATAACCAGATATCGTATCGAAATTCTGCGGGCGGCATTTTGTTGGTAATCACGTCAGGCAGGTCTTGAACTAAGATATTTCCAAATTGACAATAAAAAAATTGACAAAATGCAAAAAAGTTAAAAAATAGCTGCTTTTGGGGGTTTTTGTCCCACCCCTCCACCGGTAGTAGAGTTAGCCCAATTATCCTAGTTCAGGACCTGCCTATCGTGATTACCTACAAAACGCCGCCCGCCGCATCTTCATTCGACTTCAAGTTCTCGAGAAAAACGACATCCCAGTTTGGAAAAAGTGATTTCGAGAAAAACGCGTTTAAAGTATTATTACTGCACTTCGGCGCGAGTGTAAATACTATACAGGGTTGCCCATATTCGACGGACCCATGTTTTTTTTAAAAAAATCAAAGAAAAAAATAAAAATTTGGCGGTTGGCAATCTTAATCATTTAATTTGTTCCAAGTAGATTTGTTTACATCAATTTTTGAATATGATATCTCTCAAATGGCCGCCTCTGGCGTTGATGGCGTATTGTGCCCTTTTTGCAGCATTTTCCATCGTTTTCGCCAACATTTCGGCCGGAATAGCGGCTATTTCTTCACGAATGTTGTCCTTGAGCTCTTCTACGGTCCTTGGCTTGTTAACGTAAACCTTTGACTTCAAATATCCCCACAAGAAGAAGTCAGGCGGCGTCAAATCGGGCGAACGCGGTGGCCAGTCCAAATCACCACTTTTCGACATCAAACGGCCCGGAAACAAATTCTTCAGAAAATCGATTGTTATGCGACTTGTGTGCGGTGGAGCGCCGTCTTGTTGAAACCAGAACTGCCTCATACGCTTTCGACGAATAATTGGCATCACAAAATTGGTCATCATGTCGCGATAACGCTCCTGGTTGATGGTAACAGCATGGCCATTTTCATTTTGGAAGAAAAACGGCCCAATGACCGTTTTCGCACTAACGCCGCACCAAACTGTGACTTTTTCGTCATGAAGAGGCACTTCTTGAATCTCCTGAGGATTTTCAGTGGCGTAAATACGGCAATTTTGCTTATTTACGGTCCCATTCAATGTGAAATGGGCTTCATCGGACATGATAAGTTTGTTCCAAAATTCCTCGTCATCTTCGGCCATTTCGAAGACTCTTTCAGAGCGCTCGCGTGGCGTGTATTGTTCCATGGTAAAAATCTTCTTGGACTGACGCTTCAAACGCGGTATGTCATTAAGCGATCTGACATCTCTGTCAAAAGTTATGGCGTTGCCAGATGGGTCCGTCGAATATGGGCAACCCTGTACATATATAGCTCTGTTACTCCAAAAATATTTTGAATTTTAAAAAATCCTTTTAAGGCATTAGCTTTGAAGGATTTTAGCAGACATTTATGAAAAAAAATAAAAAATTTTTTACCGCAGGTCATACCTTAAAGTTACTCTGGTTAGTTAAAGTTACTATGGAATACCGGGGTCTAAGCGCTGTAGAATCTGTATTATAAGCGAGATTGATTTGAAATTTTTTTCTTACATATTTTTGAAAAGTTGTACAACAATAATCAATTTAATGCGTTTGATAATCGTTTTCGGCGTTATGATCACAAAATAAGCACATTGGGTCATTAACGAGCTTATATTTGTATAAATATTTTTTAAAACATCCAAGTCCAGAGAGCCATTGCATCAGGTGGTAGTTGACTTCTCCTCTCGGCCGGTTGACCCACACTTTAATGCTCGTTATCAGCGCATAAGTTCATCGCCCCTTTATTGAAGTGTTCCAATATAATCTGTCTTGCCATTCTCTCATGCTTCTCGCTGTTATCTCTCCTCGCTGTTGGACATTTTTGGTTTGTCGCATGGCTGCTATTACATTTACAGCATCATCCGAGACTGTCCGGAACGCACTGAAAACTCTTAGAGACATAAGTCTGGCGAACTTTCGTTATGCTTTGACACGGAAACTATTGCAATATCATATCAACTGCATATCCGATGATGAGCGCTACTGGCATTTTTCAATTTTGAGGATGCCATCGTACATAACATTCCAGAGTAATAGCTCCAGGATTGATCTTTGTGGAACTCCACCTGTGTTTCTATACTCCTTTGGTCCTTCGCTAGTATCTTACAGTAAGGTTATATCCTCAAAATATCTAGCTACAATCTTTAGTAGATAGTCGGGTATACGGAAACGATTCAATGCCGTAAGTATTTGTCTCCAGTTGGTGGTATCAAAAGCATGTTTTGCGTCCAGCGTGGCCTCCCCACAGTACTCATTTTTACCCTCCATCCATCGTTTTCAAGATAGAGCGTTATGCGCAATGTTGCAGAATGCGGATATTGGACCGATGGTAGACCTCTTTTTCCTAAATCCGTACTATTTATCTGAAAGTCCTGCTGATCCCTCAGTGAAGCGTTCTTAAGAGCTAAAGTTAAATGCAAGCTGTTGTAATATGTGTAACAATTTTTGAGTGCTTTTTTTTTAAAGAGAACAAGAACTAATTTATAGAGGAAATTTCTGTAAACGTGCTAAAAACCAATAACTATACAGTCTAAGAAAAATTTTATCTTGATAAGATAATAAAAATAAATACGCAGCAACATTGTTTAAAATGCAAGTTTTATAAATTAGCTTAAAATGGTATTTTATTAAAAAACGAAAGGTTTTAACGTGAAACATTTTCACAAAATATGTTAATTCCTCTTTTTTAAATAACAAATGAATAAAAAAAATATGTTATGTTGACTTTTTATGATTTAAATACAAATTCTAAATGTTTGATAGTTTAAATCATACTTGATTTTAAATACAATATGTTTAAAATATGTTTAAAATATTTCCCATATCTTATTTTTATCATTCTGAAAATAATGAAATAAAAATGAACCACTTGCTTAGTAAAGATCGGTTAGTTAGATGAAAACTCATACAAGTGATTTGAGGAAGTTTGGTTAAAGTAGTTAGAAAAATTTTATAACGAATATGTTTCCTATTAGTCGCTATGTTTCTTTTAAATGCATGAAATACAAAGTTTTGTACCAACTACTCAAGCGCTCTTTGTAGAAAATTGTGATTGTAGATTGACAGCTCGAAAAAGGTTCTCAAGCAGTTAAGGAATTTTATTGAGTGCCTAACGTAAGGTTAGTTATTTTAATTCTTACAAAAGATCTTATCTTTCAATAGCTATCCAAGGAAAATACTTATCATTTGAGAATTCCTAAAGTGGCAAGTTTAAAACAGTTAGACATAAAAACAACATTTTTGCGCGGCGCTACTTATTGGGGGTTGGAATTAGTTTTAAAGGTTTTCTAAGAGATGGCGTAACTATCAATAGATCGCATCGGGCACACCTGTGACTATATTCATTTCAAAGCACATTGTCTAAGCTTCATTTTTCAGTATGTGTCATTCCACTGAAGTGTAAACAACATATAGTTTTTTCTCTGTGAACATGTCGACTTTCGTTCCAACAAAACGCAATTTGCGGGAAGGTTTACTTTTGTGCTTCCATTTGAAGAAAAAAGCGGTTGAAGCACAACGCACGCTTACTGAGGCTTACGGGGACTATGCTCCATCGATTTCTACTTGTGAGTACTGGTTCCGTCGGTTTAAAAGTGGTGATTTTGATACGGAAGACAAAGAGCGTCCGGGCCAGCCGAAAAAGTTTGAAGATGAGGAATTGGAGCCTTTGCTCGATGAAGACCCGTGTCAAACCCTTCAAGAATTGTCAGAATCATTGGGAGTCGACTTACCAACGGTCGGCAAACGCTTGAAGGCCATGGGAATGATTCAAAAGCAAGGAAATTGGGTGCCGTACCAGTTGAAGCCGAGAGACGTTGAACGGCGAATTTGCATGTGCGAACAACTGCTTCAACGGCATAAAAGGAAGAGTTTTTTGCATCGTATTGTCACTGGCGATAAAAAGTGGATCCATTACGATAATCCTAAGCGACAAAAATCGTGGGGACCACCCGGCCATGCATCAACATCGAGGGCCAAGCCGAATATTCATGGCGCCAAGCTTATGCTGTGTATTTGGTGGGATCAGAAGGGTGTCGTGTACTATGAGCTGCTAAAACCTAACGAAACCATCACTGGGGAACGCTACCAACAACAATTGATGCAATTGAGCCGAGCATTAAAGGTTAAACGGCCGGAATATGCCAAAAGACACGACAAAGTGGTTTTTCAACATGACAACGCACGGCCACATGTTGCAAGAACCGTCAAGGAAACGTTGGAGGCGCTGAATTGGGATGTGCTACCCCACCCGCCTTATAGCCCAGACATAGCCCCTTCCGAATACCACCTATTCAGATCGATGACGCATGGCTTGGCTGAGCAGCGCTTCACTTCTTACGAGGATACCAAAAAATGGATCGATTCGTGGATTGCCTCAAAAGACGAATCGTTCTTCCGGCGCTGAATCCATATGCTGCCAGAAAGATGGGAAAATGTTGTAGCTAACGATGGACAATACTTTGAATAATATACATTGTACCGTTGTTTCTAAATAAATGCTTAAAAACCGAAAAAAACCTTTAAAATTAATTCCAACCCCCAATACATTACTAGTTCAATTTAGTATTGTTTCAAGATAATAAAAATCACTTAGACTTTTCCAAATTGGTGCGGATTGGTTTTTTAGAGGGATTTTTCGATTTTTTTAAGTTTGGAAAAATATGTCCCATGTTATTATCCTATAGCTCCAAAAATCTTTATTTATATTACAAATTTTATACATGTTTAGAAATTAGACATTTATACCTTTCATTCAAGTTATCATTTGTACTAATCCAAGGATTTTTGCAATTTTAAAAATTTTAAGGTACAAAGCATGTTTGTAGCAGGTTGGATACTTTACTTATTACGGTTTTAGCTTTTGCATTATAGGTTGCATAGCCTCGGAATTCGACATTCGACCACAATTTACTCGTGCCGTTTCACTGATAACATTTTATGGGCGTTGTATAAGGGGCGTGTCACCTCCCACACCACCCAAATTTGCGATATCGAATAGCTTTGGAATTATATATTGCTTAGCCACGGAGTTCGATATTCGACCACAATTTATTCGTGCCGTTTCACTGATAGCACTTTATGAGCGTTGGATACGAAGGCGTGGTACCTTTCACACCACCCAAATTTGCGATATCGAATAGCTTTGGAGATATAGGGCGCACAACCTCGGAATTAGGTATTCGACTACAATTTACACGTGCCGTTTCCCTGCTAAAATTTTATGGACGTTGGACAAGGGGGCGTGGAACCTCGTATACAACCCAAATTTTCGAAATCGAAAAGCTTTGGAGTTATAGGTCGCACAGCCACGGAATTTAGTATTCGACCGCAATTTTCACCTGATAGCATTTTATGGGCGTTTGGCAACGGGGGCGTGGCAGCAACGCACTGGGTTCCAGCTAGTTATTTATACCAGCGTGAAGATTGTGTTGTTCTGTTTTGGTTTATTTTTTACATTTCTTAGTTTACGTTATTTCCGTTATTTAACTCATTGCAAGGAGTTTACAGTTTACAGCGTTGCAAATCCTATTAAAACTTAAAATAGCGATTTATAGATTTTTAAAATTTAGCTTAAAACGCACAAGAATATTGTTTGAAAGCAATACCTTTAGGTTAATTTATGAATTGTTTTAGTACGAACTCTTCAAGTCGATTTTGATAATTTTGATTATATTCACTAAAACCGGAATAAGTAAAGTACATTACCAATATTTTTTACATTAAAATTTTCGTAGAAATATTTTTTTTAACAACAAAGAAAAAACAAAACCAAAATATACATCAAAGTTATATTTTTTCGTACTTTAAAGAAACGGTATTTTTTAAACTCTTTCACAAATGAAAATTCAGAAAATTTCTACAAAAATCGTTAGATTAGTACAAATGATACCTTAAATAAAAGGTATTAATATCTTATTTATAAATAAACATAAAAGTTGAAATATAAATAAATATTTTTGGAGTTATTGGATCATAACGGGGACAGATTTTCCAAAACTCAAAAAAATCGAAAATTCTTCTAAAAAAAATCCGAACCAACCAAAGTCTTAATGATTTTTATTATCTAGAAGCAATACTCAATCGAACTAGCAATGTCGCTAACAATTGTTCGCTAGTGTTATTGGTTTGTTCAAAAAGAAAGTGCTGTACATAGGGGTATTCACGATTCAGTGCACTTGCCTGTGCAGTTAGGTTTTCGTGAACACATCACTATCACTTTTTTAAAAGCTGTCACAAATTTTCAATGTGCACAAGTACATAACTGCTCAAGTTTGAGGCTACAGTAGAAAAGTACATGTGCAGATCTTTGACGTACGTGTATTTTATTTTTGTAAAATGCACAATTCCTAAAGCCTTTAAGTGCACTGAATCGTGAATACCCCTAATGTACTGCTCAAGTCCTCAAGAGTTAGGCTATAGTAAAAATGCAGATTTGCAGATTTTTGACATACGTGTGTTTTGATTTCATAAAGTGCACAAGTCCTCTACTGCACTGTCAAATACCACTTATGTCAAATTTTGTGCTCAGCTGTTTATTTATATTAAAAACAAATAAATTAAGGAGAATTTAAAGACAAAAATTAGTGGAAGTTTTTGGAAAAGATATGAATTAAGAAAAACAATGTCAAAAGTAATTTGTCTGTTTCCGTGACAGAAATTTTACAATCATGGATGCTCCTCGTTTTGGTAGACTCTTGGAAGTTGATGACGACTAAATCAACACGATAGTGGAGACAAACAAGCATTCGACAGTCAGAGAAAGAGTGCTCAAAATACCGTTCACGGTCATTTAAAGATAGCTGGTTTCATAAAAAAATTGGATGTCTGGGTCCTGCACGAATTGCGATCGGCTAATGAAATGTGAAAAAAGCGGCCCATTGCTTAAGCGTATGATACAGCTACGGAGATGAAAGCAAAATTCACCAGAAGCAAGCTATGCTCTCAATTTGGTGGGATTGAAAGGGGTCTGTCTGTCTACTACAAGCTACTCCTACAAAATAGAACCATAAATTCTGAAGTAAACTTTGGGCAACTACAGAAATTCAGCGATGCCATTCAACAGAAATGTCCTGAGCTAGTCAATCGAAAGGCTGTGATCTTCCAATAGGAGGGCGCCAGGCCTCATACGAGTTTAGTGATTCACCAAAAATTGCTCGAATTCGCATAAGATGTTTTGCCTCATCCAAGACCTTGCGACCTCGGATAACCATGTTTCGCTCCTTGCACAACTCACTGCATGATAAAACCTTTGATAGTGCCTTAACTGTAAATATAAAACAGCACTGACTTTTATTTATAAGAAAAGTAAGAATTAATGTGCCATTGCTACTCTTCTCTACAGTTCATTTTAAAACATCTAAAAACTAACATTTATGAATTGTCACTTATCAATGCGTGTTTAAATTGCTATAAGCTTTGTCCGTTGTTTTAGAATATGTTTTCGCTTGCGTCAAAGTAGCTTTTTTATTGTTATCCGAAAGATATAAAATCTTCAAACAAAGTCAACACTGAAAAGCACATTTGAAAAAAAATTGTTTCAACTTTGATTAAACAGTACAAGTAAAAAGCTCAAGTACGATGTAAGGAACCTAAGATAACGAATAAAAATATTGCTCAATAATAAAAGATTTGATGCAAAATTATAAAACTTTATTACAAAGTATATAGTATTGAGCACAATAATTTGCAGGTAAAACATTAAAGAAATAGTGAATATTAATTACTACATTAAAAAAGATTTTAGCAAATACATGCAAAAGAAAAATAAATTTCTCACTGAATTGTCGTGACGGAGGCACCAGCTGTGGATTTACATTTTATTATTTTTACCCAACATATTTGATGATTTCAAAGGTTGGACCTCATTCAATAAATTTAAAGCTACTCTATTATAGAAAAATCTAGAAAAACTGTATTTATCAAATTCTAATAAATTTTGGTGTTGTTCATGCGGTGACTGTGAAATAGGCGCTACAGTTGTTGTTGTTGTTGTTGTTTTTGTTGCTTTGTTTGTTTTCTTCTTAACTAAGGACAAAATCTGTTAAACGGGAATTCCAGTGCAATCTTTGCCCAGTTTGGCCAAAACATTAACATGTACCTTGGTATATCCACTGGATTTCTTGCCCAGAGCACCCAGGCTGGCACTGGCAGCATTGGTAAGAGATTACACAATAGCAGCGGTACCACCTCCTTCCAATGAACATGAACACTGCAGAGGTGGTGGTGAATTTTTGTTGGG
Organism: Dichetophora obliterata; assembly: GCA_963920525.1. NCBI lineage: Eukaryota > Metazoa > Arthropoda > Insecta > Diptera > Sciomyzidae > Dichetophora > Dichetophora obliterata. Next base: position 63,841,719 of record OY986439.1, read on the forward strand.
ACGTATGTGCGAGGTGGAACCCGGTGTAACGGTGGTGGCTAGCTTTTCGAGCTTATCATCGATGGCCTTAAATTGCCAACTCCAGTTGACGCGATACAAAATTGGACGATGATCGAAGCGATTATCCTCCGGACTGTAGCTTTCGGCGTGCACGGCAGGTGTGAGAACCGTCATTTTGTGGCGATTGATGGCATAACAGCGGAAGAAGTGCTTCACTTTGTCAGCAATCTAAAGAAGAAAACACAAATAGTTTTAGAATTTCATATAAACAATGCTAAGAACGGACATGTTATCATGACAAAATTATACAAGATAGTAGTGATAGGTTTGTCTTTGCGTTTACTCAATCTTAAAACTAGTAGGGGAGATGGGCTAGTTGTGAGACGGGTTTTGTTGTTGGCATAAAAAGTTTTCTCTGGCTCTCCAAAATGGAAAGTTAGGTATTCTATAAAGAAGCTAAAATTTTTATGAGCAATTTTGTGAGTATACGTTTTGGGCCCCAAAACAAAATTTGGTCCAGTTGTGAGACACCTAGCAAAATTGTCTAGAAATGCAAAAATATGAAAAAATCAAATGTTAATTTATTTGAGAGTCCTTCAGAGACTAAATTTATAAAGAAATGGATCTTTAATGGAAAGATAAGGAAATAGCAATTTTCATTCATCGTCATCATCAAAATAGTCCCCATCATCGTCATCCATATCATACGTTGCATTGAATAGAGTTTGCAGCGGTCATTTTGCTTGGCAAAAGCTTCAAGCAAATGATGCAGAATAATGGAGGAATTCCAAAAAAATCATCATTCACTGCCGCAACATCATCAAAATTTGTTTAAAATTTCTTCACATAGCTCTGTAAGGTGCTCTTATCGATACCGTGTTTTTTGACAGTCAATCGAATAGTTTGGCAATGTTTATCAGCAATTTTTTTTGGCAAAGTTTTTTATAGTTGATATGTGTGAAAAAAACGAAAAAATTAGCTAAAACGCAATTGCAAATGCATATAAATGTGTTGTGCCAACAAAAATTACGTTAAGTGACAGTTTTATATACTTTCAGTGCAAAAAATAAAGAGTCCCACAACGGGACCAGAAGCATGTCTCACACCCAGACAACGACCCCATTTTGAACATGACATGCAAATTTGTTTTCTCAACTCAAAATAGAACCATAATATATAAGCAAAATGCAACATTTTAATGCATTGCACTCATCTTTAACTTAATTTTTACAAGAAAACGGCTCTATAAAAATTTAAATAAAATTTTGTTCACTCTATTTGAAACAAGACGTTTACTGCGTATACAAGCAATGCGTCTATTCACTTTGGTGTTCACTCAAAGACTGGCGGACGTCAACTACAGAACATTGACAGTAGTCAACATGTCGGCCTTTGTAGTTTAGTGAAGAGTGCGCTAGACTATCAACTCAGAGGTCCCCGAAGGTTCGAATCCGGGTTCAGGCATGCTTCTTTTTGTTTTCTTTGTTTTAACTACATTTAAGAATTCGTCGCTTGAGAAAATAAATGTCGTCTATGAAAATTTTCACTTTTGATTATGAAATTTTTGTGGATTTACCACTATTTTTTTGGAATTTACAGCGCCTTTTTCTTAATAATCTCAAAAGTGAAAATGTTCACATTCGACATTTATTTTTTCATGCGACGAATTATTGAGACAAAAAATCCAGAACTAAATTGTGAAAAGTTTGGAATTAAAGCACAGGTAAAATGAATATTTCCTCTAATAATCTATCCCTTTCTTTTCAGGTCCAAGACCAAACGTTGTCTTGATTCTTTGATCTGATGCCTTGGTTCTTTGATCTTTTTTTTTTTTAAATACTCGTACAGAAATTTTCATATCGCATGCCAGAAAAAATGGAGTGTCTCACAACTGGCGCTGTCTCACAAGCAGACTATCTTCGCTTTAAAATAAAGAATGGACAAATTTGGAAACCCCTAAAACCAACTGCTTACGCGGCTGCTATATGGCATTACCATTTGAAGACATGAGTGGATGAAGGTGATATGTCGCAAAAATCTAGTTTCGAGAAAATTGAGTTCAAACTTTCATATTTGCACTGAAATCTATACTTAATGAAACTGTCTGAAATAGTTTACTTCTAAAATAGCCAAAAACGTGGTTGTTTTAAAATTGTTTTTATGCACATATGACCTTCATCCATGCATAGAAGTTAGAAAATCCGAAAATGCGGCATATCACCTTCATCTACTCATATCTGCATTCACACCAGTAAAACACTATTTGAGTATTTACTTAAGCATTTTTTTGGTTTTTAATATAAATAAAAAAAGAGCAGGGCTTACTTTTTGCACATGCTAAGAGCACTACAGAAAGACATTCAATTACCTCCTTGGGGCTCAGATCGCCCTTCCAGGATGCCACCAGTTTGCAAAACATGCTGTAGGGGCCACAGCAGGCCTGTTTGCGCAGGCGTCCATACTCGGAGAGCTCAGCATAGGTCATGCCCATGTCTTGTTCGACGGTTTGCATTAGTTGACCGTCTTGCAGTGGCTCCAGCTCAGCGGTGGGCGGCGCTTCAATAATTGACTCAAGCACTGGCAAGTTGAATCTATAAAATAAATAAATATGCCATTAGAAGTCACGCCGCTGTTTTAGCAAAATTTCCAGCACTCACTTGTCCTTGGCATAGGAAAGAAAACGAAGCAAATCTATTTTGGATATTCCACCTATGGGATTTATATCAGCCGAGGAACAGTCGTATTTGGTAAAGTAGCCACGCAGCGATTCATCCACATTTCCAGAGCCCAGCACCAGCAGGCTACCAGGACGCTGATGCACCCACAGTATGAGCTGAGCAAAGATGTAAGCCAACACCATGCGTATGCGTGACTGGATGTTCTGTAGCGCCATATTTTGACGCGCACAGCCACCTTGTGAGCGGAAACGCGGCGTCATTCCGGTTACAGCATTGAAGATGTCGAGCAGCGCATTGACGGCGCTGTCGATGCTGATCTCGATGTGGTAGCTGCCCAGTTGCGTGGCTAGCAGAGAGGCATGACGTCGGGTTTCTTTGCTGGAATTAACGCTGCCCATGTAGCAGGTGACCAGCAGGCGACTGCAAAGCGCTGCCGGATTGTTCGGAGTATACTCGAAGTCGCCAAGTATTTTGCGTATGTCTTGCAGTACCTGGGCATCGCCTGACTGTACCGACTGGACAATCAGGCGGCACATAGAATGCACAATAGTTGCTGAGCTACTGGAGTCGACACCGCCGCTAAGCGGCAAAAAGAAACCGCCCTGACCAGAACGCCTTAAATAGTCCCACAACCAGCATGCAGGCCCCATAGCAATTTCCTCCTCGGGAGTTTGGTAGGTCCACTGCAGCGGCACCGAGGACGTCTTGAAGACTTCGCTGTGGGTGGACATCTCAAAGTCACAGACAATGCGCGGATAGCTGGGCGCAGAAGCGGCAATTAGGCAGCGTGAACGCTGATTGACACGGTAGGAACGAATCTCCTCGAGATCAATAGTGGCCAACGTGACTTCCTGGTTGATTAACAGAGGTGTTAATTATTTATAGAATATGGAAAAAATCAAAGAATATTAATTAGGAAAATATCCTACCACATCCTGTAGCGCAAACTGTTTGCTGCGTGCAATAATCTCTCCATTTAAGGCAATTGCGGAGCAGCCATCGAAATAGATGCGTTGACCGTCGCAACCGCGTAGATTGCTAAACAAATAGGCGCCACCGGCCTTGAAGCTGGCATTGCGCACCAAATCGGTGGTAATGTGCGATTTACGCAGTTCCATGTAGCTACCCGAGCCATTGACAATGATCTCAACGCCTGACAAGGACATATCAATGTGTTTACTATAAGTGAAATGGTTAAACAAAATTACGTTCTAGTTGACCAAAAGCTTAAAAACAGTAATGACAGCACCTTCGCACATTCCACAACTCCTCACAGATCTCATAACCGATGCATGTATCTTTTGTGGCGATAACAGCATCGCCAAAGTCCACAGTATTCTGTCCAGTACGCTCAGCAATAATGCGCGGCAAGAAGTAGTCTTCGGTTTGCAGTGGCTAAAAATGGAAAACACAATAAATTTTTAATTAAGTCAAATATATTGATTTTCAATACACTCCATACCTTGGCCCACGCTGTAAACCAACGCGTCTCTCTGTAGCTGCCATCATCGCACATGGACATTTTCGGACGTATGAGCAGAATCTGTTGATTTAAGAAGGCCACACGACAGTTGTAGGCAACATTGCCATGCATTACCGGCATGCCAACGTCCACAAGTATGTTATCGCTATTGAACAAATTTTTGATATTTACCAAAAGTATCGAAGTATTTTTCAATGGGGGTTTCCTTACCATATCGGTGACATCATGATTTCCAGAAGCGCCTCCCAAGAATGCAAATATGTATCGTGTTCACGATAGTGATCTTCACAGCTGTAGCCACTGTGTGTGATGGAGAAAAAAGAAAAATAAAAGTTATATTATTAATAGGCAAAGGGCTTTGTTGTGACCTCGATTCCTTCAAAAGCAGTGAACGGATTTTGACGATCATGGTGACATTTAATTAGATTTAATCTTCAGATGTGCAAAGTTTTTAGAGTGAAACTTTTAATGGCACGGTTGAGTTATTCAAAAAAATGAAACGGAAGTGGACTAAAACAGCTAAAGATAAAGCTGAAACTTGGAATGCAAGTATATTAAGGTGCCTCGACTTGTATTGGGTTCCATTTGTACCCATTTGTACCCCCCTAAACATGAACCTTGGTCTATTTTATGACGATTCCCAAAATGTTTTGACTATTACGTTAAGCCAGTGAGCTAAACCATTTTGCAAAAAAATTCGGCGAAAACGTCGAAAATCGATTTTTACTAAAATTCATATTTCAAACATTTTTAAGGGTTGGATTACGATATCCCCAATCACAAAATCCCCAAATTGGAGTCCCCAAATAAAAATCCCCAATCACAAAATCCTCAATCACAAAATCCCTAAACACAAAAGCCCCAAGATCAAAATTCCATGCTCAAAATCCCCAAATTTTATGGGTTTTAATTTTTTATTTTTGCGTTTTATTCTAAGTATTTCTTTCAGCCTTGTATTTGTCAATGAATCATGCATAAAAATTTATAAATATATTTCGTACAAGGAAAATACTAATTATTTTCAAAACAAAAAGTAGTTTGGCGCAGGCCCAAATATTAACTTTGGGGCTTTCGTGTTTGTGATTTTGTGTTTGGGTCTTTTGTGTTTGGGGCTTTTGTGTTTGGGTATTTTGTGATTGGGGATAATGCTTTTGGGGCTTTATTAATATGTTAAATCTTTTGCGTTTCGGTTATTTTGTGAATGGTGCTTTCGTAACTATCCCCATTTCTAAGCCGAATGTTCAGTTTGAACTACCAAACTATACAAACGATAGACAAAAATAGAAGGAGTGCTCCTATGATAATGAAATTTTGCGTGCTTGGTTAGTTTAAGCTAATTAAGAAAAATTTCTAAAATGGTTGAAATCGGACAGTTCCTATGGGTACCTCCCTTGAACCTATATCAATTTTTTACATAATTTTGTATGGAAAGTACATATTTACAAAAGTTTGCCGATCTTAGCGGAACTTGTTCAAAAGACTAAAAAATATATGTTTGCTTAAAATCGTCAAAATCAGTGGGTTCCTAGGGGTAGCTCCCCTAGGCCTATATTCATTTCACACCTGATTTTGCATGGGAGGTAAACACAAAACTTGGCCGATCTTAACGAAACTCGGTCAAAAGACTTTATTTTTCAAGTTATATGTGTGCAGAAAACTGTCGAAATCTTTTGGTCTCTAGAGGTACCTCCCCTCGACCTATATTAATTTTTAACCTGATTTTTTATGGGAGGTACATAGAATACTTTACCGATCTTAAAGCAACTCGGTCAGAAAGCTAGACATATATGGGTCCGCCAAATAACGTTTTTTTTTTTTTTTTTAAAAACGCATTGGGTGGTCAGTTGGCTTCAACTCATGAACCAATTGGACTTTGTATGGCGTCATACCAAGGTCTTTATGCAAAATTCGTCTCAATGATGTCTCCGAAATGTTCAATTGTTGAGAACGACGGTGAATTGATGTTGATGGCGCTTCACGCACACTTTCTGCCACAGCAGCAATATTCTCGGGTGTATGCACTGTTTTTGGCTTTTCACGCTTTGGTGTATCGATGAGGATGCCAGTTTCTTTCACTTTTTTTACAAGATAACGAACATACGGAGCTGACGGTGCTTCTCTTCTTCCAAAATCCATACGCAATTTTCGCACACATTCTGCAACATTACCATGACTTTCAAAGTAATGTCGCAATATTTCCCAGCGTTGTATTTATATCAGCGGAAGGATAAAACTAATTATCTGTCAAATCAAACATGAGCTAAGTATTACCATTCACGAAATAAGCACTAGTTAGATGAAAAAAACGTTAGATGGCGGACCCGTATAAAACAAGATGTATGTATATTGAAAATGGTTTGAATCGGTTAGACCTTTGGGGTAGCTCCCTTGGACATATAATAGTTTTTTACCATGATATGTCCATGGCAGGTATGATAAATTCAGTACTAAAGTACTGAATTCAGTACTTTTCGCTTTTCAACAGTACCGCATTAACCACTCGATGATTTCAGTACTTTTTACAAATATTGTCTAAAAACAGTACTATTAAAAATTAATTAAAAAATTTTAAGATGGCAGAGTTTTGGGCTTAAGTTGGTCAATTAAAAAATAAATTATTAACTTATGTGTGGTAACACATAAAAATTATCGAATGATTACTGTACATACCTTATTCATTCGCTAACGTTAAACGTAAATTTCATATACAAATTTAATCAAAACAAAATGTCGAAATAAGCTTCAAGTAAGCATCCTTTCAAGATCAATACAAACAAAAGACCATTTTAAAATCAAATGGAGAGTAATGCTATAACACTGAAATTTCCAGAGTTATGAAAAAAAATCAAAAACATTGATATTAAAGAATTATTAGATTCTTAGAAAGAATAAAGCTATAAAGAATAAAACTTACATTTTATTTATTATCATCTCATTACATTACTCATTCAAAGTTCCTTGCATAAAATACCATATATTAATAATTAAAAAATGAATTTATGTTTCTCATATATATTTCGTAATTTTTTAAATTTAGAAACTATAATTTTTTTATGTTGAACTAATAAAAAATATATAAAACTCCAAATTTATATTTTATTTATTATTTAAGTGCTTATAGTACTTTTTTAAATCCGCTTAGTACCAAACCAAAATTTGGAATTATCATCCCTGGTCCATGGTATTGCCGTAATTAGTGAACCCATAGCCAAGATTTGGGTTATCTACCAAGGGACTCATTTTGCTCTTAAATTCTATTTGAATTTTTCTCTTATTATTTTCTACGAATTCTTTATATTCCAAACCATGTATTTGCCAAGTTTTTATTGGTAGTCGGTAGCTAATGTTCAGTAGGCATTCAAAGAATCGAATCCAGCAGTGTAGGGTAGACAAACGAATCTATAATTTTCAGCAGCAGGTAATCGGTTTGCTACATTTTCTGTGTTAATTTTTTTTTTTTGAGTAATTCAGCAAATATAACACTTTGATGAATCATTTGTTTTTGAACAAAATGTTGCAACGCTTCCATGTACCATTGTCAACAACATTTCAAATTGAACATGAAAATCACGGCCGCTTTCTGAAATAATATTAATTATCTGGAGTTGGCTGATTTTATTTTTTATACCATTTTCCACACAACGGACTAGGACTGCATTTTCATTTTGAAACAAAAATTTTATTAGTCTGCAGCAGAGCTATAAAGATTACAATTACTGTAATAGTAATCGAAATATTTTTAACTAGCAAAAACCGCTGCTTCGCCTGCGATAAAAATATTAAATACCATGTTTAAATTTAAAATCTTCAAATTAAAGTAGATATTTAGTTGTAGTTAATCAAAAGCAAAATATATAAATTATTGTGTTCGTTTTGTTTCAATGAAAAATAGTACATACATATATATAAAAAAATGACTATTTAATTTGAATACCTTATTTAAACGGTAATTGTTATGATGACATAAATTTGCCTGGCCTTTTTGTTTTTTATCTTTTGAAAAAGTCCTGCATCACAGGGTTCTAAAAAATTTGGGTAAACATTTTTAAAATTTGTAATCAAAAATGTAATTTTATTAGCATAGACTCTGAACATAAATATATTCTTTTTGAATTAAAAAAAAATCCGTTATAATGACATCAAACTTTTGGCAATATCTGGAAAACTATGGACTTTCTCAGTATTACTCATTTTCTTAAGCCTCAGAATTAGGCTTGGGTAGTTCACGAACGAACTAGTTCAATTGAACTATTCGCACTCAAGAACTATGTGGGGGTCGTCCATAAACTACGTTACCAATTTAGGGGGGGAGGGGTTTTGAAATGCACTACGATAAGTAACGGTAGAGGGGGGAGGTGTTCAGATATTTTAACGTTACCAAAAATTAAAAAAATCGACGAAAAACCTCTAATTAATAACACAATCATTTCAATAATTTTTAACCTTACATGTTTATGTTTGATCGTCTAAATTGATGGTTAACTTTTGTTTCAACGATTTCTTCCACCACCTTTTCCCTCGACACAGGAACCATTTGGCATTCCTTCACCATCTCAGCACACGTCTGAAAAATTTGGGTCTTTGCTTTTGCGACAGGCTTTGACGTTAAGGCCTGAATGTTCTTGATCAAAGGAGATACCGTATGACATGTACTGTCCTTCTCAGAAAGATGAAATCGGTTCATGGTCGTGTCCTACCTGCGGCTTGTATTTCGTTTTTAAAATTCTATGAATTGCCATAAGTTTGTATTATATCGTTTACAATAAATCGGAATACAAAATACTATTTAAATAAATCAATTTTCAGAAAGCATTTACACAAAAACACAGAACTTGGTGCAGCTCGGGTGCAGCCTTTAAGGGTACTCTGTCAAAGACCAGGTGAATTTCTTTGCGTTAGAAATGAGGATTCATCTGAATGGGTCGACATAGAATCCGATGAAAAATTCTATTTTGAGGAATCCTCAACAAAGCTACCAGCTTCTTCTATCCCAGTGATTGAGAGCATCGAATCTTGGATCGCAGATGGAATAGCTTTTACAGATGATATTAATTATTGATTTTTTTTCCAATTGTTCCTTTAATGTATCAAGTCATACTAGTCACTAATACTAGTGAAAATTGTCAGAGCTAGTCAAAATATATAATCATTCGAATGAATTAATTTCATATGTCACGTTACTTTATGGGGGGCGAAGGGGTTTTTAAAAGCACTACGAAAAGTAACGCAGGGGGAGGGGGGTAAAAAAAACGGAAAATCAGTAACGTAGTTTATGGACGACCCCTGTGAACTAGTTCGTTGATTCTCGTTCTTTTAGTTCAATCGATTTTGCAGCGAGTCAGATCGAAATGAACTAGAAACAATTTTGTTTCACTCAACAATGGTTTGAGTCCATGCTGATACAGTTTTTCACTGATGGACGGTAAAAAAAAACTTTTTTGCAAAAACAAATTTTTGTGGCAAATATTGTGAGGAATGCCCCATATGTAGTATTTTTATGTAAATTTCTTCTATGTCCGCAGTTAATGATTGATTCGGTCATATAGTTCGTTTCATTTTATAGATCTGATCATGAAAGAGCAAACAAAACAAACTAAAAGACCTATTGAACTAAAAAATGCAACGAGCTAACATACCTAACAATCTAAAACACCAAACGAACTATAAGACCTAACGAACTAACAACATGAACGAGTGCACGAAACGAACTAAAAGAGCGAACGAACTAAATGAACTAAAAGAACTATATGAACGAACTAGTTCATAAAACTCAACTGAACTAAAAAGAGCGATCTTTTTAGTGAACTAAAATGCCCAAGCCTACTCAGAATGAGAAAAAAACGATTGAAATTTTCAGTTTTGACCTAGCAAGCAAACATCTTCGCCATTTTCAATTCGATTTTCATCAACTTTTCTTTGTCTGAATGTTCAATTAAGTAAATGGGAAAATGAGAAATGGTTTACTGTTACCTAACCAATGCCATGTTTTATATTGTTTTCGCAAAACCTTTAAAATATCCAATTTGTACTCAAAAATAGGCCAAACGTTGTTTTTGTTGTATTGCTTTTTTTATTTTTATTTTCCCTACTCTTTCATATAACATCATTTATCAGCAAAAATTGATACATTTTTACACATAAACAGTTTCTATCATCCCCCCTATGATATTTTGATTAAAATTAATTAGCTTAAAATGTTGTTGTTATATTTTTACAATGTTCTACATCTTAAAAACTAATTGCTGTGAACAAATTTTCAAATATAACTTAAAAAAGAATTTCTGTGAATTTTTTTCAAATATTTCAAACCATTCCCAAGTTATATACATAAATCTATGTTTTAATCTATTTCCTTATCTATATATTTATAGTGGACCCAACAGACGTTGTCTTGACCCAATTCAATGAATTTTTTTATGATCGTTTTGTGAATTTGTGAAATTGTGTAAATTGACCTTCGAACAAAACACATTACAGCAAGCGCGTCGGAAGCGAATTTCATCTGGGGGGGCAGTACAAATTGTGGTGCAAAAAAAGTTCACCAAAATTTCTTCAAAGAAACATGAATGTGAATAAACAAATTTTTTATTTTAGTTTAAAATAAAAAAAAAATATAAAAGTATATAAAAAATATTAAAATTCCATTATTTTTAAAAGTTCTTACAATTTCAATATTAGAGATCATTCTTTAAAAGATCTTTCATATGGTAATATGAAAATATAAGAAATAATGGTTGCTTTTAAAAAGCAAGAATAGGTATATCTTTACATGGTTTAAATGCAATAAGGTACAAAAAGTTATATCAATTTAAATTATTCCAAAATGTTTCTTTCTGTCCTTGCGAGAAACAAACTCTTTCACCACCTCCATCGAATTCAATTCTTCGGTTTTATCTCTGTGAATGTGTATAAATGCCGCATGAGTGAGTCGTCTTAGTGTACTAAAAAAACGCTCAGATGGAGCTGCTGATGCAGGCACAGTCAAAAGCAAAGCAATAAGATTTTCAACTTAATTTAATAGTTTTTTTACAGTATCCGAATTTTTTGCAAATTGGGATACAATGCCACTACAATTTGAAGATATTTGGCCAGGCAATTGCTTTAGCATTTTAAGTTGCGCGTGGAGGTCGCTCCCATCAAAGTCATCTGCATAAAGATCTAGTTTTGTTTTTAGATTTTATTCAGAAGGCACTTTTCCGTTGAAGGCTTCGATTACAATATAACAGTATTAAGCTACATACTTAAGGGTGCTTTTAAACTGAAGTGGTGGGTTTGCAGTAGAAACTCTACATTTTGTTCTATCTTTTTGCAAGCACAGAGAAAGAAAATGGTTATCCGCAAGCATGCTTATGAAGAAGAAAGAAAGAAGAGGAAAATATATAATACAAAAATATTATCGTTTTTAAAAAAAAGTGATATTTTGAATAACTTTTGAAGTTTTCTTTTTAAATTGTTTATCTAGCTTAAAAAAGTGGGGGGCAACTGCTCCCTTGCCCCCCGCTTCCGATGTTAATGCATTACAGACGTTTCCTTACGTGCATGACGATTAAAACCTTCTGATATATACATATATACAGCTTTCTTATTGATTTATACTATTTATGCTGTTCGGAAAAAAATTTTTATATATTTACCATTTGAAAGTAACCATGCCGAAAGTAACCGTACGAACTAAACTATCAAATTTTAGTCTAATACGACCAAAACCGTTCGAAAGATACCATTTTTGTTTAATTGTGGGCGGTAATGGAGGTGTGGCATAATTTTGCCACTTAAACCATCTCGTACTCGAAACAAATCGCAAGAATCTAACTGAAAGCAACTACACAACATAGCTGCCGTGTTATATTGTGAGAAGCGCTCGCGATAAAGAGAGGAAAGCTTTGTTTGCTGTTGTATTGTGCTGCTGGTTGAATGTAAGCATCAACTAAAATGAGTGATTTTGTAATAATTAAGGAATAAATTTATCGAAAACCTTGGTATGCTATGACAATCTAAATTATCATAGAAATCATATAAAAAAAGAATTATCAAAATCGGTTCAGCGGTTACCGAGCTAATTCTGGATGAAATTTCGAGAGTCTCCTTTTATATAATAGTATAGATTACAATTACAGTAGTGTTAGTTATTAAAAAATTACAATTACAATTACTGTAGTCGTAATCAAAAAATTTCTTTATTACAATTACAGTAATTGTAATACAGAAGAATTATAATTACGATTATAATCGTAATCATTCTTGGTGGGGCTCTGCTGGAATAATTCTCTTTGTAATTCTTCATTTTGATTCCATCTACGGTGGCACGCTCTTTCTGATTTTTCAGAATTATTTAGGGCAAATATTGATTTTTAATATTTCAGAATTAATTGGTTTTTCTCTCGTATAATTAATACATTCCTTATTATTGAGTTCTTTTTGATTTATTTCAGAGAAGACAAGCCTATTTGAAATCTATTCCAAGTACTTGCTTAAAATACAAGTTCAAGCCTGCGTGAGCTTGATAATTTCAATTAAGTATAACATGAACTTGAATATAAATAAGCCAACGACAGCTTGCGACTTATAAATAAAAAATATTAGGTGGCATTCCTTTCCACTATATTTAATTTAAAAAATTCTGAGTTCAGATTCGAAATCAGCGACCCAACACTGTTAAATGATGTTTAAAATTCTTAAAAATACATTTTACTAGGTGGCAATACTGTGGTAAAAATGGGTCGCTGAATCCAAAGGGAGGTTTAAATTTTAAAACTCCATCTTAAATTTTAAAACTGTGATATTAGATTCGAAATCAACTCCGTTGTCAGAATTTCAAAATGACAAGAATTTGCAAATATACAAAAAAATCTAGGTGGCAACTCTATCCGGCATCTTGAATTTCAAATTTTGACATCAATTCCAAAATCAGCTACCCCAAAAACTGCTAACCACGGAGTCCACAGAATCCTTAAAAGCCCTATTACGCTTAAGCTTTCTCTACGCAAGTTCATAGATTTTTTTGGATACTTGCTTTAAATTCAATTAATTGTATACTTGCGAGCTTTCAAGCTCCTGCCGATCGTTTTAAGCTTTTAAACTTTTTGACCGACAAAGTAAGTCTAAAAAAGCCAAGTCAACGAGCAAGCTGACTTGTATCTGTTTGATATTTTTGCAAGCTTGCTAGTTTGGATACAGACTTGAATTCAAGTACTTGAAAAGGCTTGAACTTCTCTGATTTATATCATTAAGAACGAATTGATTAAAATAAAATAGTTTCGGAATAAAATTTAAATATATTTGCTTTTTAGTAAGGAGAAAAATAATACAACACTTAAATTACACGACTTTCACATAAACACTTTTTTTTGAAACGCTATTATTTGTGATATAACTTACATAGTAAGTAATTTAATAACAAAAAACATGATTACGATTACAGTAATTTTAATTGTCATTTTCATTGATTACGATTACTGTAATTGTAATCAATAGATTTTTCTATTACAATTACAATTACTGTAATTGAAATTGTAATTTGCATTTATACCGATTAGTTATCGTAATCACACTTTTCTTACATTACAATTACAGTAATCGTAATCGTTAATTTTTAAGATTACAATTACTGTAATTGTAATCAATAGATTTTTCTATTACAATTACAGTAGTTGTAATTGTAATTTGCATTTATACCGATTAGTTATCGTAATCACACTTTTCTTACATTACAATTACAGTAATCGTAATCGTTAATTTGTAAGATCAGTATTGTCTACAGTATATGGTGGATGATGGCCTTGGATTTTCCCAACATTTTTTGCCCGTTTTAACATCAACTAAAATTAAAGGCAGCATAGCTACAAGTACCATATATTCATCAGTATTGGACTCATCTGGTAATATCTGTTCATACTGGCTATGGCCGGAACTGCCATCAAAACCCCATTTACATAACGATTTAAGCTCGCCAGCTTCTTTAAACTCTTTTATGTCTACGCAGCTATATACTCTTCGTTGTAAATTTCATAAGTTCTTGTAAATTAACTTCTTTTATCTTACTTTTATGCTTGTTACGTTTGTCAATAAAATAAAAAAATTAAATATTTTATTAGGTAAGCTAAGGAAATAGTATTAACTTGCGAACGATTGGTTTTGTTTTGTTATTTGTTTTAATTTTCTTTTGGCGTCTGTAGAGGGGTCAACAGGCAAGGGCAGCTGCAAAAAATTTTTTTAAATAATTTTACTTTAAAAAAACCTTTATTCGATAAAAGTGTTACAGAAGATATTAGAATTTTTTAATAGTGTGGTTAGTTATATACTTATACATACTGTTATTAAAAACTACATTTGCCAACATATTTTCACATCAAAACATTAGTAATTATTTTTCGTTAATTAATTTTATGATCTATTTAAATTATTACATGAATTAAATTGCGAGTTTTAGATCAAGTAAGTTTTTAAGAAGGCAACAACAACTCTGTATAAAGTCAATCACTAAGCAGACTAGACAGTCTGTTTCGAAAATCGCTACATTTACTCTTCAGTAGTCTTTGAGTGATTCAGCTGTTATTAACTCACTGTTTAAAGGCGCATATGATTTCACACATGAGGAATTAATTCATTTGAATTATAACGAAAAAATTGAATGTTCAAATTAGCTACTTAATCATATGACACTTTAAAGCAGTAGGCTATTTTTAGATCACCGCCATCAACTCTACCAAGGTTGCCATCTGTTCTAGTTGCTTCTTATTTATTTCAATATTCATTGGTGTTCGACAGTTTGTCGAAATGCACCATAGAAATGAAACGATTTTTTATGCTTCGCTAGAAGCTAGTGTTTTAACTGATAGGTGGCTATTTTCACAACCAAATGTTCAATTACTCATGACTTTTTCCGAAACCTATCAATTACACTGTGCAACAGTCAACAAAAGAACAGGATCCTGCTATATAGGTTCGATACTATGATCAAAGGTGAGTAAAACCCTAGCTGGGTTTCGTGAGTTTGGCGAACGTTTTCTTTTTATGGCCCATTTTATATAGTGGGTCTTAGTGATTTTGACAAAAAAAAGTATAATTAGTTTTTGTTCAAAAATCCACTACTTGAATCTGTAGTGAAACCAACAACTTCTATTTATAAAAATCTTAATTTTAAATATTAAATATGAAATGGATTAGAAACTTCGAATTAATAGTTTTAATGTACATATAAAATATGCAACTGTTACAAAAAAGTTCGACTTTCTGGTTTTAAAGTACAAATAAAATATGCAACTGTTATAAAATGTTCCAGTTTCATTACTGTCATAATTCAATCTAGATGGCTGAACAACCTTTCGTCCTCTCTTTGTTACATATGTTTTTTTATTATTGTTTTCATTTCCTATTACTTCTTTTATTTCATCTAAATTTTCTACTTCAGACCTGGCCTCTAACTTCTCTTCTGGTTTTTTTAATATATGCTCTCGGTTTCTTCTATATAGTAATCCTTCTACATCTTTTACGATAAATCGAGGCTCTGTGCAATCGATCGAGGCTCTGTGCAATTTTCTACGATTACACCTGGTAACCAAACAGAAGTAGGTGTTCTTTTGAACATCACATCTTCACCTGGATTAACTGGCTTCAATTTTTTTGAATTCCTGTTATAAATTTTTGCGGATTTTGCCAATTGGTACTGAATTTGTTTCTTATATTGACCAGTGTTTATTAGTTTTGGTTTAAATTGTTGTGAAACTGTTGGAATTTTTGTTCTCAACATTCTAGACATAAGTAGCTCAGCAGGGCTTGGCATATTATAACCCTTTGGAGTTGTTCGGTAATGAAGCAGTGCCGTATAAATATCTGACTTGCTTTCATGACAATTAGCTAGCAACTTTTTTACTGTCTGTATTGAACGTTCTACTAGTCCATTTGATCGGGGCAGGTATGGGCTAGAAGTCTTATGTTCTATGCCCCATTCTTCCAGACAGAATTCTTTGAATTCTTTAGAATTGTATGGCGGACCATTGTCAGAAATAAAAGTTTGTGGTATGCCATGTCGTGAAAATATTGATTTTAGTTTTAATATGACTTGAAAACTGGAGTAACCCGAATTTAGAATATCAATTTCAATAAATTTTGAATAATAGTCAACGACTAGCAAATATGATTTTTTATTAAATTCGAATAAATCGCAGCCAACCTTAAACCAGGGAATTGTTATAATTTCGTGTGAAATAAGTTCCTGTTTAGGGTTTGAATTTGTGTATCTCATACAAATTTCACAGTTAGACACTAAATTAAATATGTCATTGTTGATATTTGGCCAATAAACTGACTGTCTTGCTAGACTTTGGCAACGATGGATGCCCATATGGCCTTCGTGAATTTGATCAAGCATTTTACGACGGAGGCAAGTTGGAACTAAGATACGATTATTTTTTAATAATAAATCATTATTTAATGATACATCTTCTTTAAATTTATAGTATGGCATGACTGCATTGTCGACTGATTTTTTATTATTTGGCCAACCATTTTTCACATGATATATAATTTTTTGAAATGTTTGTCGGACATAGTGCAGTTTTTAATTTTTATAATGTTTGAGTTTGGAAGAGAAATTTGTGACATTAAAAAATCACAAGGAAGTGATACGTCCCTATAAACTTCAATTAATGAATTCTCTTTTAAAGGAGCTCTTGAAAGTGTATCTGCTATGAAATGATACTTACCAGGCTTATATTGGACTGTTAGATCATAACACTGAAGTCTAAGCATGAAACGTTGTAACCTTGCTGGGATTTTATACAAAGGTTTTTTAAATAACGAGACAAGTGGCTTATGATCAGTTTCAACTAAAACATTTCGTCCGAAAACATATTGATGGAAGCGAGTACAACCGAAAAGTATCGCAAAAAGCTCTTTTTCAATCTGAGCATAGTTGATTTGTGCATCCGTTAGCGAGCCCGATGCATATGCTATTGGATTTTTATCATGAAGTATAGTGGCACCCATTGCAAATTTCGGTGCGTCAACAGACAACACCAATGTTTTATAAGGGTCAAAATAAGTTAGAACAGGGGCCTTTGTTAATTCTGCTTTTAGATTTTTAAATTCTACTTCATGTACCGAGTCCCAATGCCAAGATACGTCATTTTTTAAAAGATCCCGTAAATTTTTGTTTTTTGACGACAAATTATGTATAAATGATCCGAGGTAGTTCACCATACCTAAAAATCGCTGTACATCTAATACTAACTTAGGTGCTGGTAGTTCTGTTATTGATTTTATCTTTTCAGTATCTGGCTTAGAATTTAATTTCTTCGAGAAAAATTTTTGATTTTGTTTTATTAAACTTTAAACCTACATTTTTAGCTCTTTCTAACACTTTTGCTAAAATTGCATTGTGCTCCTCAATATTAGAGGAATAAATTAAAAAATCATCAATGTATATAATTAAGCCTTTAATAATAAAAAGCTTAAGCATTTCAGCATGAAAAATTTCAGGCGCTGCATTGATGCCAAAAGGTAGACGCAAAAAACGAAAACGTCCCACTGGTGTATTAAATGTACACAGTTTAGATGAATAGTCATCCAACGGAATCATCCAGAAACCACTATTGGCATCCAAAGAGCTAAAATATTTAGAGCCGCTTAGCTTTGATTTGCATTCATCAACATTTGGAAAAGGGAAATGCTGTCTGAGAATAGCTTTGTTAAGGTTCCTTGGATCCAAACATAATCGCAGCTTACCATTTGGTTTTTTAACTAGCACTATCGAATTGACCCATTCAGTTGGTTCATTTGCGCGAATTATTACTTTTAAATCAATCATTCTTTTTAACTCTTCTTTCAATTCATTATGTAAAGCAAACGGAATTTTTCACGGAGGATCAACGACTGGACTAACATCATTTCTTAATTTTAGATTACACATATTTTTTAAAAGTCCTAAGCCTTCAAACACTTCAGAATATTTTTCCAAAATTTTATTATAAGAAATTACATTGATATTTTTTACTAAATTCATTTTAACTGCGGTTTCTAATCCAATAATGTTTTTGCATTTCATATTTAGTACATGAAATCTAGTTAAAAACTTATTACTTTCAAAATAAATGTCTAAATTAACGAAACCTTTAAGAGGCAATTTTTCTCCACTGAAAGTTAAAATATTAGATTCTGTTTTTTTTACAAAATTATTTACATTAAGAAAATTAAATGTTTCTTGCGACATAATGTTGGCTTGAGCACCGGTATCTACTTGAAAAACAATAATCTTATTGTTGATCGTTACCTCAATGTTCCACTCTTGCGGTATTGCTGTAAAATTGTTAAATACTGGGGTCGAATTACAGCATCCGTGATCGAGCAAAATTACGAAGGGCACGACGAGACAAGTGCCTATCAATCTGGTACAATTTTACTCGATCACGGATGCTGTAATTCGGCCCCTGGTTTTTTTTTCGTTATGTGTTAATGGTTGATACCAATCAGTTTCTTCTAAAGATCTCTCTGAGCGAAGTACTCCGATGAATAGATCATCATCAATTTCTGTTGTTAATGTCTTGTGAGTTGAAAAGCTTTGAGAGCTAAGCTCTCCGATAAATAGATCATCATCATCTTCTTTTTGCTTATACACATTTTTTACGTATTTTTTATATGGTGCTTTATGTTGTTGTAGAGAATTCTTTTGAAAGCACATTTTTCCAAAATGATTTTTTCTATTGCATACATGACATACAACTCCAATTGCTGGGCACTTATTTTTATGAACTTGTCCACATCTGCTGCATGGTGACGACGACGATGATGAAGATGGCAATGATGTTTTGGCAACGGTGTTTTAGTATATCCTCTATATCCCGAGGCGTTTTGATGATGGTTTTGGCGATGTTTCTTGAACTTCTGTAAGGCTCCGACATAGCTCGTTGAGTTGTGACTTTTTTGTTGAAGTTGGCTTGTGTTTTCTTTAGCTATTTCGATATTTTTTGCAATATCAATAGCTTTTTGTAATTTGATGTTTCCCTCGCTTAGAAGTCTTTCTTTAATGTGAGTGTAATTTGATGATAATCCACACACAAAAATGTTTTTGACTAAATCTTCTCGTAAATTTTCAAATTCGCAGGTTAAGCTAAGATTCTTTAGAGCAGTAGCATACTCTTCAATAGACTCGGTATTTTCTTGTCGACGACAAAAAAATTTGTGCCGTTCCATAGCAATATTTGCCTTCGGAATAAAATATGAGTCTAGTCTTGACAGTAAATTCGCATATGTTATTGAATCAATGTCTTCATTAAACGAATTAAATATATGTAAAGACTCAGGTCCCAAGTGGTGTAATAATAAAGCGACTTTTCTTTGATCTGTCTGCTGCTCTAAATTTGACGCTCGGAGAAAAATTTTAAACTGACAATGCCAATTTTTCCATACTACTGCTAAATTTGATGCCTTCAGATTTGTTGGTTGAAATGATGTAGCGACTGACATGATTTGTTGGTTTTGTCCTGAGGTTTAACTTGATGACAGTGGTTTTTCCTCGTTATTTGACATGTTTTTATATATTTTTTTTTAATTTTATATTTTTTAGATTAATTTATTTGACTCAATATTTGACTGACGCCCGTATTAATTTTGATTTATTTGAGTGACTAAATATTTGACTGAGTGTACTTAATGTTAATTTATTTTAAGCACATCTGACACCATGTAGTGAAACCAACAACTTCTATTTAACAACTAACTTTATTTAGAATAAACTTAATACAAATGACCGTAATAATGAGAGTACGAATACTAACAAAATCATTTAAATGTATAGATGATGTATATATATATTTATAAGTATATAAATTCATGTGTTTAACAACATAACACAATCATCACTTGGACTACTTTAGTCGTCAGCTTCCAACGGAATCAGATGAGTAAGGCGAAATGTTCCACCAAACGGCGTTGCCATTAGAATTAAGGTAATAACATCTCTTTGTACCTATATATTTACATATTTATCAATTTTATAATAACGAGCTGGCTTAAATTCAGATATCGAAGGAAGGAATCCCCTGACGCTATTATGGCTGAAATATACTGGCGCACGAAAAACTTGTTTCGAGATGCTGAAGTTGCCCACATGGAAGTGGATGGTAAAAAAGAAGATTCCCAGAGTGACATTGAAGTTTATCAAGACTCTGATGATGATTTTTCGAGCAGTGAAGACTTGTAAGACTTGCTGCTTAATGTGAATGATGCCAATAATTACACGAATAAAATTTGGTTTTTGTAAATGCTTCCAACTATAAAAAGTGTGTATTTTATTTCTAGGGAAATATAGAATATATTTATTGGTTCTTCGATGTAGGTAAGCTAAGCAACGGCTCCAAAACACATCTATTATCATTTATGTATATTTTAGAAAAAAAAATAATCTCTTTGAGCTTTTTAAGTAATGTAGACGCATTCAAAACCAATAGGTATGTTCACAAGAATTATTCACAATCCTTTTGGCTACAAATAAGCTGAATTTAAAAAGCTGAAAATATGCTTAGTTTAGGAGTTATAGTCATAAAATTGCGAAAACAACCCTAAAAACCGGTATTTTTTAATTAAAAAATTATCTTTTTAAGCTTATTAAGTAGTGTAGACACGTTCAGATCACATAAGTACATTAACAAGAGTTGCTTAATATTTTTGAAGCTACAACTTTGTTGAAAATAGTATAGGAAAAATTTGGACTCCCTTCAAGTTATGACCAAGAAAGTGAAAATATTAAAAAAAATTTCACAATTTTTTCAAGATTAAAATAAGTAATTTTATGATTTTGTTTTGTTCTTAAGACTTATTTATTCAACTGTAAGCTATAACTTTTCCAAAGGTAGTTAACTGATATCTTTAAATCTGACGGAGATATTGAACAAAAACTAATTATACTTTTTTTTGTCAAAATCACTAAGACCCACATATAAAATGGGCCATAAAAAGAAAACGTTCACCAAACTCACGAAACCCAGCTAGGGTTTTACTCACCTTTGATCATTGTATAAAACCTATATAGCAGGATCCTGTTCTTTTGTCAAAATCTGTTTTTTGAGTCACTGTGTAATCTGTCCCTTTCCTTTTAGGTCAAAGACCAAACGTTGTTTGTATAAGAGCCTGAACAGAATCAAAAATCGTTGCGACCGACGATTGTAATGGAATAGATTCTAAGTCTGCGATTTATCGTTGCGAAAAACGACCTGCGGTTTTTCTACATTTTGCATGTATTTTCCAACAACAAAGATCGTCGGCTGCAACGATTTTTGATTTTGTTCAGGCTCTAAGGCGCATGCCTTGGTTCTTTGATCTTTTTTTTAAAAAAAAAAAGAATTTTTACTAAGAGATGTTTTTAAGAGTAAATAATAAACATTTAACCATGCATTAATCTTAAATTTTTTTGTATACGTTTTAGTTCTATAGTGCGCGACATCTTTTTTTAAAATTGTTTATCTCTTGGAGGCAGGGTTGATAAATGACTTTATCATTTTTGTATAAATATTAAGAAAAAATTGTACTAAATAAAAAAAGAGTATAGAATAAATTTTGTTTACTCAACGCATACTGCGTTAACTATGTCACTCCGTTTGTAACGCTGATAAGGAAGCGTGGCAGGTATAGAAATGTATGTATATATTCTTGATCAGCATCACCTTCTGAGCCGATTTCTCTGGGTCAGTCTGTCGACACGATTACAGCCGCAATTTTAAAGCTATCGTATTGAAATTTGGTATATGTGCTTTTATTAAAAAATGAAAGACCAAGTTCGAGAATGAGCAAAATCGAATGAAAACCACGCCTTCTTTATCGAACAATAAAATTTCTAAAAACGCCTAAAAAATTTTGCAGTTACTTGGTATTGTGCACATTAGCTTTGAAGTAAAATATTCAGCATATATTTCAAATTTGTTAAACGCCTACCTCCCATACAACGTTACTTTATCAAATCTTTAAAATATCTAAAAATGACACAAAAATTACTGTCATGATTAAAAATTTTCCCGTAAACTTACTTTGGCCGAAAAAATTCAAAATATGATGGCTGTGAAAATGCCACAAGAACTAATGTAATGACTTGAAATATTACATATGAACTTTGGTCTCAAATATTCACCAGATATTTCAAATTTGTCAAAATTGTATAAAAACCACGCATACCTCCTAAGGAAAATAATTATATGAAAACGATTAGTCTCTAAAAATTCTAAATTAAACTTAAATTATGAACATATGCTAAGAATAATAAAATTCACTTTGAGTTTAGATTTTGGCAAAATTAATAAAAACTCGACCAATCTCCCATACAAAGTGACGTCATCAAAGAAGCATAAACTTTTATAAATTCCACAAATGTGTGTGTATTAACAGCATATTTAACACATAATCTTCCATATCTTAATCGTGTTCTGCAATTGAGTTTTCGCAAAATGTGATGAACACCACAACCGTAATCTAACAAGGTGACGTCATCAAACTTTAAAAATATACATAACTAAGGATATACTGTGGGTGTATCTAAACTTCGACCCAGTCGAAGATAATTCCTTGATAGTTTTTATTTAAATTAAACTGAATGTGTTTTTAACAATACAATTCGTAAACCTTATAAAAAAAATTACAAAGGTTTTATTTTTAATTAATCACAAAGCTTTTTATAATCACAAAAAGGTTTGTTATAAAATTATAAAATCTATAAAAAAAAAAAATCATATAAACGTAAAGCTCAGAGGTTTTTTTATAATCATAAAGCAAAAATTTCTACAAACGAGCGAATTTCTTTCGTTACTTTAATAAAGAAAGGCCACTAACATTTTTTAAATCAGGTTCTTAGAAAGCCTTAAGGTCAACCACCCATCCATCCGAAATCTGATATGATCCGGCCGAAATTTTTTTTTTAATGTTAGTCGGGGCCTTTCTATGTTAAGGTAATGAAATAAATTAATGGAAAAATCTTTCAGTCAAGGAATTCTTCATTTTTAGTCAAAATTTAGAAATTTTTTCATTTGATATATTACTTCTGATATCAATATTGTGGCATTTAGTTCGCTAGATTTTAAAAAATATTTTACATAAATTAAATTAATTGTTGTAATCTGCAGTCTGTTTCTGTAGTTGGTTTTTATTAAACTACTAGTATAAAAGCCAGTCCTACGGCAGTTTCTCCGCACACTTTCTTTTTGGAGTCTTTTGCCGAAAGCACTTTTTTCTCTTTTTAAAGCTTCTTTTTTTGTACACTTGATTTTTGCAAAATACAAATGTGCCACTTTAAATAACACTTTACGTATAGAAGCAGTGTTGAAAAATTTGTTCAAGTATAAAAATGCAAAAAGTCGAGTTTGGTAACAATCATATTCACACACAAATTTACAAACTGGCCTTGCAACCTTCATATACGTAGCAACTCAGGTGCCGTTTTGAGGCTCACACAATTATATTTTTTGGTACAATCGAATCAAATCGAATTAAAAGAATTTCATTTAGTTCGTCATAACTTTTTTATAAAAGGATGAATAAAGAGGTAGTTAGATCAAAAACGTACTATTGTAAAAACCCAATATTGTCACTGATAAATATCAAATATATTTTCTGTGCATACTTTCAGGCTGAATATTTTTGAGAACAGTGAGTCCTGTAAAGTTACTTTACTGTCAAAAAATAGTTACAATTTGAGAAATACTGTGTGCGGAGCAGCATGCTTGCCTTTTATGTATTAAGATGTGCATACTTTCAGGCTGAACAGTTTGAGAGATATTGGACACGGAGCAGCGTGCTTGCCTTTTATATTTTAAGATTCAAATTTGTTTAATATTTTTTTAACATTTGCTGTCGAGAAATTGAAAGAATTCCTTAAGAAGTTTAATATAAATTTGGGAAAAATTGACTCTTTTAGAATTATTTCTTATGTATTTACAGAGTACCAAAATTCAGAACTAAATTTTTCAATTCATTTAAATCATTTGCTTACTTAGAGTTCTAAATTCTGTTTATTATAGAGTGAAATAAAATGTACCGAAAACGCTTTGGTAGTAGGAAGGTAGGAATAATATAAAATTGTACCAAAAAAGTAGAATTGTACCGAAAATATCAACCCTACTTGGAGGGGTTCCACAATTTTTCAAAGAGAAATTAAATATATGTAAAAAACGCTTTTTAATCGATATGAAATTTAGTTTGAGAAAGGTATTGATTTAATCGAACTTCGATTTCAGTTTGTTTTAGCTTTGTTTATCGTATCAAATTTTCACTTTCGAAGTAAAAAAATAGTCCATTCGTAAAAAATAGAAAAAGTTCAAAAACATAATAAATAGTCCCATTGTGTTCAACGACCTCGAAAATCTAAAGTCAAATCATAAGATCATAACATTCTGTAAAGTCATATTTAAATTTTTTTATTTTTAAAGAGCGCTTTATTTAATAGACGTGGCTTAGTTTAAAAAAAACAGACTTGCACCGAGAAGGGTTAATATTTTTAAATAAATTTTCCAGGAAGTATTTTTAGATGTTATAGCAAGTCTCAAAAAAAAAAGATCTTTGATTTTTTGAATATCAGTCTAATGAATATCTCTTTGCACCTCAGCGTCTTGACTGTGATGTTCCAATAAAACTGTCAAAAAACTCCATCACAATCCAAAATGATGTTATTTCGTCCATTCTAAAATGGAAGCTTAAAATACCAATAGAAGCCTTAGCTATAAGATAATTTTTAAAAGAAACAGGGTCTTAACATATCATAGAACCTTTATTTCTAATTGTTGAATTTTGTTCCCAAATTAGAAATGCTTGAAAGTTTATACAAGAATAAATTAACAGCCCTATTCTGGCAAATTAACAAATTGTTAACCAGTATTTTGAATATTTCTATGTGTTTGTTGTAATTTTTTTATTTCAAAACAAAATTTGAAGCTCAAAAATAAAAAATTTTGATAAAAATTGTCAACTGCTTTTCAGTTATTGACAATTTCATTAACAAATTTGGTTTCTTGAGCTTTAAATTTTGTATTGAAAACAACAAACATATAGAAATATTCAAAATACTGGTTAACAATTTGTTAATTTGCCAGAATAGGGCTGTAAGTTCAAACAATATATTTATGAAGATCACGAGTTGAAAGTCCCGATTTGAAATCAAAACTCAGCAACTGCTTAATATAAAATTTGTTTTCGTGCTACTTTTTTATCTCTTCTTGTAAAATAAAGGTATTTATATCAAAGCAATAATTAAACAAACGTTTTTTGTCATTTCGCCATTTATGCGTTAAAACCTTCAATGTTAATATATTTTCTTGTTAAGAAACACTAGACCAAGGCATTCAAAAAGGATTTCTTTAGGCTTTTCTTAAATAATTATAAATTCTTACCAGATTTCCAACTCTGGCCCTGTGCGGTATGAAGCGCCCATGTCTTTTGCCTCCAATATGGACTGCAGTATGCGCGCCACATTTCCTTCAAAGTCCAAAGCCCATTGATTGAGCGTTGTTATGGCAACCGTGATTTTTCGACCCATCTCGGTGATGACACAAATAACTCAATATCGAAGTTACGGTAAATTTTCTCTTATTCAAAATTTTAACAGGGAAGAATTGAATGTCCTTCTCAAGCAGGTGAAGCGATCGAACAGCAACAAGTTGAAAAACCTTTAAATAAAAGTATAGGCTAAAATAAAAAACGAAGGAAACTAATTAACTTAACTGTATTTTTCTGCGGCCATTTAAGGTTAACAAAATCATTTCATTAAAAGTAAATTTTACAGCAACTTCTTAATAAAAGAGACAGTAAAATACACCGTAATCTGATCTGATCTGAGTCTAATCTACACCGTATTTGTGCTTGTTTTGGGACTTTCCTTGATTCTTTGTGTGGCTTTTTGAAAAGGATTTATTTTATGCATATTTCTTTTTTATAATTTTTGTGTAGTTGGTTGTGTTTGTGTTTGAATGCGGATGGGAAAGTTTTTTTGGCAATACAATGATTTTCAATTTGTTTGTCGTCACGCTTATTTATATGCTGGAAGGATTATAAGGATACATAATAGCATTTGTTCGTGGTGTTTATCTTAAGTGCCATTTTGGGAAATATGAGCACATTCATTCAAATAAGTTGCGTCATCAATGTTCTGACAAAGAAAAAAAAACAAAAAACCTACAACTGCAACCAACTACTAGGCTAGATAAGAAAATTATGAAGTCAGCTCAAAAGCGCCATAGATATTATTTTGGAGACTTGTGTAATAAGCGGATAGTTTACAAAGTTTAACAAATCTTAAATGTCTGTGTTTTTGGCTATTTTGAGTTTACCAGCAAGCATTTTAGATAATGGACAGTTGTTCGCTTTGGCAATACCATTCAGTCGTAATTTTCTTAACTTGATGATTCCTTGAACATGTAGCAAAGTCATAATTTATGCAGTTATCCTTGATTATTTCGTCATTCCAAGAGTCCTTTGCAGTGCAGTTGGACCTCGATTTAACCGGTAACCTAGAGTTTTTTTAGCCCGGTTTCGGGTTATCCGAGAAACTGGTATCTTTCGCTAAGAGCAACGATAAAAGTTGCGATAATAAGGTATGATTTTAAAGGCTTATTAACTTACTTGGAGACACAAATAAAAAATATGACGTCATCAAGTCGTTAATGCAGTATTTTATGACTTTATATTATAAAACGCATGCTTTCTTCTCACTTGGTTTTTTGTCTTGCAAATAACTTTTTCACTTCTTTAAATGAACTAGAACAAACACTCTCTCACTGGAATTTTCCTTTAAAAAATATTGCCAGAAAAAAAATCTAACGCAAGTGACTGCGTTTGGTTTTACAAAATAATGCCATTAGTATCAATGCATGAAAAGCTCAATTCTTCAGAAATATTGGAAAAAAAAATTGGAAAAAACTACTCACCTACTGTAGTTTACCAGGATTAAGGATTTATTTGTATATTTAATTTATTTTATAATGCATTTATGTATACGAAGAAATTTAACAATATTTGAACAATTATTATTATCTGAATAATAACAATTTTTGATGTATAAAAATTTTTTTTATATTGTTTTTAAAATATAATTTGGAAAAGAAATTAAACAAGTACTTATAATTCAGGTAGAGATTGAACATAAATCTTACCCTACAACACTCCCTCTCCAATAAAACGATCATAAAACAAATTTATTTCATAAGAATTTAATTGATATTAAAAGTTACTGTCTTTTTTAAAAAATTGTCTGTAGAAGGTGTTTTTTGATGTGGGTTAAATTCGCTGGCGTATGCAGTTTTTAAAAGATTGATAGAAACTGATTTCATCGTATTTCCTTATTGTATTTTAAAAGTGTTTTCATGTTTTGAAATAATTTTGAATGGTCCTTCGAAGGGTGGTTGCAAACCTGCCCTTTGGTTTACTTTAACCTAGATTTACTCGCAAGTGTTGAGTGTTTTAGGAATAAAGTTCTTATCGTTATTGTGATGGACAACTTTTGATCGTACCAGCGAAAAATGTTGCCTTAAGGTTTGAAGAGTTTCATCTCTTTTGGTGATAAAATTGTTGTTAGATACCACTAATGCTCCCGGTAACCTGAGGGTTTGCCCATAAACTAGTTTTGCCGGAGAACATTTCAAATCCTCTTTAATCGATGATCGTAAATCAAGAAGCACCATTGGCAAAATTTCTGATCAATGCGTCGAATCATGCGAAGTCATTATTGATGTTTTAAGCTGACGATGAAAGCGTTATATCATGCCTTTTGCTTAGGGATGATATGCTGAAGTATGAATCTTATGAGCACCAAGAAGTTAAGTCAGTTCACTAAACAATTTAGAAGTAAATTGAGATCCTTGATCTGTTGTAATTTAAAGTGGTACACCAAATCGTGGCATATAGTTTTTAACAAATTTATATGCTACAGTCACTGTTGCCAGATCAGCGGATTTCCCACCAAATTAGCGGACACTGATGTCATTTGGCGGGATAAATTATAAAAAATCCGCTATCGGCACTTTAAGCGGATTTTTACTTAGTGTTTATTAAATTTAGCTTAAATGTTATTACTTTGAAGATCATTGAGCACTTCTACAAGGTGTTAATTCATTTTGACCCGCAGCAACCAAAAACTGTTGGGTTTAACATTTTTGCGCCCAACGTGGGGCAGAATTGAAGCAATTTGCATAAACGTTTTTTAGATAATTCAATGTTTTAATTAACTAAAATAAAGCAGAGACTATACAAATTTTGGTTCATCGAATTTTTGTTGACTTCTGTTACGTTCTGACATCACAAGAAGTCTGCATTTATGAACGTTTACTTAATTGCAGTACGTGATCAAATACTTCAGCACAAAGTGGCAGACGATTAGCAAAAGTCATAAAGGCATTCGGTGACTATACCTTATTTAAATATTTCTGTACTTAGGGCCATTTTGTTCACAGAGAGATAAATTTATCCCCGAGTTAATTCCATGATTTTTCCAGTTTTTCCTTTGTTCACAGTGAGTTAAGCATTTAACTCTTCAGGCAGGAGATAAAAATGGTGGCGAGATAGCTTAACCCCAGAAATATTTAACTTGTGAAAATTGGTGAGTTAAGATTTTTATTTCGCTCTCATCACTCTCATTTTAATATTTTTTACTTACTTGGTGTCAAAATATTGAAAATACAGATTTTTAAACATAGGGAAACAGTATTGGGGGTTAGTGATTTCGAATCTGGTGTCAGAATTTTAAAATTCAAGATGTTGGATAAGGTTGCTAGCTTAATTTTTAATTTTTACGAATTCGGGGCTGGCACGAACTAAAGGGTAAAAATGGGTCGCTGAATCCAAATCCGTCAGAATTTCAAAATGATAAAATTTTATAATAATAGGGCTGCCACCTAATAATATGTATTTTCAAAAGTAAAAGCAACCCTATTATTTCAAAATGTTATCATTTTGAAATTCTGACCACGGATTCGGACTCAGCGACCCATTTATGGCATACCATTTTCTTGCCAGCCGCGAATTCATAAAAAACAAAAAATTAAGGTGGTAACCCTGTCCTTAATTTTGAATTTTAAAAGTCTGACTTCAGATTCGAAATCAGTGTTTCCTTAACACTGTTAAGTACTGTTTAAAATTCTTAAACAGACATATTATAAGGTGGCAACCCTATTATTTCAAAACTTTAAAACATTGAAATTCTGACCATGGATTCGTATTCAGCGATTCATTTTTGGTGTACCATTTTGTTTTTGCCAACCCCAAATTCATAAAAATACAAAAAATTTAAGGTGGCAACCCTATCCACCATTTTGAATTTTAAAATTCTGACTTCAGATTCGAAATCAGTGACTCCCAAACACTATTAAATTATGTTTAGAATTCTTAAAAATACATATTGTTAGGTGGCAACCCTATTATTTCAAAACTTTATAATTTTGAAATTCTGACCATGGATTCGCATTCAGCGACCCATTTTTGGTGTACCATTCTTTTTTTGCCAGCCACGAATTCATAAAAATACAAAAAATTAAGGTGGCAATCCTATACACCATCTTGAATTTTAAAATTCTGACTTCAGATTCGAAATCAGTGACCCCCCAATACTCTTTCCACATGTTTAAAATTCTTTAAATAAAACATTTTAGGTGGCAACCCTATGTGTAGAAAAACTTTCGAGTTTTGAAATGCTGACATCAGATGCAAAATCAGCGATCCATTTTTACCTAGTGTTCACTCTAACCCTCAAATTCGCAAAAATAAACTAAAAATCCCCACACATTTTTTATTTACTGAGCAACACTCTAACGTTCCAATGGAAATCGATATAAACTGAGAGCGAATTTATGCTCTAAGCATAAAGCCGGAATAAAATGTGAACAAAACCACTTTTTTATCTCCCGATTTATACGCTTGGTATAAAATTAACCTAGAGATAGTTATCCCCGAATTAAATCATATTTATGCCCTTTGTGAACAAAATGGCCCTTAATGATACGATTCACATAAATATTTTGTTAAGATTGTGGGAAAATTGGTTAGAAGCAGATTGGTAGTCGTTTAACGCCAAGCAACTTAATCTAACCTTCAAACTTTGTCCGTATAGCTTCAAACGCCTTGCAACCTTTCATCAAGCACTTCAACACCCGTGAAACTTCATACTCGGCTGCACCAACACATTGCTGTTAACGCACGGCTAATGTACAGTGGCTCACAACGAAAGTTGGGCAGGCATTTATTAGCACTTTCGCATTGGTTTCAGAAATGAAAATGTTAGAAGAAACTTGGAGTAAATATTTTTTCAAAACTTTCTTTATTGGTGAGCCAAATTAAACAGAAACATACTTAAAAAATTAGAACATAACGGTGAAATAAAATTAAATCAAACCAAAGCTTTAAAAACGAGCTCACATTGAAAGTCGGGCAGATAAGGAATTCAATGCTAAAACTAAGAATTTAATATTTTGTTGATCATAAGATCGTTCGATGAACGATTACTTTAATTGTAATTGCATTTTTTTAAAGATTATTATAATATTGCGCTACGCCGAACAAACCCTTAGTTGGAGGCTATAAAGATGGAGTAGAGTTGTTGGCGGTGACCTATAAATAGCCTACTGCTTTAAAATGTCATATGATTAGTAGTCATATAATTCAAATGAATGAATTCCTAAATGTGTGAAGTCATATACAAATTAAAACAGTGAGTTGATCATAGCTTAATCACTCAAAGACTACTGAAGAGGAAAATGTAGCGATTTCCGAAACAGCTAAGTGATTGACTCTATACAGAATTGTTATTGTTGTTGTTGTTGTTGCCTTCTTAAAAACTTACTTGATCTAAAGCTCGCAATTAAATTCATGTAAATGTTTTTTTCTTAATTTATGGCGCTGAAATTGGTGTGCTTAAAAAGGTAAAAATCGGGCCAATCCGTAACTCGGCTCTAGATAGTCAGAAATAAAATACAAAAATGCATTCGGAAATAGACCCTTAAATGCACGTCTTTAACAAAAATGGAATAAAAATTAAGAAAATTATGAAGCGTGGGAAAAAATTTGTAAAATGTACGTTATTTTTGACCATATTGTTGCGTTGAAAAACAAGACAAATTTTCCAAAGACGCTTATTTTGGTAAAAGGTGTGTAGAATTACAATACAAGCGGATTAAAAGAAAATAATTTAAATCGGTCGATTAGTTTGTTTGCAGTAGTGTGGGCCGTTTTGAAAAAGTACGCTTCGAGAAAAGCACGTTTAAGAAATAAACTGCGGTTCAAGCCCAAATAACGTTTTTTAAAATTGCTGTAGCTCAGTCGTTTTTCAATGTATCAACTTTGGGTTTTTTATTTACGTAAAAGTAGAAAGGGTTTTTTAGTAGTCATTTTCTAATTTTTTCCGTACTTTTTTATGTTTCGCTGTTTTTTATCTCCACCCCTCCCAGAGCGATGAAAATGGGTACGTAAAAATGAGAAGGCAAACGGAGTTTCGTTTTTCTTGATAACCAGATGTCGTATTGAAATTCTGCGGGCGGCATTTTGTTGGTAATCACGTCAGGCAGGTCCTGAACTAGGATATTTCCAAATTGACAGTAAAAAATGTTAAAAAATACCCTTCCACCGGTATTAGAGTTAGCCCAATTATCCAAGTTCAGGACCTGCCTGACGTGATTACCTAAAAAACGCCACACCCGCCGCATCTTCATCCTTTAACTTGAGCAAGCCGATTACCAGGGCAAAGGTCTCCTCTTATTCGCTGAACAGAAACGGTAGTTCTTAACCGGTTGAATGCATTATTAAAAACTCTTACTGAGGGAAGTTGTCTGCTGGGAAACAGAGCCTCGTATTCCCTTCTGGCCTGGATTGCGTTGCCATTTGCAAACCCGTAACAAAAAACAATGTCTGTGTACTCTGAGTTTTAGAACATTATTATTCTAAGATCGGTGAAAGACTGTATCGATTCAATCATGTGAGCACTCAATAATGAGAACTTGCAAAATAATAAAAATCCGTTAAATTTAACTGTTTTAATTGTTATTGTAATCATAATTTGTAATCATACATGTCGCAGTGTTAACAATGTCGCATTTAAAATACAAGAGAGAGAGGAAAAAGTGGTAAGATCGGGAATATCGATTTTTTTATGAAAAATAGCTGCTTTGAGAAAAAAACATTGTATTTTTACACAGAATTAAGTCAGAATAAAATAACGTCATAAAAAATTATAAACATTTTGGTTTTTTTGAGAAAATTGCCTTGAAAGTTGATTTTTTTAAGAATAAACTAATTTTTTTGAATTTAGGTGCTTATAACTTTTTTAGTTGTGACTTTATGGCAAAACTTTGTGCTAATAACTAAAAGGACATTTCATTTTCTTTTCAAAAAGCTATTAACTTTGGTAATCGTTGCAAAGACATGTAAGTTATTGATTAAAACGTAATGAAACCTATTTGTTTTGTTTTTCCCTCCTACCTCCCTAGGGGGTCATTTGCGACCACCCCCACCCATATAAGTTTTTGCTCTTCTTATCATGAGGAATTACCCCCGCTGGATTGTCCTCCAGGTCTGGGACACCCTGTATATTATACATACATATATAGCTCTATAACTCCAAAATATTTCGAATTTTAAAAAATCCTTTTAAGGCATTATTTTTGAAGGATGTTAGAAGGCATTTATGAAAAAAAAATTAAAAATTTTTTTTACCGCAGGTCATACCTTAAAGTTACTCTGGTTAGTTAAAGTTACTATGGAATACCGGGGTCTAAGTGCTGTAGAATCTGTATTATAAGCGAGATTGATTTGAAATTTTTTTTTTACATATTTTTGAATAGTTGTACAACAATAATCAATTTAAAGCGTTTGATAATCGTTTTCGGCGTTATGATTACAAAATAAGCTCATTGGGTCATTGACGGGCTTATATTTGTACAGATATTTTTTTAAAGCATCCAAGTCCAGAGAGCCATTGCATCAGGTGGTAGTTGACTTCTTCTCTCGGCCGGTTGACCCACACTTTAATGCTCGTTATCAGCGCATAAGTTCATCGCCCCTTTATTGAAGTGTTCCAATATAATCTGTCTTGCCATTCTCTCATGCTTCTCGCTGTTATCTCTCCTCGCTGTTGGACATTTTTGGTTTGTCGCATGGCTGCTATTACATTAACAGCATCATCTGAGACTGTCCGGAACGCACTGAAAACTCTTAGTGACATAAGTCTGTATGCCGACGCTCAAGCGCGTCGGAAGCGAATTTCATCTGGGGGGGCAGTACAAATGGTGGTGCAAAAAAAGTTCACCAAAATTTCTTCAAAGAAACATGAATGTGAATACACAAAATTTTTTTATTTTAGTTTAAAATAAAAAAATATAAAAATATATAAAAAATATTAAAATTTCATTATTTTTAAAAGTTCTTCCAATTTCGATATTAGAGATCATTCTTTAAAGGATCTTTCATATGGTAATATGAAAATATAAGAAATAATGGTTGCTTTTATAAAGCAAGACTAGGTATATCTTTACATGGTTTAAATGCAATAAGGTAAAAAAAGTTATATCAATTTAAATTATTCCAAAATATTTCTTTCTATCCTTGCGAGAAACAAACTCTTTCACCACCTCCATCGAATTCAATTCTTCGGTTTTATCTTTGTGAATGTGTATAAGTGCCGCATGAGTGAGTCGTTTCTGTGTCATAGTTGCTCGAAGATACGTTTTAAGTCGTCTTAGTGCACTAAAAAACGCTCAGATGAAGCTGCTGATGCAGGCACAGTCAAAAACAAAGCAATAAGTTTTTCAACTTCATTTAATAGTTTTTTTTACAGTATTCGAATTTTTTGCAAATTGATATACAATGCCACTACAATTTGAAGATGTTTGGCCAGGCAATTGCTTCAGCAATTTAAGTTGCGCGTGGAGGTTCGCACATCAAAGTTATCTGCATAAAGATCTAGTTTTGTTTTTAAATTTTATTCAGAAGGCACTTTTCCGTTGAAGGCTTCGATTACAATATAACAGTATTAAGCTACATACTTAAGGGTGCTTTTAAACTGAAGTGGTGGGTTTGCAGTGGAAACTCTACATTTTGTTCTATCTTTTTGCAAACACAGAGAAAGAAAATGGTTATCCGCAAGCATGCTTATGAAGAAGAGAGAAAGAAGAGGAAAATATCTAATACAAAAATATTATCGTTGTAAAAAAAACTGACATTTTGAATAACTTTTGAAGTTTTCTTTTTAAATTGTTTATCTAGCTAAAAAAGTGGGGGGGGGGGGCAACTGCCCCTTTTCCCCCCGCTTCCGACGCCAATGCCGACGCTACTTCGACTTATGAAAGTCCTGCTGATCCCTCAGTGAAGCGTTCTAATCGACTGCATATTATTCTTTCCTGCTGTTTCCAGCCTGCATAAAGGTCTGTATGATGATGGATCGTTGGGTGGCTAGTCCACAGGAGGAAGAAGAAGTAAACGTTGTTTTTTCCATGGTTTTGGGAACATTCCCTCTTTAAGACAAGTTGAATAGAGTTGGAGAACATCTCTTTCTTGTTTCTTGTTAATCGACGCTTTACAGACCGGATTCGGAATCCCATCTAAGCCAGGTTTTTTATTGGCTTGCACCTTTCTGGTAGCTTCAAGAAGTTCTTCAGTGGTCACCGTTGGTATGAATTCTGCCGAAATTTGAAGGTCTAGTCGCAACCTACTATCAGCGTTTCTAGGGAAAAATCCCTCCACTATGCAGGCTATGATTTGTGGGTCAGCAGTTGTGCTTGTATTTAGGCTCTTCATCTTTTTAAGGACGATTTTGTACACGTCTCCCCAGGGGTTGTTTTGCTTTTCAAATCTTAAAGTGATAAACGCTTGCTTTTTGCTTTCAGAAATTGCATTTCGAAGCTCCTTCCTTCTTGCAAACTACCGGAAAACAAGCTGGCAGGGTTTGTTCTTTACAACTCCCAAACCATACATCGAACAAGGACGATTTAAGCACCGAAATTAGAGTAAAGGCGTTTCGCTATATCTCTTATAGTTAAGGAAATAAAATCGTTTCACAATTTTTCGTTTTTTTACATAAAATATAATAATCGTCAGAAAAAACACAAATAGTCCTGTCCCTACGTTGCTTCTAACAGCTGGTAATGCTGCTGCAGAAATTATTAAAAGGCCTCATCAATTTTAGATTTTTAGTTACACTAGTTAGTTCCTTTATTTAAAAATGTTTTTCTTCTACATAAATTTTGTTTATTTTTTTTTCATTTACTTTAATTTAGAATGGCTTCTTAGAGACATGCGTAAGGCTGAGATGACTATTTATTATGTGCTATAAGAATTATGTAGTTCTACTTCTAATGCTTAAAAATGTTAACAATTCCTTAAAAATTATTAGTTTTTATAAAGAGTTATAATAACAATGAGTATGGTTGATAAAAATCTAGGTATTTAATTAAGAACTAAAGGCCTTAAAAGGCTTAAATACAATCTTTTGTAATATGTGTAACAAGTTTTTAATGTTTTTTTTTATAAAGAGAACATGAATTAATCTATAGAGGACATTTTTGTAGACGTTGTGCAAAAAACCAAAAACTATAAAGTCTAAGAATAATTGTATTTTTATGAGATAATAAAAAAAATACGCAGTAACATTGTTTAAAAAAGCAAGTATATTTCAAATATTTCCCATATCATTTTATCATTCCGAAAATAATGAAGAATTGAAGAGTAATGTGTTAACTAATCTGATCGGTTAGTTAGATGAAAACACATACAAGTGATTTGAGGAAGTTTGGTTAAAGTAGTTAGAAAATTTTTATAACGAATATGTTTCCTATTAGTTGCTATGTTTCTTTTAAATGCACGAAATACAAAGTTTTGCACCAACTACTCAAGCGATCTTTGTAGAAAATTGTGATTGTAGATTAACAGCTCGAAAAAGGTTCTCAAGCAGTTAAGGAATTTTATTGAGTGCCTAACGAAAGGTTAGTTATTTTAATTCTTACAAAAGATCTTATCTTTCAATAGCTATCCAAAGAAAATACTTATCATTTGAGAATTCCTAAAGTGGCAAGTTTAAAACAGTTAGACATAAAAACAATATTTTTGCGCGGCGCTACTTACATTACTAGTTCAATTTAGTATTGTTTCAAGATAATAAAAATCACTTAGACTTTTCCAAGTTGGTGCGGATTGGTTTTTTAGAGGGATTTTTAGATTTTTTTAAGTTTGGAAAAATATGTCCCAAGTTATTATCCTATAGCTCCAAAAATCTTTATTTATATTACAAATTTTATACATGTTTAGAAATTAGACATTTATACCTTTCATTCAAGTTATCATTTGTACTAATCCAAGGATTTTTGCAATTTTAAAAATTTTAAAGTACAAAGCATGTTTGTAGCAGGTTGGATACTTTACTTATTACGGTTTTAGCTTTTGCATTATAGGTTGCATAGCCTCGGAATTCGACATTCGACCACAATTTACTCGTGCCGTTTCACTGACAACATTTTATGGGCGTTGTATAAGGGGCGTGTCACCTCCCACACCACCTAAATTTGCGATATCGAATAGCTTTGGAATTATATATTGCTTAGCCTCGGAGTTCGATATTCGACCACAATTTACTTGTGCCGTTTCACTGATAGCATTTTATGGGCGTTGGATAAGAAGGCGTAGTACCTTTCACACCACCCAAATTTGCAATATCGAATAGCTTTGGAGATATAGGGCGCACAACCTCGGAATTAGGTATTCGACTACAATTTACACGTGCCGTTTCCCTGCTAAAATTTTATGGACGTTGGACAAGGGGGCGTGGAACCTCGTATACAACCCAAATTTTCGAAATCGAAAAGCTTTGGAGTTATAGGTCGCACAGCCACGGAATTTAGTATTCGACCGCAATTTTCACCTGATAGCATTTTATGGGCGTTTGGCAACGGGGGCGTGGCAGCAACGCACTGGGTTCCAGCTAGTTATTTATACCAGCGTGAAGATTGTGTTGTTCTGTTTTGGTTTATTTTTTAAATTTCTTAGTTTACGTTATTTCCGTTATTTAACTCATTGCAAAGAGTTTACAGTTTACAGCGTTGCAAATCCTATTAAAACTTAAAACAGCGATTTATAGATTTTTAAAATTTAGCTAAAAACGTACAAGAATATTGTTTGAAAGCAATACCTTTAGGTTAATTTATGAATTGTTTTAGTACGAACTCTTCAAGTCGATTTTGATACTTTTGAGTATATTCACTAAAACCGGAATAAGTAAAATATCCAACCTATTTTGTACATTACCAATATTTTGTACATTAAAATTTTCGTAGAAATATTTTTTTAACAGTAAAGAAAAAACAAAACCAAAATATACATCAAAGTTATATTTTTTCGTACTTTAAAAAAACGGTATTTTTTAAACTCTTTCACATATGTAGTATTCAGAAAATTTCTACAAAAATCGTTAGATCAGTACAAATGATACCTTAAATAAAAGGTATTAATATCTTAATTAGAAATAAATATAAAATTTGAAATATAAATAAATATTTTTTGAGTTATTGGATCATAACGGGGGACAGATTTTTTAATAAGGTAAAAAATCAAAAATTCTTCTAAAAAAAATCCGAACCAACCAAAGTCTTATTGATGTTTATTATCTAGAAGCAATACTCAATCGAACTAGTAATGTCGTTAAAAATTGTTCAGTACTGTTATTGGTTTGTTCAAAAAGAAAGTGCTGTACGTAGGAGTATTCACGATTCAGTGCACTTGCCTGTGTAGTTAGGTTTTCGTGAACACATCACTATCACTTTTTTAAAAGCTGTCAAAATTTTCAATGTGCACAAGTACACAACTGCTCAAGTTTGAGGCTACAGTAGAAAAGTACTTGTGCAGATCTTTGACGTACGTGTATTTTATTTTTGTAAAATGCACAACTCCTCAAGCCTTTAAGTGCACTGAATCGTGAATACCCCTAATGTACTGCTCAAGTCCTCAAGAGTTAGGCTATAGTAAAAATGCCGATTTGCAGATTTTTAACGTGCATGTGTTTTGATTTTATTAAGTGCACAAGGCCTCTACTGCACTGGCAAGTGCACTGAATTGTGAATACCACTTATGTCAAATTTTGTGCTCAGCTGTTTATTTACACTAAAAACAAATAAAGTAAGGACAATTTAAAGACAAAAATTAGTGGAAGTTTATGGAAAAGATGTGAACTAAGAAAAACAATGTCAGAAGTAATTTGACCGTTTCCGTGACGGAAATTTAACAATCATGCATGCTCCTCGTTTTGGTAGACTCTTGGAAGTTGATGACGACCAAATCAACACGATAGTGGAGACACACAAGCATTCGGTAGTCAGAGAAAGAGTGCTCAAAATTTGTCCGTTGAAAGCGTTCACGGTCATTTAAAGATAGCTGGTTTCATAAAAAAATTTGATGTCTGGGTCCTGCACGAATTGCGATCGGCTAATGAAATGTGAAAAAAGTGACCCATTGCTCAAGCGTATGATAACGGGTAATGAAAAGTGGATTGTTTACAACAGTTTAACAGGAAAAGAGGCTGGTCCAAAACCGATACAGCTACGGAAATGAAAGCAAAATTCACCAGAAGCAGGCTATGCTCTCAATTTAGTGGGATTGAAAGGGGTCTGTCTTCTACTACAAGCTACTCCTACAAAAAAAAACCATAAATTCTGAAGTAAACTTTTATGCAACTACAGAAATTCAGCGATGCCATCCAACAGGAATGTCCTGAGCTAGTCAATCGAAAGGCTGTGCTCTTCCAATAGAAGGGCGCCAGGCCTCAAACGAGTATGGTGATTCACCAAAAATTGCTCGAGTTCGGATAAGATGTTTTGCCCCATCCACTCTATCTTCGAAGACCTTGCGACCTCGGATAATCATGTTTCGCTCCTTGCACAACTCACTTTTTGATAAAACCTTTTATAGTGCTTAAACTGTAAATATAAAACTTCGTATAGGCTTGTCGAAGTGGATGGTACTGCAGAAGCCACAGAAGACTACTGATGAGTTGATGTAGCTATCAATGAAACAGCTGTCTAGTCTGCTTGGTGGTTTGTTCTGCAAAGAACTTATTGTTGTTGCAACCTGTTGCTCATGAACTTTATTGGCATTAAGCTCAAATAAAAAATATTTTTTAGAATTATTAAAAAAAACCATATTGTAATTAAAATATGCCATCATTAATTTTTCATTTAAGCACTCACTTTGATTTACAAGGAAAGTAAGATTTAATGTGCCATTGCTACTCTTCTCTACAGTTCATTTTAAAACATCTAAAAACTAACATTTATGTTTTGTCACTTATCAATGTGTGTTTAAATTGCTATAAGCTTTGTCCATTGTTTTAGAAAATGTTTTCTCTTGCGTCAAAGTAGTTTTTTTAAGGTTATCCGAAAGATATAAAATCTTCGAACCCAGTTAACTCTGAAAAGCACATTTTAAAAAAATATTATTTCAACTTTGATTAAATAGTACAAGTACAAAAGCTCAAGTACGATGTAAAGAACAAAAGATAACGAATAAAAATATTGCTCAATAATAGATTTGATGCAAAATTATAAAACTTTATTACAAAGTATATAGTATTGAGCACAATAATGTGCTGGTAAAACATTAAAAGATTAAGGAAATAGTGAACATCAATTACTACATTAAAAAAAATTTTAACAAATTAAACATGCAAAAGAAAAAGAAATTTCTCACTGAGTTGTCGTGACGGAGGCACCAGCTGTGGATTAACATTTTATTATTTTTACCCAACATATTTGATGATTTCAAAGGTTGGACCTCATTCAATAAATTTAACGCTACTCTATTATAGAAAAATCTAGAAAAACTGCATTTTTCAAAGTCTAATAATTTTTGGTGTTGTTTATGCGGTGACTGTGAAATAGGCGCTACAGTTGTTGTTGTTTTTGCTGCTTTGTTTGCTTTCTTCTTAACTAAGGACAAAATCTGTTAAACGGGAATCCCAGTGCGATCTTTGCCCAGTTTGCCCAAAACATTAACATGCACCTTGGTATATCCACTGGATTTCTTGCCCAGAGCACCCAGGCTGGCATTGGTAAGAGATGACACAACAGGGTCACCGCCACCAATAGCAGCGGTATTGCCTCCTTCCATTCCACAAGAACACGACAGAGGTGGAGATGAATTTTTTGAATCACGACGCGAAGAATCATGCGACAGTAAATCATCAGTGGTGGGACGCATGTGCGAGGTGGAACACGGTGTAAAGTTGGTGGCTAGCTTTTCGAGCTTATCATCGATGGCCTTGAATTGCCAACTCCAGTTGGCGCGATACAAAAATGGACGATGATCAAAGCGATTATCCTCTGGACTGTAGTTTTCGACGTGCATGGCAGGTGTGAGAACGGTCATTTTGTGGCGATTGATGGCATAACAGCGGAAGAAGTGCTTTACTTTGTCAGCAACCTAAAGAAGAAAACACAAATAGTTTTAGAATTTCATATAAACAATGCTAAGAACGGACATGTGCATGAAGTAAGCCCTGCAAGTTTTGATTTAAGGTAAAAATTGTTTGCTGTTATCATGACAAAATGATACAAGGTAGTAGAGATAGATTTTTTTTTGCGTTTACTCAATCTTAAAACTAGTAGGGGAGATGGTCTAGTTGTGAGACGGGTTTTGTTTTGGCATAAGAAGTTTTCTCTGGCTCTCCAAAATGGGAAGTTAGATATTCTATAAAGAAGCTAAAATTTTTATGAGCAATTTTGTGAGTATACGTTTTGGGCCCCAAACAAAAAATTGGGTCCAGTTGTGAGACACCTAGGAAAATTGTCTAGAAATGCAAAAATATGAAAAATACAAAAATATGAAAAAATCAAATGTTAATTTATTTGAGAGTCCTTCAGAGACTAAATTTATAAAGAAATGGATCTTTAATGGAAAGATAAGGAAATAGCAATTTTCATTCATCGTTATCATCAAAATAGTCCCCATCATCGTCATCCATATCGCTATCGCAATGTTTACAAAAGTAGAAGCTTGTTGGCATGTCAGTGCATCTCAAATGGACGAATCGTTTTCATACGTTGCATTGAATAGAGTTTGCAGCGGTCATTTTGTTTGGCAACAGCTTCAAGCAAATGATGCAAAAGTCTGTGTTTACAGCGCTTTGCCAGTCTTAGTCTCTGAAGGACTCTCAAATAAATTAACATTTGATTTTTTCATATTTTTGCATTTCTAGACAATTTTCCTAGGTGTCTCACAACTGGACCCAATTTTTTGTTTTGGGGCCCAAAACGTATACTCACAAAATTGCTCATAAAAATTTTAGCTTCTTTATAGAATATCTAACTTTCCATTTTGGAGAGCCAGAGAAAACTTTTTTCGGTGTTACTTTCTTTGGTGTTGCCTTCTTCTCTGCTTTTTCCACTTTTGCTGCTGCCTTCTGCTTCAAAGCAGAAAGGCCAACGTTACGAAAGATTATCGCATTTGAGGATACAATCAAAAAGATATTTTTCTTGAGCACGATAGAAAACCATTCACTGCCGAAACATCATCAAAATTTGTTTAAAATTTCTTCACATAGCTCTGTAAGGTGCTCTTATCGATACCGTGTTTTTTGACAGTCAATCGAATAGTTTGGCAATGTTTATCAGCAATTTTTTTTGGCAATGTTTTTTTTGAGTTTATATGTGTGAAAAAACGAAAAAATTAGCTAAAACGCAATTGCAATTGCATATAAATGTGTTGTGTTAACAAAAATGACGTTAAGTGAGTTTTATATACTTTCAGTGCAAAAAATAAAGTGTCCCACAACGGGACCAGAAGCATGTCTCACACCCAGACAACGACCTCATTTTGAACATGACATGCAAATTTTTTTCTCAACCCAAAATAGAACCATAATATATAAGCAAAATACAACATTTTAATGCATTGCACTCACCTTTAAACTCGATTTTTACAAGAAAATGGCTCTATAAAAATTTAAATAAAATTTTGTTCACTCTATTTGAAACAAGAATTTACTGCATATACAAGCATAGAACACCGAATATTCGAAAATGCGACATATCTTTACATCTACCTCCAGCACGCTTTTAGATGTTTTTCTTTTCTAAGTGACAAAAGCCATGTTTTGTTTTATAATCAACTTTCCGTGCCTCAATTTTCTTATCATGACTTAATTTACTTGACTTTAGATCTTTTTCAACATTCCGTCGACTGTATAATGACATATCGATACTTTAAAAACATACTATTTCAACTTCTTAACTCATATTTTGACAGAACTGATTGGCAAAGAATATTTTGTATGGCATCA
Organism: Dichetophora obliterata; assembly: GCA_963920525.1. NCBI lineage: Eukaryota > Metazoa > Arthropoda > Insecta > Diptera > Sciomyzidae > Dichetophora > Dichetophora obliterata. The sequence continues at coordinate 63,884,143 of OY986439.1, forward strand.
GTAGATGACCAAGTAAATTTTTTAAACGAAACTCTATTTGTTCTTTTTGAAGGGCATGTACCTTTAAAAACGATACTTATGGCGAAATATTAGAAAAATAGGCATAAATAAAACTTGTACTTACAAAGTAAATGCTGACCTCAATATCCTCAATAAAAATTTTGTAGGAAACCAAAACTGTGATAATATAGAGCTAACAAGGCAACTCATCTGTGATATAATCGAGTCTAACATGAATTTTTTCCGTGATTACTCCCTTCAAAGTGCAATATCTACAACATTTAGTTTTAGTTTTATGTGTGTTACTGAAAGTGATGTGCTCTCTAGTCTGATTTATGTAAAATCCAACTCGACAGGCATTGACGGTATTACTCCTAAGTTCCTTAAATTGTTTTTACCTAAACTTGTACCTGTTGTTACACATATTTTCAATACAATCTTTACTAAATCAGTGTTTCCAAATTAGCCAAAATAATTCCAATTCCGAAATCAGGCGACGAATTTCGGCCTATGGCTATCTTACCCTTTCTTTCAAAGTATTCGAAAACCTTGTTTACAAGCAAATGAGTTCGTATTTTACCAACAATCGTCTACTTACGGACAGACAGTCTGGATTTAGACCAAAACGTAGTTGTACAACAGCAATTACAGATGTGTCTGAAACTATTCGCCAAAATATTGAAGCAAACAAACCTACTTTCCTGGTTCTTTTAGATTGCTCAAAAGCTTTCAATTCTATTAATCATTTAATATTTTGCCATAATCTCAAAAATTGGTACGGGTTTTCTCCAACAGATATAAAATTGATTTGGTCATATCTGTATGATCGTTTCCAATATATTTTTTCTGGTGATTTGTACTCAGACTTTATTCGAGTAAGTAAAGGTGTTCCCCAGGGGTCAGTTCTGGACCATGTATTTTTGTTTTCCATTTACATAAATGATTTTCCGTTAATTCCGAATCAATGTTTCACACATATGTACGCTGATGATATACAGCTTTATGTTTCATGTGATAAAACTGATCTTTGTAGTGGTGTGAAAATGGGGCCGCAGAAAATGAGCTTGAAATTAATCCAAGAAAATTTAAGTGTTTGTTGGTCTATAAAAAACCTATAAACTATAATAGTCTTTCTGATATAGTAATAATATAGTAATAGATATAGTAAGGCTAAGAACTTGGGTGTTATTTTTAATAATACCTTGACATGGAACGAACACATCACCAGTTCCTCAGGTAAGGTAAATGGTATGTTAGGCAGTTTATGGCCTACCCATTACTTTACGCCATTAAGAATTAGACTGCTTATAGCAAAAGCATACTTAATACCAATTCTCCTATTTGGCTGTGAAGTATTTGCAAACGCTAATTCTGTCCAAAAGCAAAAATTATTAAAAGTAACATATAATATCGCTCGGTATGTATACAGTCTGAGTAGGTTTGGTCATGTCTCGGAATATGCTTACCAAATGAACAAAACCACTTTTGATAACCTTTTGTCAAGACAAAAGTCCTACAGTTTGTCCACAAATTAATATTTTCCGCTGAACCTATCTATCTTTTCGAGAGACTTCGCTTTACACAATCGCGCCGTAATAATAATATTGTATTAGCAAGACACTCCAGCCTTGTCTCCAAAAGGCAATTCTTCATATATGGTCCACGTCTTTGGAATTCCTTAGATTATAACACACAACAAATTAGCAACGCTGTCAATTTTAAAAAGAAACTATTATCGTCATTGTCGTCCCTTAATTTGTTTAACATGTTATCCATTAGAGATAAGTCCTTTTAAAGTATTCAATCAGATTTCATATTTATTTGTAATAATTTTGTATGTTTTCGATTTTTTGTTGTAATAAGCTCTTCAGTTTTAAGTTTTCATATATTAAATATAAGTGTTTCGTATATTAAATATCTGCTGCCATATTTCCTTTTCTTAATGATTAGTGTGCTAGTTAAGAGATATTATATCTTGTAACACTAAGAACTGCAAATAATAAATAAAATAAATATACCACCTTCATCCACTCATATCTGCATTCACACTAGTAAACTACTATTTTAGTATTTACTACATAGCATTTTTTTGGTTTTTAATATAAATAAAAAAAGAGCGGGGTTTACTTTTTGCACATGCTAAGAGCACTACAGAAAGACATTCAATTACCTCCTTGGGGCTCAGATCGCCCTTCCAGGATGCCACCAGTGTGCAAAACATGCTGTAGGGGCCACAGCAGGCCTGTTTGCGCAGGCGTCCATACTCGGAGAGCTCAGCATAGGTCATGCCCATGTCTTGTTCGTCGGTTTGCATTAGTTGACCGTCTTGCAGTGGCTCCAGCTCAGCGGTGGGCGGCGCTTCAATAATTGACTCAAGCACTGGCAAGTTGAATCTATAAAATAAATAAATATGCCGTTAGAAGTCACGCCTCTGTTTTAGCAAAATTTCCAGCACTCACTTATCCTTGGCATAGGAAAGAAAACGACGCAAATCTGTCTTGGAAATTCCACCTATGGGATTTATGTCAGCCGAGGAACAGTCGTATTTGGTAAAGTAGCCACGCAGCGATTCATCCACATTTGCAGAACCCAGCACCAGCAGGCCACCAGGACGATTACGCACCCACAATATGAGCTGAGCAAAGATGTAAGCCAACACCATGCGTATGCGTGCCTGGATGTTCTGTAGCGCCAAATTTTGACGCGCACAGCCGCCTTGCGAGCGGAAACGCGGCGTCAGGCCGGTTACAGCATTGAAGATGCCGAGCAGCGCATTGACGGCGCTGTCGATGCTGATCTCGATGTGGTAGCTGCCCAGTTGCGAGGCTAGCAGAGAGGCACGACGTCGGGTTTCTTTGCTGGAATTAACGCTGCCCATGTAGCAGGTGACCAGCAGGCGATTGCAAAGCGCTGCAGGGTTGTCCGGAGTATACTCGAAGTCGCCGAGTATTTTGCGTATGTCTTGCAGTACCTGGGCATCGCCTGACTGTACCGCCTGGACAATCAGGCGGCACATAGAATGCACAATAGTTGCTGAGCTACTGGAGTCGACACCGCCGCTAAGCGGCAAAAAGAAACCGCCCTGACCAGAACGCCTTAAATAGTCCCACAACCAGCATGCAGGCCCCATAGAAATTACCTCCTCGGGCGTTTGGTAGATCCACTGCAGCGGCACCGAGGACGTCTTGAAGATGTCGCTTTGGGTGGACATCTCAAAGTCACAGACAATGCGCGGATAGGTGGGCGCAGAAGCGGCAATTACGCAGCGTGAACGCTGCATGATACGATAGGCACGAATCTCCTCGAGATCAATAGTGGCCAACGTGACTTCCTGGTTGATAAATAGAGGTGTTAATTAATTAAAGAATATTAGGAAAAAATCAAAGAATATTAATTAGGAAAATATCCTACCACATCCTGCAGCGCAAACTGTTTGCTGCGTGCAATAATCTCTCCATTTAAGGCAACTGCGGAGCAGCCATTGAAATAGACGCGTTGACCGTCGCAACCGCGTAGATTGCTAAACAAATAGGCGCCACCGGCCTTGAAGCTGGCATTGCGCACCAAATTGGTGGTAATGTGCTCTTTACGCAGTTCCATGTAGCTACCCGAGCCATTGACCATGATCTCAACGCCTGACAAGGACATATCAATGTGTTTACTATAAGTGAAATGGTTAAACAAAATTACGTTCCAGTTGACCAAAAGCTTAAGAACAGTAATGACAGCACCTGCGCACATTCCACAGCTCCTCACAGATCTCATAACCGATGCATGTATCTTTTGTGGCGATAACAGCATCGCCAAAGGGTACAGTATTCTGTCCAGTATGCTGAGCAATCATGCGCGGCAAGAAGTAGTCCTCAGTTTGCAGTGGCTGGAAATGGAAAACACAATAAATTTTTAATTAAGTCAAATATATTGATTTTCAATACACTCCATACCTTGGCCCACGCTGTAAACCAACGCGTCTCTCTGTAGCTGCCATCATCGCACATGGACATTTTCGGACGTATTAGCAGAATCTGTCGATTTACGAAGGCCACACGACAGTTGTAGGCAACATTGCCATGCATCACCGGCATGCCAACGTCCACAAGCATGTTATCGCTATTGAACAAATTTTTTGATATTTACCAAAAGTATCGAAGTATTTTTCAATGGGGGCTTCCTTACCATATCGGTGACATCATGATTTCCAGAAACGCCTCCCAAGAATGCAAATATGTATCGGGCTCAATAAAGTGATCTTCACAGCTGTAGCCACTGTGTGTGATGGAGGAGAAAAAAAAATAAAAATTATCAACATTATTAATAGGCAAAGAGCTTTGTATTGGGGGAAAAAAAAGTTTCATTTGTACCCCCTAAACATGAACCTTGGTCTATTTTATGACGATTCCCAAAATGTTTTGAATATTACGTTAACCCCCAGTTAAACGTTAAGCTAAACCATTTTGCAAAAAAGTTCGGCGAAAACGTCGAAAAACGATTTTTACTAAAAATCTTATTTCAAACATTTTTAAGGGTTGGATTACGATATCCCCAATCACAAAATCCCCAAATCAGAATCCCCAAATCAGAATCCCCAAATCAGAATCCCCAAATCAAAATCCCCAAATCAAAATCCCCAATCACAAAATTCTCAATCACAAAATCCCCAAACACAAAAGCCCCAAGATCGAAATTCCATGCTCAAAATCTCCAAATTTGGGGGTTTTAATTTTTTATTTTTGCGTTTTATTCTAAGTATTTCTTTCAGCCTTGTATTTGTCAATGAGTCATGCTTAAAAATTTATAAATATATTTCGTACATGGAAAATACTAATTATTTTCAAAACAAAAAGTAGTTTGGCGCAGGCCCAAATATTAATATTGGGGCTTTCGTGTTTGTGATTTTGTGTTTGGGTCTTTTGTATTTGGGGCTTTTGTGTTTGGGTATTTTGTGATTGGGGATAATGCTTTTGGGGCTTTATTAAAATGTTAAAGCTTTTGCGTTTGGGTTATTTTGTGAATGGGGCTTTCGTAACTACGTAACCCATTGCTAAGCCGAATGTTCAGTTTGAACTATCGCACAGTGCGGCGACTCCATACAAACGATGGACAAAAATGGAAGGAGTGCTCCTATGACAATGAAATTTTGTGTGTTTGGTTAGTTTAAGCTAATTAAGAAAAATTTCTAAAATGGTTGAAATCGAACAGGCCCTATGGGTACCTCCCTTGAACCTATATCAATTTTTTACATGATTTTGTATGGGAAGTGTATACAAAAGTTTGCCGATCTTAACGAAACTTGATCAAAAATTATCTATGTTTGCTTAAAATCGTCAAAATCAGTGGTTCCCTAGGCGTACCTCCCCTAGACCTATATTCATTTAAAACCTGATTTCGTATGAGAAGTAAACACAAAACTTGGCCGATCTTAACGAAACTCGGTCAAAAGACTAGAAAAATAAAGTTATATATATGTACAAAAAGTTGTCGAAATCATTACCTATATTAATGATTATATAGGTACCTCCCCAGACCATATCAATTTTTCACCTGATTTTTTTATGGGAGGTACATAGAATACTTTAAAGACCTTAAAGCAACTCGGTCAGAAAGCTAGACATATATAAAACAAGATGTACAGCTGCGAGCATTGAAATAGTAGTGGGGACAAATATGTTATACTTTTGCAGACTATGAAAAATTTTAAATAATTTTGCCAACGGATGCATTGAAAAAGTAAAGCTTACTATCCTTTATTAAAAAATTTTTGATTCGCATATTCATATTTTATGATTTTTATATAAAAATTTGTTTTACATGAAAATTACATGGAGCAGTAAAATAGTAGTATATGAAAAAAATCAATATTTAGAGAACAATGATGAATTTCGTGAAGTTCTTTCTATACGTCTAGTTTTTTGTAGTATTAGTACTTAGTTGCATTGCCTTTATTTTTAATTACTGCTGAGCACCACCTCCCCATGGAATCCACAAGTGTCTCGCATCTCTTCAGGGGTATAGCTTGCCATCCGCGCTGAACCACTTGCCAAAGTTCATTGTTGTTTTTTGGCTTATCATCCCATACAGCTTTCTTAATATCAGCCCAAAGATTTTCAGTGGGATTGAGGTCAAGACTCTGAGCTGGCCAGACCATAACCTCAATTCCGTTGAGCCGAAATCATTCCTTTCCAAGTTTACTGATGTATTTCGGGTAATTATCCTGCTGGAATATCCATTTCCCGTAGCCTTCTTCATACCGTATGAACACCACAGGGCAAGTTCAGCTGGTCTCGAATCTGCACAGCCGACATTGTTGGTCGAATTTTTGCGCACCTAACGAGTTTTCTTACCTTAACCTCCGATAGAATTCGCTTTCCAACGCTTTTTTCATCCTTATTTTTGAACGATATTGCATTGCGAATCATTGTAGAGGAGTAGCCGATTAGTGTTTCTACTTACTTGTAGGTTTTACCGCTTTTTATTAGACTTTGAACCAACTATCGCTTTTCTGCACTGCAATGTTTTCCGCGTCCCACTTAAGGAAACAGATTCAAGTATTATTATTTTTCACTGCTTAATTTATATGAAAAAACAATAAACTTACTTTTTGTACATTACAAATAAATATTTTGACGTTAAAACAAAATCTTTAAGAGATTTCCTTGTTCGCTACTATTGCTGGGAAGCAACATATTAGTTAACATAATTTTAGTACTGGTCGGCATCGATATCTGATAGAGTATAAAATATATAGCGAAACTTGCTTTTCGATTACGTACTACTATTTCAGTGCTCGGCACTGTATATTGAAAATGGTTTGAATCGGATAGACCTTTGGGGTAGCTCCCTTGGACATATAATAGCTTTTTTACCATGATATGTCCATGGTATTGCCGTAATTATTGCTCTTGAAGTCTATTTGAATTTATCTTTTATTATTTTCTACGAATTCTTTTTATTCCAAACCACGTATTTGCCAAGTTCTTTCTTAAAAAAATAAAGATTCGATTACTGTAATAGTATTCGAAATATTTTTAATTGCAATTACAGTAGTCGTAATTATTAAAAAACTAGCTGGAACCCGGCGCGTTGCTGCCACGCCCCCGTTGCCAAACTTCCATAAAATGTTATCAGTGAACCTGCATTGGGTTGATCTAAATTTGGGTTGAATGAGAGGTGCCACGCCCCTTTGTTTAACTCCCATAAAATTTGATTAGTGAAACGGCATGTGTAAATCGTGGTAGAATAATGAATTCTTAGGCTATAACTTCAAAGCTATTCGATATCGCAAATCGCATATTTGGGTTGTATGGGAGGTGCCACGCCCCCTGAATGGCGTGTGTAAATTGTGGTAGAATACCGAATTCCGAGGCTGTGCGAGCTGTAACTGAAAAGCTATTCGATATCGCAAATTATGGGAGGTTGCCACAACATACGTCCATAAAATGTTATCAGTAAAACGACATGTGCAAATTGTGCTCGAATACCGAGGCTGTGGAGGTCTATAACTCCAAAGCTATTCGATATCGCAAATTCTGGTTGCAAGGGAGGAGCCACGCCCCTTGTACAACGCCCATAAAATGTTATCAGTAAGACAGCACGTGTAAATTGTCGTCGAATACTGAATTCCGGGGATGTGTGAATTATAATGCAAAAGCTATTCAAAATATTAAATGTGGGTTTTAAGGGAGGTGCCACGCTCCCTTTCCCAACGCCCATAAAATTTTATCAGTAAAACGGCACGTGTAAATTGTGGTCGAAAACCCAATTCCATGGCTGTGCGAACTATAACTCAAAAGCTATTCGATATCTCAAATTTGGGTTGTATGGGAGGTGCCACGCCCCCTTGTCCAACACCATAAAATGTTATCAGTTAAACTTAATGTGTAAATTGAGTTCGAATATTAAATTCCGAGCATGTGCGGTCTGTAACTAAAAAGCTATTTGATATCGCAAATTTGGGTTGTATGAGAGTGCCACGCCCCCTTGTCCAACGCCCATTTTTTCTTTCTGTAAAAAACGTTTGTAGACTATTACAAACATTTTAAAAAAGTTAGCCAAATTGGCGCAGGCGTTCTGCGATTTTAGGTATATATAAAAAAGTGGGCGTAAAAGTGGGAGTGGTCAATTTTTCTTCAGTAAAAACTTAAATGGATTACTACGAACATTTAAAAAATAAATTAGCCAAATCGGTGTAGCCGTTTTCCGATTTTAGATAAATAAAAAAGTGGGCGTAAAAGTGGGCGTGGTCAATTTTTCTTTCCGTAAAAACCTAAGGGACTATTACGAACATTTTAAAAAAATATCCAAATCGGTCCAGCCGTTCTCAACTGATGCAATTACCAACGAACGACATTTGATTTTTATTTATATAGAAGATATCAAAACAGTGGGCGCAAAAGTGGGCGTGGTCAATTTTTATTTCAGTAAACACTTAAATTGGATTACTACGAACATTTGAAAAAAAAATTATCCAAATCGGTCCAGCCGTTTTCCGATTTTAGATAAATTGAAAAAAGTGGGCGCAAAAGTGGTCGTGGTCAATTTTTCTTTCCGACAAAACTTAAATTGGATTACTATGAACATTAAAAAAAAAATTATCCAAATCGGTCCAGCCGTTTTCCGATTTTAGATAAATCAAAAAAGTGGGCGCAAAGTGGGCGTGGTCAATTTTTCTTTCCGTAAAAACCTAAGTTGGACTATTACGAACATTTTAAAAAAAAAATTATCCAAATCGGTTCAGCCGTTCTCAACTGATGCAATTACCAACGAACGACATTTGATTTTTATTTATATAGATAGATTACAATTACAATTACTGTGGTCGTAATCAAAAAATTTCTTCATTACGATTACAGTAATTGCAATACAGAAGAATTATAATTACGATTACTGTAATCGTAATCATTCTTTATGTAATTGAATTACTGCATAAATCTGTCTTTTTCATGATGCAATTCACAAAGAAGATCCTTTCTAGAATCTTTATTTGTGGTGGAGCCCTGCTGGAATAATTATCTTTGTAATTCTCTCATTTTGATTCCATCTACGGTGGCACGCTCGTTCTGATTTTTCATTCGAAAAATTAGCCTTATTCAGGGTAAATATTGATTTTTAATATTTCAGAATAAATTGGTTTTTTTCTCGTATCAATTAATACATTCCTTAATATTGAGTTCGTTTTGATTTATATCAGAGAAGACAAGCCTATTTGAAATCTAATTCAAGTACTTGCTTAAAACACAAATTCAAGCCTGCGTGAGCTTGATAATTTTCAATCAAGTATAACATGAACTTGAATATGAATAAACCAACGATAGCTTGGGACTTGCAAGTATGCTAGCTTACAAGCGAACAGCATGAAGTCCCAAGTAAAGGAAAACTTGATGCCTACGGCAAAAGCTTGAAAAGCTTGAAATTGAAGGCAAGTATCCAATTCTTCCAAGTATCCAAAAACTTCAATGAGCTTGAGTAGGAAAAGCTTAAGCGTATTAAGACTTTTAAGGGTTCTGTGAATTGATGTCAAAATTTAAAATTAAAGATGGCGGATAGAGTTGCCACCTAGATTTATTTGTATATTTGCGAATTCTTGTAAGTTTGAATTTCTGACAATGGATTTGAATACGAATCTTATGTCACAGTTTTAGAATTTAAGATGTAGGTTAGGGTTGCTACCTAAACTTTTACCACAGTATTGCCACCTAGTAAAGTGTTTTTTTAAGAGTTTAAACATAATTTAACAGTGTTAGGGGTCGCTGATTTCGAATCTGAAGTCAGAATTTTAAAATTCAATATGGTGGATAGGGTTGCCACCTTACTGTTTTTATTATTACAAATTCGGTGCTAGCGCGAACAATAGGTAAAATGGGTCGCTGAATCCGAATCCGTTGTCAGAATTTCAACATTATGTAATTTTTTTATAATAGCGTTGCCACCTAATAATATTTTTTTTGCCACCTAATAATATTTTTTTTCCACCTAAACTTTTACCACGGTATTGCCACCTAGTAAAATGTATTTTTAAGAGTTTAAACATCATTTAACAGTGTTATAGGGTCGCTGAATTCGAATTTGAATTCAGAATTTTGAAATTCTATATGGTGGATAGGGATGTCAATTAATTTTTTTGTATTTTTACGAATTCGGTACTTTCGCGAAGGCTAGGTAAAAATGGGTCGCTGAATCCAAATCCGTTGTCAGAATTTAAAAATTATGTAATATTTTATAATAGGGTTGCCACCTATTAACCATATCGATTTTTAAAATGTCTTCAGATTCGAAACCTCCTAACACTGTTAAATGATGTTTTAAGCTCTTAAAAATACGCATTAGGTGGCAACCCTATTATACAAAAATTACTTATTTTTGAAATTTTGACAACGGATTCGGATTCAGCGACCCATTTTACCTATTGCTCGTGCCAGCACCAAGTTCGTAAAAATAAAAAAATTAGTTGGCAATCCTATCCACTATATTTAATTTAAAAATTCTGAGTTCAGATTCGAAATCAGCGACCCTCTAACGCTGTTAAATGATGTTTAAAATTCTTAAAAATACATTTTACTAGGTGGCAGACCTCCATCTTAAATTTTAAAACTGTGACTTTAGATTTAGATAAAATCAACTCCGTTGTCAGAATTTCAAAATTACAAGAACTCGCAAACATACAAAAAAATCTAGGTGGCAACTTTATCCGGCATCTTGAATTTTAAATTTTGACATCAATTCCAAAAATTAGCTACCCCTAAAACTGCTAACCACGGAGTCCACAGAACCCTTAAAAGTCCTATTACGCTTAAGCTTTCTCTACACAAGCTCATTGAATTTTTTGGATACTTGCTTAAAATTCAAATAATTGGATACTTGCGAGCTTGCAAGCTTTTGAATTTTTGAAAATTTAAAGCTCATTGAATATTTTGGATACTTGCTTTAAATTCAATTGGATACTTGCGGGCTCACAAGCTTTTGCCGATCGTTTCAAGCTTTTAAACTTTTTGACCGACAAAGTAAGTCTAAAAAAGCCAAGCCAACGAGCAAGCATGGATATGACTTGTATCTGTTTGATATTTTTGCAAGCTTGCTAAAGATTGTTTTTCAAGTTTGGATACAGACTTGAATTCAAGTACTTGAAAAGGCTTGAACTTCAAGTAGGCTTGTGCAGTTCTCTGATTTATATCATTAAAAACGTATTGCTCAAAATACAATATTTTCGGAATAAAATTGCAATATATTTGCTTTTTAGTAAGGAGAAAAATAAGACAACACTTAAATTACATGACTTTCATATAAACATTTTTTTGAAACGCCATTATTTGTGATATAACTTACATAGTAAGTAACTTAATAAAAAAAAAATTTACGATTACGATTACAGTAATTTTAATTGTCATTTTCATTGATTACGATTACTGTAATTGTAATCAATAGATTTTTCTATTACAATTACAATTACTGTAATTGTAATTTGCATTTATACCGATTACAGTTATCGTAATCATACTTTTCTTACATTACGATTACAGTAATCGTAATCGTTAATTTTTTATTGTAATCGCAAAATATCCAGCTCTGTATTGTCTACAGTATATGGTGGATGATGGCCTTGGATTTTCCTAACATTTTTTACCCGTTTTAACATCAACTAAAATTAAAGGCAGCATAGCTACAAGTACCATATATTCATCAGTATTGGACTCATCTGGTAATATCTGTTTATACTGGCTATGGCCGGAACTGCCATCAAAACCCCATTTACATAACGATTTAAGCTCGCTAGCTTCTTTAAACTCTTTTATGTCTACGCAGCTATATACTCGTCGTTGTAAATTTCATAAGTTCTTGTAAATTAACTTATTTTATCTTACTTTTATGTTTGTTACGTTTGTCAATAAAATAAAAAAATTAAATATTTTATTAGGTAAACTAAATAAATAGTATTAACTTGCGAACGATTTATATTGTTTTGTTATTTGTTTTAATTTTCCTTTGGCGTCCGAAGAGGGGTCAACAGGCAAGGGCAGCTGCCCCCTGGTCATCAGCAAAAAAAATTTTAAATAATTGTAATTTAAAAAACCTTTATTCGATAAAAGTGTTACAAAAGATATTTGAATTTTTTAATAGTGTGGTTAGTTATATACTTATACTGATATTAAAAACTACATTTGCCTATATATTTTCACATCAAAACATGAGTAATTATTTTTCGTTAATTAATTTATGATCTATTTAAATTATTGCATGAATTAAATTGCGAGTTTTAGATCAAGTTAGTTTTTAAGAAGGCAGCAACAACTCTGTATAGAGTCAATCACTTAGCTGACTAGACAGTCTGTTTCGGAAATCGCTAAATTTACTCTTCAGTATAGAGATGAGCGATTCAGTGATTTTTTAGGAACGTCGTTCTTAGTGAACATGATTTATAAATCATCGTTTTGTTATTTTATAATTAAACAAATACATATACAAGTATTTAGTTATAAGAGATGTTGTGAATTTATGTATCTTATATTTCAAATATATTTACTGAATGTAAAATACTATATAATCCATCTTGTGAATTTAAAAATGTACTTTAGAAACAACTTAACGCAAGGATTTTCCAAGATTTAAAAAAGAGAATATCTTGCCCAAATTTTAATAAACTCCAAAAGTTTTCATTTCCTTAGCGTATTGAGATAATAAATGGGTTAAATCTAAATACTTATCTTGGTTGAAAAATCTAAGAAAACCTACAAAATATGAAAGGTTTATGTTAAGAAATATATTCTTGTGCTTTCAACGTATGATAAATGTAAATATGCAAAGTGTGAAGGGCGATAACAGATCCCTGACGCCCAATAAATCTTATCATATGTATGTACAAAAATGTGTGTACGACACAAAAATTTAATAGATAAAACTTTACATAAGATTGAAATCAAAGGAATAAATAAATTTTATTTAATTCAAATTTAGATCGAATTTTTATAGTTTGCATTTAAAAATAATAACATTTTAGTTTTTTTGTCATTAAGACGCGTTCGACGCTCATTAAGTACTTCACCCGCTCTCGAAAAAAAGCCTTTCGCATGGCACTGAAGAGGCCAAGGCACAGAGATTTTCTTGTGCTACAACTGAAAGATTTTGGTATTTAAATTTATTAGACTCCCACCATTCTAGTGGATCTGCCTTTCTTGAAATAACATCGTCTTCCAAATACCGTTGCACTTCGATTATTGCTCGAGAGGTCGATGTCCCCTTAGGTTTATATTGAGCAACATAGGTGTTGAAAGAGTTCCATATGGACATTTCTTTTGGAAAATCGGTTTCAGCTCTCTCCACTTCTGCAAATGTTTTTGATAACTGCGAATTGCATAGGGTAGAAATGGATGAAGTTACAATCCTTTTGATATTTTCTGCTTTTGTAGTGTCAGAAAATGTTAAGTTTTTAAACCTCGGATCCAGAAAAGTACAAAGCCCTAATGTATTGCTTCTTTCTACATTGCATAGACGAACCTTCAAACCATCTTTAATTTTTAAAATAACTTCCATTCTAACCCCTAAATATTCGTTTTTTTCCAACTTTGAATAAACGTTTATTAGACCATTTGTGATAGGAATAACCAATGACGCGGAACTGTAAGATATTTTTAGTTGCATCGTCAAATGGTTTCAAAACTGTGCACAAATTCTTAATTATCCATTCTCTATGGGATATTGAGGCCAAATCTTTGTCAATTAATGCAATAGTGGTCTTAACTGCATCCTCAAGTTGAACAAAGCGTTGGAGCATAAATAATGTCGAATTCCATCTTGTTTCTACATCTTGAAGTAATTTAATGGAACTTTAACTGAATTTTTTTGATATGCCATCAACTTTTCAATAGAAATGTAACTTTTTTTAAAATAGGAAACTATGTTTTTAATTTTATTAATTAAATCTGAAATCTCTACATTTTTGAGTGAATTTTTAACTAAAGTCTAAAAATTAGTCTAAAGATACACTATATCAAGGCATTCAAAAAGGATTTCTTTAGGCTTTTCTTAAATAATTATAAATTCTTACCAGATTTCCAACTCCGGCCCTGTGCGGTATGAAGCGCCCATGTCTTTTGCCTCCAATATGGACTGCAGTATGCGCGCCACATTTCCTTCAAAGTCCAAAGACCATTGATTGAGCGTTGTTATGGCAACCGTGATTTTTCGACCCATCTCGATGATGACACAAATAAGTCAATATCGAAGTTACGGTAAATTTTCTCTTATTCAAAATTCTAACAGGGAAGAATTGAATGAATGTCCTTCTCAAGCAGGTGAAGTGATCGAACAGCAACAAGTTGAAAAACCTTTAAATAGAAGTATAGGCTAAAATGAAAAATGAAGGAAACTAATTAACTTAACTGTATTTTTCTGCGGTCATTTAAGGTTAACAAAATTATTTCATTAAAAGTAAATTTTACAGCAACTTATTAATAAAAGAGAGTGTAAAAAAAGGACGAGAAACTGAAGGTGTTCGCGCGCGTGCCAACAACAGAGACGACTGCCTTTAAAACGGTAACTGCTCCTGGCGTTGTTTTATTCGAAACTTGTTGGCAGAGAAGGTGTTCTTTTCTTGTTTGTTATTGTGAGCTAGCATTTCAGGCTGATGGTAACGGTATTTTTTTGTGTTTTTCAAGTTTTGAATATCGATCAAGCTTTAGCGTGTCTGCCGAACGCATGGGAAAGGGAATGTTTCCAATTTTTGTTTTTCACATTGATTTTAGTAGCGTCAACAAAAAGCAAACAATGAATGGTTATTGTAGTGAGAGCGCTTGTGCGCAAGGGAAGGGAAGGGAAGGCAAGAGAACACCCATTTTACATGAACTATCAAAGGAATTTGCAGCATGTGGTTGTTGCCAAAACAAGCAAAACCGAATTTCTACAACGTCTTTGTGCTTGTTGTGGGACTTTCCTTTATTCTTTGTGTGGCTTTTTGGAAAGGATTTATTTTATGCATATTTCTTTTTTATAATTTTTGTGTAGTTTGGTTGTGTTTGTGTTTGAATGCGGATGGGAAAGTTTTTTTGGCAATACAATGATTTTCAATTTGATTGTCGTCACGCTTATTTATATGCTAAAAGGATTATAAGGATACATAATAGCATTTGTTCGTGGTGTTTATCTTAAGTGCCATTTTGGGAAATATGAGCACATTCATTCAAATAAGTTGCGTCATCAATGTTTTGACAAAGAAAAAAAAAACAAAAAACCTACAACTGCAACCAACTACTAAGCTAGATAAGAAAATTATGAAGTCAGCTCAAAAGCGCCATAGATATTATTTTGGAGACTTGTCTAATAAGTGGATAGTTTACAAAGCTCAAATGTCTGTGTTTTTGGCTTTTTTGAGTTTACCAGCAAGCATTTTAGATAATGGACAGTTGTTCGCTTTTGATTGTTGATGATTCCTAGAACATGTAGCAAAGTCATAATTTATGCAGTTATCCTTGATTATTTCGTCATTCCAAGAGTCCTTTGCAGTGCAGTCGGACCTCGATTTAACCGGTAACCTAGAGTTTTTTTTAGCCCGGTTTCGGGTTATCCGAGAAACTGGTATCTTTCGCTAAGAGCTACGATAAAAGTTGCGATAAGGTATGATTTTAAAGGTTTATTAACTTATTTGGAGACACAAATAAAAAATATGACGTCATCAAGTCGTTAATGCAGCATTTTATGGCTTTATTTTATAAAACGCATGCTTTCTTCTCACTAGGTTTTTTGTCTTGCAAATAACTTTTTCACTTTTTTTAAATGAACTAGAACAAACACTCTCTCACTGGAATTTTCCTTTAAAAAATATTGCCAGAAAAAAAATCTAACGCAAGTGACTGCGTTTGGTTTTACAAAATAATGCCATTAGTATCAATGCATGAAAAGCTCAATTCTTCAGAAATATAATTGGAAAAAACTACTCACCTACTGTAGTTTACCAGGATAATGGTTTTATTTGTATATTTAATTTATTTTATAATGCATTTATGTATACGAAGAAATTTAACAATATTTGAACAATTATTATTATCTGAATAATAACAATTTTTGATGTATAAAAATTTTTTTTTATATTGTTTTTAAAATATAATTTGAAAAAGAAATTAAACAAGTACTTATAATTCAGGTAGAGACTGAATATAAATCTTACCCTACAACACTCCCTCTCCAATAAAACGAACATAAAACATATTTATTTCATAAGACTTTAATTGATATTAAAAGTTAATGCCTTTTTTAAAATATTGTCTGTAGAAGGTGTTTTTTGATGTGGGTTTAATTCGCTGGCGTATGCAGTTTTTAAAAGATTGATAGAAACTGATTTCATCGTATTTCCTTATTGTATTTTAAAAGTGTTTTCATGTTTTGAAATAATTTTGAATGGTCCTTCGAAGGGTGGTTGCAAACCTGCCCTTTGGTTTACTTTAACCTAGATGTACTCGCAAGTGTTGAGTGTTTTTGGAATAAAGTTCTTATCGTTATTGTGATGGACAACTTTTGATCGTACCAGCGAAAAATGTTGCCTTAAGGTTTGAAGAGTTTCATCTCTTTTGGTGATAAAATTGTTGTTAGATACCACTAATGCTCCTGGTAACCTAAGGATTTGCCCATAAACTAGTTTTGCCGGAGAACATTTCAAATCCTCTTTAATCGATGATCGTAAATCAAGAAGCACCATTGGTATAATTCCCTAAAAATATGTTTTTCAAAGAAAAAATATCGAACAACTCGAAAGATGATTGTAACCTGTTTGCCGATTTTTTTCAATCAAATTTTGTCTTTGATAGAGATGGCCGGTTGGCAACTATCTGCTCTATTACGGTGACCCTATCACTGATTTGGGATCTTTATCTCTCTCTGAAGAGGATGTTTTAAACGAAATGTTAGCTCTTGACATTAATAAAGGTATTGGTCCGGATAATATCCCTCCAATATTTCTTAAGAAGTGTGCAAGTGTTTTAGTAACGCCACTTGCACTTATATTTAATTTGTCCCTCAACAAGGGTCAGTTTTTAGAAGTCTGGAAGGAGTCTATTATAATTCCTATACATAAATCTGGTTCCCGTTAGAATATAGCCAATTATCATCTTATATCTAAACTACCGTTAATTCCAAAACTGTTTGAAGCAGTTGTAAAAAAACAAATTTATACCTGCATAAAAAACTCAATATCGGAAAAACAGCATGGTTTTGTATCTGGAAAATCCACCTCGACAAATCTTACTTTATTTTCTCATTTCATAAAAAATGAATTAGAATCAAGAGACCAAAATGACGTCATTTTCACAGATTTCGCTAAAGCCTTTGATAGGGTGCAGCATCCTATACTGTTAAAAAAGCTACGGCTGATGGGTTTTCATTCTTCATTATTATCTTGGATAGAGGACTACCTCACAGGTCGATGCCAATCTGTCCGTATTGGAAAAAGTTTTTCAAAGGATATTATGAAACTTTCAGGTGTACCACAAGGTAGTCATCTTGGACCACTCTTGTTCGTTTTATTTATAAATGATCTCCCTAACTATATTCAGCACTCGGAATGTCTTATGTATGCAGATGATGTTAAAATATTTAAATCTGTACATACTTATCATTTGCTTCTGCAACGCGATTTAAATTATGTTCATAATTGGTGTTCGGTTAATAAACTACACTTAAATATTTCAAAATGCAACATAATGTCGTTTTATATGAAACTGACACCTTTCTTTTTTGATTACTCAATAACGATCAATGAACTCCAAAGAGTTGAGTCTAAATCTGATCTAGGTGTGTTATTTGATAAAAAGATTACGTTTGCCAGCCACTACGATACCATTATCAACAAGTCTAATGCAATGATTGGATTTATAAGGCGCAACACAAAAGAATTCAACGACCCATACACCCTTAAAACTTTTTTATCTCTTTAATAAGATCAATCTTAGAATATGGCTGTGTCATATGGGATCCATATTATGAATCACACAGTGCAAGACTTGATAAAGTACAGAGACGTTTTACTCGTTTTGTAATTGGTAAACTAAACTGGGATTTTGTGCCAAATTATTCATCTAGATGTTCCCTTCTTGGCCTCTGCACGTTGGCCTCTAGGCGAAAGTATTTTCTAATAATGTTTGCTCGCGATATTCTGATGAACCACATTGATTGTGCTCCTCTTCTTGCACTTTTTGGAATATATGCCCCCGAAAGGCATTTTAGACAAAGGAATTTCTTTCATATTCCACACCATAGAACTAACTATGGCCGAAGTGATCCAATCTATAATATTAGCTCAGCGTTTAATTCTATATTTGCTCGAATAGATTTCACACAAAATAGAATAACGTTCAAACAAAATATAATGAATATTGTGTAGGATAATTTTGATACTATTTGCTTAATTTATATATTATACAAATGCATGTAAATCAATGACTGTTAAACATTTTTGTTGATAGAAAGAAAGTAAATAAATAAATAAATTAATAAATAAATAATTTCTGACCAATGCGTCGAATCATGCGAAGTCATTATTGATGTTTTAAGCTGGCGATGAAAGCGTTCTATCATGCCTTTTGCTTAGGGATGATATGCTGAAGTATGAATCTTATGAGCACCAAGAAGTTTGGTCTGTTCACTAAACAAATTTAGAAGTAAATTGAGATCCTTGTTCTGTTGTAATTTAAAGTGGTACACCAAATCGTGGCATATAGTTTGTAACAAATTTATATGCTACAGTCACTGTTGCCAGATCAGCGGATTTCCCACCAAATCCGCGGACATTGATGTCATTTGGCGGGATAATTTACAAAAAATCCGCTATCGGCACTTTAAGCGGATTTTTACTTAAGGTTTATTAAATTTAGCTTAAATTTTATTACTTTGAAGATCATTGAGCACTTCTCCATTAACACTGTTTTTAAAGCCGTAAAAGAAGATTGTTCGGTCACGGACTACAATTCGAATTTATTAATTTTTCTAAAGACTTTATCGAATATCATAAAGTGGGTGTATTTGCCCACTGTAAACTAGTTTAACTCAACATACACTTTCATACATTGCTTTATATACTAAAAGAGAAATGAACTGTAAATAATTTTGTAAGACCATAACTAGAATATGTTAGAATATTAAAGAACAGTTGGAGAAAATCATACGAGGTGTTAAATCATTTTGATCCGCAGCAACCAAAAAACTCTTTGGTTTTACAAAGGTATTTTGTATTTTTTGGAAATTTGTGGTTGTAACGATAGCCATATTTTGAAAATATTATATCAGTATCGGAAAAAACCTCTTTAAATGGAATAATGTATCTAATACAACTGATTTTTGGTTTGAACAACTTGAATATAAGGATATATATGTACATTATAATTTTGAGGAACTGGCAAATTTTTCACTGCACCTTTTATCATTGCCTTGATTAAACGCTTATGTTGAACGAGTGTTTAGCCAGCTCAATGTTGTGAAGTCCAGAATAAGAAATCGTTTACAAATCGACACAGTTAATTAATTGCATTTTAAATGTTAAGCATTTCTTGTATATGTTCTTAAAATGAAAAATAAATTAAAAATAATTCGAATTTTTAAGATACGGCTTAAGAGGCCAGCAGAAGTGCTGCCACGACTATAATATGCCTTGATCATTTTTTATGCTAATTGGGTCGAATGCATTCTATGAAAACAATAACATTCCCTGCAGTGTAAGACTAGTCAGCATTAAAACATGAGTAGTATTTATACTAGTCAAAACAAACTAGTTTATATTTTGTCACGATTTACTAGTTGCAAAAGTAGTTTAAACCCAACTAGTTTTTGTCAAGTCACATTAAACCAGTTGTAAAACTAGCCAAAATCAAACTATACTACATATTATCAAAATCAACCAGTTCCAAAACCAGTTGGAGCTGGGTACCCCATTGGAACAAACTAATAATAAACAAATTAAAACATATAAAAACTAATTTAAAAACATGTAGTATACCATAAACATGGTATT
Organism: Dichetophora obliterata; assembly: GCA_963920525.1. Taxonomy (NCBI): domain Eukaryota; kingdom Metazoa; phylum Arthropoda; class Insecta; order Diptera; family Sciomyzidae; genus Dichetophora; species Dichetophora obliterata. The sequence goes on from OY986439.1 coordinate 63,904,124, forward strand.
TCATCAAATAGCTTTAACTTTAGCCTTTAGCTAATATTTTGTTGTAAAAATATATGTTCTTTGAACCTATGAACTATTGAAAAAATATGAATCTATGAACTAGTTTTAATTCGATAATTACTATATTGGTTAAAAACTAGTCACAACCCAACTAGAACTTTACTTTACATAAAAAATGAGTTGTTAACTAGTTAAAACCTTATCTATAGTAAGACAATTGTTTTTTCCAATGACATCACCACGTAAAAAATACCAGTCGGTTCTATGAGAATAGGACATAAATCGAACTAGTTGTTGGATATTTCCAACTAGTTGTTGACTGGTATAAATCTAGTTGATTACACTGCAGGGGGGTTAATAAAGAATGGAGTGATTTCGTTTTTTTAATTGCAATTTGAATTGATATTTCTTGCGATTTTTTTAACTTACTATTAATAACTTTACATTAATATTTTGTTAGAAATTCAGCAATTCCATTTTAAACGTACCGGACTACGGAATGACCATATCCGATTTGAGTCAAATTTTGCATGAAGCATCACTTACGGAAACAAGAAACTTAATTTGGAGAATAAAGGTTTGGCGTGATTTTAGTCGGATTCGAGAGTGCAGAAAATTTAAAAAATCGGCAAAAACGTCGAAAATCGATTTTACAAAAATTCATACCTCAGACACTTCTTAACCGAATGTTAAGTTTGAACTACTGTTGGAAAGGTAAAATGGAAAGGTATAAAACGGACTTTACTTTAAAAAAATTTGGGAAATTTTTGTGGTAGGGGGGGGGGTAGCGAAGACCACACCCACTTTTACGCCCACTTTTTAAAAATTATGTAATTGCTTCCATATAGTTTTTAACAGATTTACTTCAAATTGTATACACATTATACTCCAGGCGAGGTAGAAATAAACAATTCTTACGCCACGCCTCCTTTCACGCCCCTTTCCACGCCAAATTTAAGTTTTAAACTTTTTGTTCTCTGTACAAATTTGTTCCTTCCAACGGATTATTTTTTATTTGGTAGTATATTGCTCTTAATACTGTTAACGTCGCCATATTACTATAAACCACGCCCACTTCACCACCCTTTTTTTAATTCAGATACTTATACCACTAACAATGTTTGCTATACAAAATACTTTTTTGTAATATGTATTTACCTAAAGTTTTATATACTTTTTATCTACAGGTAAGGTAGCCATAGATTTTTTTATTACCAAATCCCCCTTTTTTCATCCCATTTTACTTTAATTATAATTAATCTGCTTTCAATCTATATATATAAAAATTAATGTCTGTCTGTTTGTTTGTTTGTTTGTGCTATATAGGAGACCAAACCCTTGGACCGATCTTCCTGAAATTTTCACAGCATGTTACTGTGTCTCTGGAAGGAATAATAGGCTATATGAAGTTTTGATTGGACAAAGGGGCGGGGCACCGCCCATATAACCCACAAATATTTTATTCACCATAATTTGGGCCTTTTTTGACCTACGTCGATGATATTTGGTACATATGGTATTGGCATAGTTAGGAATACGTACTAGGAGAAAAGTGGGTGGGGACCACGCCCCTTTTTAGGAAAATTAAAAATCGTAATATAGTCTTAACTACTAGGCCGATCGTCATTAAATATTCACAATAAGATATTCTTACGAAATAGTAAATTCATGACTATGTAAAGTTGTGAGCGGACAAAGGAGCGTGGCCTCGCCCATATAACCCAAAATTAGATGCACCGGGCGGGACCGGAAAAACGTTTCTGATTTCGTTGATTTTGGCTACATTTTGATCCCAAAACAATATTGCGTTGGCCATTGCGTCATCCGGCATTGCTGCATCGCTTTTGGATGGTGGCAGAACAGCGCATTCGGCACTTAAATTACTACTGAAATTGCAATTCTCTGAGAAGCACACATGCAATATAAAGCAAAATTCATCAATGGGTAAAGTGCTGCGAACGTGTAAGATCATAGTATGGGATAAATGCACAATGGCACGCAAAAAATCTTTAGAGGCCCTAGATCGCACATTATAGGATTTCAGAAGCAATAGGATATTATTTGGGGGAACACTTATTTTGTTAGCCGGTGATTTTCGCCAAACACTACCGGTTATTCCAGGTGCAACCCCAGCTGATGAGCTTAACGCATGTCCATCCATGTTTCTCGCATGTTGCATGCTCGCATGTAGGAAAACCCACCGATTTATATGTGTATGCTCCTGATGGGCAAACTAAAAATATTGTATGTCCTAAAGCATTGCAATAATTAAATTAAAATTAAATAAATACATTTTTGTAAATATATAATTATTTTTTATTTTATTTTATAACGAGGGGGTAGCGAAGCGAAGAGGGGTGAGGTTATTTATTTCGAAGAACGCCATTTACAAATTTGAAATAATTTTTTTCTTTTCTGGTAAAATTACTTTTGCAACATTATAAAAATAAGGGTGGGGACTCAGTGGGTTAATGAGATATGGTAATTTTAACACATAACAACAAATATTTTTTTTTGATTAACAAACGAATTTCTTAACCATATTTTACGTTCGAACTACCTTTGGAAAGGTAATTGAACAGACTTAAATCTAAAAATAATTGGGTGGTTCGGTGGTCTCTTGAGGTAAAATAATTAGTTTCGAAGTAGAGGTTCGATTAACACACTTCAAGAATTCAAAATGGTTTTGATTTTGACATTTTTGCCGATTTTTGTCAATTTTTTGCAACTTTTAACTCCACCAAAAATCACGCCAAACTTTTTTTTTCCAAATAAATTTTTTTATTTCCATCAGTGATACTTCATGCAAAATGTGACCCAAATCGGATATGTGCATTCCCTAATTATTACTTTTTCGATTCGTTTAAAATGGAATTGCTTAATTATGTTTATAAACTAATAAAAAAAACTATTTAGCAGATTTTAGCGGATTTTCAAGTGGTGGTGTCCGTTTAATATCGGTAGTGGTCCTACTAAATCTATGTGAATGTGTTGAAATCTACCTGAAGGAATTTCGATTTTTTGTACAGGAGATTTTGTGTGAACAGTGATTTTAGATTTTTGACAATTTATACAACTACTTGCCCAGTCATTTATTTCTTTGCGCATAATAGGCCAAAAGTATTTTGTTTGTATCATGCGTCTAGTTGGGCGAATTCCGGGGTGTGATAGAGAATGTAATTTATCAAATATGACTCTTCTTAATGAAGGTGAAACCTAAGGTCTTGAAGAATGACTAGATATATCACACAAGATTTTTTTATTTAACACCGGAATAGTAATTTCCTTTAAATTGTGTTTAAAATTTGGAGTCGATAGGAAAGATTTTAGTGTTTCGTCGAGTTGCTGTTCTTTGTATAAAACTTGAAAATTTATGTCTTTTGTAGAAATTGCATCATTGCAATTTTTTTTTAAAAGTATGCAAGACGTTCCCAAGAATTGTAAGTGGACTGTTGTAATACAGCTCCAATTGCAGCATTTGATGCATCGACTGCTAATGACAGTTGTGCATTCTTATTTAAGTGTGTGAGAAGAGTTCTTTGAGCGAATGCTGACCGGACGTTTTCGAATGCAGTTGTGGATTTATTAATCCAAACCAATTGTTTAACTTTGCTCTTATTCGCAGATGTAACCATCTCGTGCAAAGGACTTCGCAGATGTAACCATCTCGTGCAAAGGACTAAGCTCTGTTGCTAACATCGGTATATATCAATGATAGTGATTAATTATTCAGAGAAATTTTTGAAGGTTTTTATGGATTTTGGTTTTTCAAAATTTTTAATAACTTTTATTCCTTCCTTTGAAGGTTTTATTCAGAAGGTTTTATTCAGGTTTTATTTTATCAGATGAAATTTCATAGCATAGAAAATCAAGTTTCGGATCACCAAAAATACATTTGCTTGGTTTGATATTAAGTCCATACTTTTGAAGTCGTGTAAATATGATTTTAGTGTGTTCGATGTGTTGTGTCCATTGGTATTTATGACGCTGGTGACGACGCTTCATTCCTTAGTTCTATTATCTTCTGGACCCCTGATTTCCATTCTTCTTGGTCGTCGGAGCGTAAAAATGTCTGAAGCACCATTTCACTCAATGCTAGCCACTATGAGCGTTGGATTGTTTGAAAAACAATATCTGTACCTGCCTTTTTTGAGATTTTAGGAGCTTCAATTGATAAAGATTGTGTCGAGGTCCTTCCATCCATCAGAATTTCGATTTGATTTTAAGCCAGCAGGGATAGTAAACGCCAAAAATATATTCCACAAGCAGTTGCAACGAAGTTAAGTTGTTGCCTTAAGTGCCATATTTTTAAACCGATATGCGACTAATTCTGTTTTTAGTTGTTAACCATCGAGAGTGGCTTACAGGACCACTTTATAATAATGCCAAATCAGTTGGAAGTAGACCGTCCCTATGGCCTAATTTATCCTGTAACCATAAGCCTGATCTGTAGAGAGATCTTTGACAACAGTGTCACTCAATTGAACTAATGGCTCTGGAAAGGATATTCTGAAAAATTAAGGATTGATTTCAAGTTCTCTTGCAGTATCAATCATGTTGCCAATTGTACCACTCCACTTGTTGTGAGATAAAGTTTTTTCATCCAACTGTGTGATCAAGTGTAGTAAATGCAGCTCATTAGTATGAAGAGCATAAATCAACCATATGAGTTTACGATTCAGCTTTGCCTCAACCCGAAGCATAACTCTTCCTTCCCAACCAGTGTTCGACATTCGTTGAGGCACCACCAATAGTCTGCAAACTTTTATCAACGCTAGTTTTCTTAAGGAAACTTACGAGATGGTTAGCAATAACTTAAGCAGGCTTTATTTTCGTTAAGTATTTCTCTGGAGTAAAATGACAAAGATATTGTCCACCTGGCTCACTGCAAATAGTGTAATGTTCTTCTTTCACCATACTTGGAAACTGATCACTTGAGTTATCTGCTTGTAACAGAACTTTAGTGGAATCTTTGCGTCCATCAAAAAAGAAGCCTATCTGGAATAGAGCGTGAAAGTCTTAATCAAGAGATTTCATGATTTTTTCTTGTACTGTGATCACTACAAGTCTTCTGTCTTCTTAAGTAATTAATTCAGCATCCAAAAAATGCAGCTGTTGTAATGACAGTTATCTAATACTCTGCTATGCCACATTATGCAATTGTAATGTATTATAACCACTTTTACTTAAAGTTGAAGGTACATCAGGATTATTACACAGAGTCTGCCAAGGATCTTCATATTCTTTAACCCAACCATCGGTTGACTCTTCAGCTTTGTCGGAGAAAAGAGCTTAATTTAATTGCAAATTAAACTCTTCTTCTTTTGCTGTTTATATTCAGAAATTTTTCTTAAATCATCTTCCTGCCTCTTCTGCTTTTTAATTTGTCTTTTGTGCTCGGGTACATGTGGTAATCTAATTTGATGCTGTCCCACAGATCCAACCTTCGCTCTTTGACTTTTTATGAACATTAGTTCCTTGACAGGGATCTTTATATCCTTAGAACAAGAGCAATAGATGTGCACTTCTTGTTTACAGTCAGCACAACCTAGACATGCTCCCTCAAATTCTGAGCATATCTTAATCTGACATTTGTAATTGAGGATATCAAAGAGCTTGTCTATCAAAGCCTCTTTTACTGGCAATTTTCCTCTGCCCAGTGATATGTTTTTGGGCTTTTTCTAGTTTTCTTCTATCATATGCAGTACACTGTGATTCTCGAATTCAATATTGGCAACATAAAACAGCTATTTGCTAGCTCTCACTTTTCAAGCACTTTTGAATGAATATCTTTTGCAATAGTGGATGCTGGGTAATTTTTGACATTCTCTCTCTGCTCTTGTAATAGAAGCTCATACCTTAGAACATCACGCAGGGTTGGGAGTTCCGAAGGCAGCATTTCTCGACCAGTTCCAATGAAATTACTCATGTGAGTGGAAGTTGCCAGTCTTGTTTTCCTTTTACTTATACACATTTTTCACAGATGCTTAAGTATAAGTATATATATATTGTTATATATATTGTTATATATTGTTAATCTTAGAGCGGAAGTACAGATAGAAATAATGATAAGAAGGAGCTTATTGTGAGAAAACAGTTTGCTGTGAATTTTACATGAAACGTGGAAATGTCATGAATTTGAAGTAGTTACCAAGCAAATAAATAAATTACCAGTTCTTATAAACATAACTGCGAATCCCTAAACAAAAAACAACTTTTTGACCCCCGCCATTTTTAGATTCTTTTTCCAAAAAAAAAATTGACACGCTTTAATGTTATAAGGGGTCCAAAATTTATAAAATCCCAAACCAGACGTTAGCCGATAAGCTAAAAAATAAATACACTAAACAAATTAATGTTGGTGCACCTACCGTACTTTCCAAAACCGAGGAAGAGTTCATTGTTGAATGGGTCCACAACTTGGCGAAAATAGGATTTTCTGTCACCAAAAATCAATTAATTTTTAATGTCGCTAATTTGGTTAGAGAGCTTGGCCGCCCAAACAATTTTAAAGAAGGCCAACCAGGAAGACACGGGTACGAAGCATTTTTGAAAAGAAATCCTTCAATTAGCGTTAGAATGTCTCAGTGCTTAACCACTGCTCGTCTTAATGCTACAGAAGATAAGATACGGAACTTAGATAACCATTTAGATATTTTTAAAGATCCCTCTAGGATATTTAACTGTGACGAATCTGCTTTTTTTCTCAAGGGCCCAAAGGGTCAAGTTGTTTTGACAAAAAAGAAAGTATACCATAGATCTGGTAACGATGAAAAAGAATGCTTGGCATTGTGCTTAGGTACTTCCGCTGATGGAAAGTTACTGCCAAATTTTGTGCTTTTTCCATACAAAAGAATACCAATAAACATTATCAAAAAATTTTCGAAAACTTGGGCTATTGGAAAAACAGATTCATGATGGATGACATGTCAAAGTTTTTATGAATAAATTACGATCATATTTCATCCTTACTTGGAAACTCAACATATTACACGTCCAATTATTATTTTCTTAGATGGACATTCCTCTCATCTGTCGCTACCCCTAAGTGAATTCTGTAGAGATAACGGAATTATTCTCATTGCTTTACTTCCAAACTCTACGCATTTGATTCAAGCAATGGATGTAGCCATCTTCCACTCCCTTAAAGCTGCTCGGAAAAGATCTGTGCAAGATTGGCGAATCAATAACAATGCAGAGCGCTTAAAACGAGAAGAATTTGCGCCTTTGCTTGAGCAATGCATTCAGTCTAATCTTAATCCCGATATAAACAAAAACGGATTTCGCGCTTGTGGCCTATATCCATTCGATTTAAATACTGTGGATTGCAGCAAAATTTTAAAACTTTAAAATTTTAAATCGATTGATACTGATTCCATTGCAACTGAAAACGTGTGTATTAATTCACAAGCTACATCGAAGGAGAAATAACCAGAGTTTTTAAATATGTTTGAATGTTGACTGGGAAGTAATAAATTAAATTCATTCAATGGCTGTAAAATAAAGTGGATAGGCGATGTTAGAGACGAAAATCTTTATAATTTGTGGAAAGAAATAAAAGAAAACGATAACATTGATAATAGTTTAACAAATGAACTAAACTAAACATCTTTTTTGGAAAAAAATTGTGGCGAAATAAATATTGAAAACATCAGTACGGATTTATTCGAATCGAACAATTTCGAATATCTAGAGGAAGATATAAAAGGAATATAGCACTGTTATGTTCAACTCCATTACCTACAAATGAAAACAGTGAATAAGTTATAAAAACAAATACTAAAACTCAAGAAAATATCTTTAATATATCAAAGTCTGTAGATGAAATCGATATAAATTCCAATCTTAAAGCTAGTTATACCTTTTTCTACACTTGAAACCGGACATATTCTTACTGAAGATATCGAAACTACTTCTGAAAATATAAAAGAAAAATTCCCTATACCTTGTGACGCGGCAAAACATGTCCCCAGTTTTGCCGCACATGCTAAACACAACAACATGATACCATTCCTAAACACATAAGAAAACGCAACAACAACACATTCACTACAAATGAAAATTAGTCTGAAACAATTTAAGGTAACTATAATAACTATATATGTTACAAAGCACACTATATATAACAAAGCACCCTATGTCAACATAAATAGTTAACCATCATTTATATATACGTGGTGTGAACAACGGTCAATGCGACAAAATTAAGCAACATTAAGAACAGTATACACAAAGCTAAAGACCAAGAGCAACATGAGTACCAACAATTAGCAACATTAGATTAAGCGCCAACGCGACCACGAGTACTTCGATGGGACACTAGGGTGACCCAGCAACACGATGCGTTTGTTTCCGAAAACCACTGAGCAGTATTAACATGTCGACGACAGCATGAGTAGCAGAGTATGGCAACACTAATGAGCGGTGTCAACATGTTAACGAAAACATGAGTATAACTAGCTATGCTGCTACGATCAACCAGAAGAGGTATGCAATGAATTGAATGATGAGGAGACAGTGAGGTCCTGGCAGACAATTAAAGCGACCGGTTGGGCTTATTAAATACTGGCTGACGAACTACCGAAGGGAAGAGTCGATCTGACTGAGCAGTTGCTGACGAGCCACCAAAGCGAAGAGAAGGAATATAGGACTTGTGAAGAAATCTGGACAGACATAGCGGAAGAAGCTCAGACAAAAGCTGCTGAAGGAATTTGCGGTAAGAAGAAAAGTTCTGAAGAAAAGGTGACAAGGATAACAGGTGTGACAAAGGACACGAACATAGCTTTTAAGCGCATCGTGAGATCGCAAGGGACCACATAGCTTATAGGCGCATCGTCAGATCCCCTAGGGACCACATAGCTTATAGGCGCATCGTCAGATCGCAAGGGACCATATAGCTTTTAGGCGCATCGTCAGATCGCAAGGGACCACATAGCTTATAGGCGCATCGTCAGATCCCAAGGGACCACATAGCTTATAGGCGCATCGTCAGATCGCAAGGGACCATATAGCTTTTAGGAGCGTCGTCAGATCGCGAGGGACCACATAGCTTATAGGCACATCGTTAGATCGCAAGGGACATACTCTAGCCTGGGAGCACATGGTTAGGACATAAGGACCACAACGACGATTCACCCGATTTTCTGCCCACCACCTCACCCACTTTCGAACGAGAGTCGAACGTCAACAACCTCAATTACCGCCGCATTTCTCACCACATCGCCTTAGTATTTTATAAAATATTTTAAGAAATAGAATCTAAAACATTTGTAAAATATTTTAAGCAATAAAATCTAAAACATTTATAAATAAAGCCTTATTTGGAAGAACCTGAAACACATATTCTTATTTTGTGACGAGTTCTGGACATGGCTGAGAATACCTCAGCTAGAGCCGGAAGACCGGCAGCTTCGTTACAACCTTTCAAAAACTCATTACTTTGGCCAGAAGTTTCATCGTCTTATAAGAAGAAAAATATTAAGAGAAAGCTAGCTCTAACTATTGGAACATCGGAAGAATATATTGAACAACAGAGACGCATTGATCAGGGAAAACGGAATAAAATGGAAAGAGCAGAAATCAGGAAGAAAAGAAGGAAAAACTGAAAACCGAAACTGGAAAAAACAAAAAAACGAAACATGCCAAAGAAGTAATTTTTAAAGGTTTAACCAATGAATTACCTATTCTGAAAGGAGATTACGTGTTAGTAAATTATGAAGAAGAAAAGTTTCCAAGACTAGTCACAAATATTTTTTATAGCCCTCGGCGCTATGAGGTCAAAACCATGGCTATGAGTGGTGCAAACTGGCGTTGGCCAGAAAAGGACGACATTTTTGTGTATGGCATCTTAGATGTGCTTCAAAAACTAAACTTTCTAGTACAAACCAACAAGCGTGGCATCTTCTCAGTAAATGACTTTCACTAAAAACTATTATTTTTATTTTACTCTCTTTTACACTCCCGCACAAAAAGAGGAGAAAAAACGATCGGCATTGCTTCGTTATATTTCTTTTTCTTTGCACTATGATATGAGTTTGCTAGCCTTCTGACCATGGTAGAAGGATAGAGGTGTATGCAGCGCTGACTGTGCTCTCTTTCCATACTGCCATATCTGTCAAATTTAGCTGTGTGGCGAATGGAAGCAAAAGAAAATAAAGAAAAAGTTTTGCTTCGGTTTGACAATTCCGGCAGTATGCTCTCATCTGGTGCATATACCTGTATTCTTCTACCATGGAAACATCTAACATTTTTTTCAATCCTTTGAAATGAAGTAAACTTTCAAACAATTTACTGCTGCAATATAATTTATAAATATTTTTTTTTTTGTTTTATCACTGAAATTCATAATTGTTAAAAAAATTAAAAAATGCATCAAATGTCATCACATTATTAAAAAAACTTAATTCTGTTGTTCTAATTATTTTTACGGAATAAGAGACATCAATTTACGGTATTAGGTTCAATTTCATCACGGAATCAAAGACATTTGGATAAATTTGAAATTGTAAATTGTACATCTCTTTAAAATAAGTCATTAAGCAAAAAGTTTCCTTAACCTAACGGAATTCCGTACATTTACCTTATAGTTGGTCGTGGTAGAGGAATAATAGCTGTCCTTTACACAGTCAGCAGGATACTATGCACGTAGAATCGTATGCAAGGTCGTTGCAGGATCGTTGCAGGATAGCCAATTGTAGTTTAGCAGGATTATGGTTTTATTTCCATATTAAATTTATTTTATAATGCATATATTTGTACGAAGATATTTAACAATATATTTTACAAACGAACGAACTTGAACAATTATTTTTTGAATGATAAAAATTTTTGAAATATAAATATTTTTTTTGATATTATTTTTAAAATATAATTTGAAAAATAAATTAAACAAGTACTTATAATTGAAGTAGCGATTGAACATAAATCTTGCCTTACAACTACATTAACGGAATTGTAATTGGTAATTGGACACTTTAATTCATCAGAAATGGAATTAGTAAGAAACTTCGAGTTAAGAATGGAATTGGAAAAATCGTCAATTCCAATACAGAAATTGTAATTAAAGATTGAAATTTCAATTACTTTTTGATTTCCTCAAAACTCCTTCATTATTTTTTAGAAGATTCTATTCGACTCGCTCTGTTAGAAGGTTAAAAAAATTTTGTACATGAGTGCGAACGTTCTGTGCCCAGGGCCACCGAAAGGGGAGGGGAACGGGGTGTTTTCTCCGGGTAAAAAATAACAAAAAATAGATTTGTTGTTGAATGAGAGAAGTGTTTTTTTGTTTTCACGAAAAATATTAGTGTGGTTCATGTCACTTCATAACTGCTTCGTGAGCTCGCGTTTCGTAAAAACTTACGAAACGTTACTTTTTTTTATATGAACATTTTACGCACTGAATTTATCTCGTATGTCGTTAATAAACCTGCGTAACCTGTACGCTGTCAAACTGCAAATGTCAGCTGTTTTGTGTTTCTAAATTTTCAAGCGTGTTTCTAGCAAAAAAAAAGTATAGCAGTGAGGGGACTGCCGACCGAAGCGAAAACATATATGTAAAATATTAGTATTCCCTGGAAGACTTTGTTCTGCCCTCAACCTTTGATCATTTCTTTCAAAATATTTTTTATTCAGATAGCATTTTTATTTTATAATTACACTACACTATATTATTTAATAAAATACAGGGCGCACTATTGAATGAAAAATAATCCTCAAAAAGGATATTTAATTTTTTCTTTCAATGTATATGTAGAGCTGTAGCTAAAATAAAATAAATTTACTTTTTTGTGTATATGATATTTTGTTTGATGGGTCTTGAAGTCCCTTTTAATGCCTGCATTTGAGATCTTGCTACAAGGAAAACAGAAAACATAGCAAGCAAAGTGCAGTTTATTTATTGCCCCCGATTCGGTTCATCCGTACATCCAGTTCATCCGTACATCCGGTTCATCATTAATGCACATTATTTTCATCTTTTATCACTTCATTATATTTTTAATTATGGGTTTTAATATAAAAGACAAAGTAAAACATAAACAAAAATATAAATTAAACTTATTGAAATAATTAATATACACTTCAAATACATAATAATATACACATACATAAAATTTGTATTTACATACATTTCATTGAATTTAATTTACATTATTTTCACTGTTTGCGTCATTAATCATTGCATTATATTTTTTAAAAAAGATACTATAGGCTTATGTTACCTGAAATAAGAAACAAAAAATTTTGGACGATGCAGTCCCACTCATGATAAAATTATTATTAGGTAGCCTTGACAACTACTTATTTTCTCACGAGCTACGACCATCGAATTTTAAACAAAAGAAAACAATATAAAGTGCGTGTCATTGGAAGCTTCACACATTGGCAGCTTTCAGCGGAGTCAATAGTTGGCAACTGTTTTTTTTTAAAAAATTTGAGTGAGAAACCTTTGCAATTAAATGATCCATTCACAGCAGGTGACTCCTCTGCATGCTGCCAATCGTGTGTGACACACGTTCTCTATTTTGTTTTCTTTTGCTTGACATTCGATGGTCGAAACACGAAATGTCTCTCCTACCTATTAGTTATTATACCATGGTACCAGTAAGAGAATATGCTGGCGACATTTATAAAACTACAAATGTTTTATGTTGGTCATGAAACTCAAATACACGTTCTTGGATATTGGCTGCCAGGCGCTCAGCAAATGCAGCACGCATGGCAAAATTAAATAAGGTAGTGTTAGGGCGGAGAGCTGGTAACCGAAACTGTCAAAACGAAGTTGACATTTCATACAAAATCTGCAACCAATGAGAATGCAATATGAAAGCAATAATTGGCAAATATATCAAAATGGATGATTTTGGCAGTTATGGTCACTTAGAAAGAGAACACATTCAGCCCTAACACTACCTTGTTTAATTCTACTATGGCAGCAAGCAACCATCAATAAGTTTATCTGCTGACAAATTGTTCCTTCATAAAGAAATCATGAAGGATATTTACTCTTTTTCTGTCAATGTATATGTAGATCTGTAGCTGAACTAAAATAAATTTACAACAACAATTACCAAGCAAATCTACTACAACGATGAACAGAGAAGAGCAGTATCACATCGGTTGAGCAATGTTAGAGGCGATGAACCGAATTGGCGGCGGAAAATAAACAGCACTTTGCTTGCTATGTTTTTGCTTTGCCTGGTAGCAAGATGTCAAGTGGAGGCATTAAAAGGGACTTCACGGCCAGTCAAACAAAAAGCAAATATCAAAAATTTTAAATTTATTTTATTTTAGACTACAGCTAGCTCTACATATACATTGAAAAAAAAAACAGTAACATTCAATAGGTGCATTCCCGTGGTCCTTGATCTAGAGCGCGCTCTATTTTATTCACAAAACAAAAATTAAATCCAGCTGCCAAGTTTCAAACATTTTTTATCAAAACGAACATAGTTGGCAAATCTATATAACTATTCGTTGTCCTATTTTGACGTTTCACCGCTCAATTGGCGTTTCGGTATTGTTGTTTTCTTTTGTTATTGTTCTTAAAACAGCTGTTTCCAGACTGTGATGGCAAATTGATATAAAGTTGAACTAACGTTGTTTTACTGAGATTTGATCTGATCTAGTGCCACGGGCATGCAACTAATGTTTCCCAGTGGAGCAAAGGGAAGGGAAAGAACGATGCGTCAGCAGAGGAACTTATTGATGGTTGCTTACTTATGTTTTCTAAGTTTCCTATCTTATCTTTGCTGTCTGTATTGTTGACGAGAGTTACTCGGAAAAAGACAATTACGCAAACCAAAGATTTACCCTCTACCAAAATCGTTCAACGCGCCTAAAGAAGTTTTCACTTCAATAAAAAAAATTGACAAAACAAATGATTTAATGGTGTGTATGTTATTGAAACAAAGTTTAAACATATTTTATTGTTTATATAAACATTTTTAACACAGCGTAAACGGAGTAACCCCATTCATCGATGGAGTGAGGTGGAAACAAAGCTGCTCCTCAGCCGCATTGAGCTTTGATAATCTTTGTTTTGTTTTGTGCATCATTGCCGTTAACATAGTGTTTATGAATAAAGCTACAAAAATGCTTATAAGTGCGTTCATGTCAAAAAAGTTACTAACATTACGTTATACGGTTTACGAAAACTTACGATGTAAAAAAAAGCATGGTCGTTTTTAGCGCATATCTGGACAAGCATTGTGCTGTTATGTTAAGAAATGTTATGTACGCGATGTTTATATGATAAGATAATTTGTCAAAATGTTGACAATGAGGTGGATAATGAATAAAAAAAAAACAATTTATGATATGGCCAGGCGTGGATTCAGAGGGTGTGAGTTAGGGGGTTAAAACCCCCAAAATTCTCGGATAATCTGTATTTAAATGTGATGTACTGGTGTTTATTATTTGGGCTAAGGGTAGGTACCAAAAAGAAAAACATTGATTTTTTTATCATTTATTTTTAAAAATAAGTAGATCCACTATAAAGAAGATTTTATATAATCCAAAATAATCGTAATTACTTAAGACACACAACTGCATTCTCAGAGATAAATGGGGACGTTCAAACTGTATAGAGAATTCTAATACAAAACTAAGTTTTTTTATTAATAGTCTGGTATGAAAAAATAGATTTTTAGCCATAACTTTTGATTGGAAAGCGATATTGGGGTAATTTTTTCACAGAAATTATTTTTGAGACTTGTCTTTTTTGTAAAAAAAATAAAAACAACATTTTGGAAAAAATAAATTTCACGAAAAAAAGTCAAAGGGGGTACCCTTGTTGTTTTGATGACAAAAACAGTAAAATAATTTTTGCGCTTAGCTGAAAGAATTTTTGCAAATAAATGCTATGTCATATGAAAGGTAGTCAGATTTGCTGTTTTTAATTGATTTCATTTTTACAACAACAACAATTTTGAGTCATTTTTTGAGTAAAAAGTCAATATTTTGGACCTTTTTTGGCATACTCATAAAACATATATACACTGACTTAACGGTATAGTTCAACCTATTTTTGTGAAGTGATTTTATTGAACTTTTGAACAAAAAAAATTTGAATGAAATATATTAATGGACAGCGGAGATATTGGCATCGAAAGACCAAACTTTGATTTTCATGTCGTTTTTTTCTCATTCTTAGGTAACGATGTTTTATGAAAAAGTCGTTGTACTGATAATTTCTCCAATTTTAAAGATATGTGAGTGTTTTTGATGTCAAAATAACAAAAAATTTTTAAAATTAAATATACAAAAATCTCCGATGGTAAAAAGTTTTATAATAAAAAAATTACCGTTAGTTGAAAAATTTCAGAGGGGGCGTGACAAAAACTAAGTATGTAACATTTTAAGTTGGGATAAACTTAATATGTGTACCTAGTTTGAGCAAAATCCGTTGAGCCGTTTAGATTTGTATAAAGGCCAAACAAACAAACAAACAAACTAACAGAAAATGAGTTTTATTACTATAGATATTACAACCCTATGCTGCAAACTTTGGTAGCTGTTTCTATTGCTAATGAACTAAATGTTTTTTGCGATATCGCGCCTTTAGCTGTTAGCAGTCATACATACAACCGCAAATTGAAGTCACAAAAACACCGCATTTCTTCGATCAAATATATCCAAACACCGCGCAGTGAGCTTTATCGTCAGATATCTGTGAGCGCAGTGAGCTTTATCGTTTATCTAGTCAGAAATTTTAATTTGATTGTTTACTTGTCTTTTTTTGTTTTACTTTGACATTTTGCAATCCAAGTTTTGTTGTTGTATGAGAACAATTTCATGGTTACTTAACCTTATATATAATTGAATCATGCACTACACTATTACTTTTTATGCAAACAAAATTACAAAATAGACAAAATAAATAAAAATAAACAAAAAAATCTTTAATTTTTATGATAGGCTTGGTTTTTTGATCGTATAAAACGTTTTTAAATTTTTACGATAGAAACTTTAAATAAACCCTACATTTATGCATACCACATAAAAAAACATTAAAAAAGACATTTTTGGTTTTGAATATTTTTTCAACAACAAATATTATTAACAAAGTTTTTTGCGAAATAAAGAAATCCGTGAAGGTTTTTTTTGGAAAATTATAAAAATTAGCAGGGAAACGAAAATGAAAAGGGTTGAAACACAATTGGGAAAATAAATGAATGCAATCCTTTGTAACATGAGGTATTATGAGGTATTCACTTTCATTTTTGATTGATTTTTTTTTTCTTTTTCACCAAAAAATAAAATTAGTTCTAAAAACTAATTGTTAAGTTGTTAATCGACCTCTGTATTTGCTTGTGGCTGTACGTAATATATTTAGGCTACAGGTTCAATTTTTGAAAATATCAAAAAACTTAGTTTATTATAAACTATTTTTATTTTTATTTTTCACCAATATTTCAATTTCCTTCGGAAGTCATCTTTAGGGTATCTAAAAATATATATAAATAATGATAACAAAATATTCACAATACTTTTTTAACAATTTTAACTTACATTAAAAAATAGAAATTTAAGATTACATTAAACAATATTTAAAAACTTTAACAAACAATAAAAATATGACTGACCTAACATTTAAACATTTAAACACTGCAGACAAAAATAAACTATTTCTATTCGTCACCGGTTTTCCTTCTGTTGTGGAGCGTCAAGATTCCGACAATGTGGAGCGTCAACATTCTACAAGAGACGAATTATTATAGAAGGTACACACTGGAAATGCTCCACATTATAAGTGTACCCCCAGAGAAGAGACTCAATTTTAAAACAGACACGGATAAATGCGCTTACATATACGGACGATGTGTGGAAAACAGAAGGAAAACAAAAAAAACAGATGCGTCGCTGGACGCACGAGAGAAGCGAAGCTTTTTCGTAGTTTTATACGTTTCATAATTTAATGGTTTTTAAAAAAAAAATTTAATTGAATAATTTTAAATACCTAATTTTAACTAAAAAAAAATAATTTCCCACCAGTAAATTTTACTACCTTACATTTTTATTTTACATTCATTTTGAATTATTTTTGTAAATTTTAATGAAATTATTGGGTTTTAATATCTAAAATATCAAACGTATATTATATAGATGTAATGTCATCGATATTTCTAGCAAATATTACATCAATAGTTGTCCTAATCTTGTCGTGCAAATATTTGGATCGCTTGTCATACGCAAATTATATTTATCAAAACAGCATTGTTTAAGGCTTAGAATTTTTATGAAACTGATTTTTTTATATTTGAAAACTATTGTCTTTCTGACGTTAATGTCCAATTATAACAGAAGTAACGTAATGTGATCTAATGTCAGATGAGCAGAGCGTTCTTTTACGTATTGTTTGAAACAATGCTTTCTTATACAAGTGCTTTTAATAAACGTAACGTAACGTGACGGGACGTATAGATTCGTGGATTTTAGATTTCTACGTTACTTTACATTACGTCTCTTCAAAAAGAAACTGAACATTGTATTTTCACTTCTACAGCCGTTTTAGTAGGTGTCGAGCCACAGTGTTTCGTCTACATTAATTTTTTTATACTCATTTATCTCGAAACTACTTTTTTCGACATGGTATTGTAGAAAAAACAAAAAATATTTATCCGTATCATCTGAAATTGAAAATTGCTATTCATAACAATAATGGCTATCGCTGGAACTAGAATCAAAGTTTTATTTAAAAAACATCGTATATTTTACACTTAATAACCGATAGAAAACAAGCTGTTTTAAGAACTTAATTTTTAAAAGCGCGTCATTCTGTCAATTGTTCATATATTTTTTTCTAGTGCCAGCCATAGCAACACTCATAGTTATTATGATGTTCTAGGTTTTTATTTTTAGATAAATAGAACAGTCAAAATCTACAACACCGCCCATGCCTCTTTTTCAATAAGATCAACAATTTTTTAAATTAAAAAAAGTATTTTTTTTATGATGAATGAGTGTTACAATTCACCTTAAAAATTAAACTAACGTTGTTTAATATATTAACTTTTTAAAAAAATCCTAAAAATACCTTAAATTTTCGAGCGCTAGACAACCATCCTTGTCTTAAGTGCCTATGAACATTCATGTCTGAATTCACAATTAAAATCCACCCGTTCAATAGAACCTTCCAACTTTTGTTGTTTGGATAGCTAATGCAAAATGCTTTTTACTGCGTTTTTATGGCGAGTTGATCCTAGGTTGGGTTTTCTTCAAGTTGACATAATGGCGTTTCTAGCTCGAAAGTGTTTCCATGCACAACATTGAGTCGCGTTGGACTTCGGCCATTTTATTCGTCATTTTTCTTAGTATAAATGTGTGCGTTCAGAAGGTGCAAAATTTATTAAACATATTGAGCCTTTGATCAGTATTAGTTTCCGCTACTTTGTGTGCCTGCTGAATGGTTAGTTACATTTTATGTCAGCGCAGTGACAGAAATAAAATAAAATAACAAATAATCAATAAAACCTCGCTCAACAGTTGAGCAACTGTTTCATATTCTGAACGCATCCAATCTAACTCAGTTAAATCTAACAAGTTTCGCGGAGTTTTGTGGGTTTAACTCAACACAACTCAACTCAACTCGCGTTTCCATGGAAAGTTAATCCCAAATCAACCTCGACTTAACTCGCCGAGGAAACGTAGTATTTGATCGATAGTTGTGATCTGCTGCATTATAGCTTCACGCATTCACAATAGAATATGTAGGATAGCTAATGCACAATCTCTTCAATAAATTCCTGTCATCTACTGCAACATAGCTTCAGTTAATATTGAATGAATCACATCATATCACAAAGGGTTGTTTTGGAGTAGTGGTTAGTGTGGAGAACTCTCAATCAACATGGCGCTGGTTCGAGCCTCACGCTTGCTTGCATAGAAATATTTTTAATTTTATATTCTCTTGATGTAATAGACGCAAGTAAAAAACAACAACAATTCTAAGAAGAAAAAGGTGTATGGAAAAAAGTGTCGTTTTTCAGATTTCACTCAAGCAAATCACAAAACGAGACGTAAAAAGCTTCGCTTCAAAAACAGAAGTTGAGCAACTGTTTCATATTCTGAACACATCCAATCTAACTCAGTTAAATCTAAGAAGTTTCGTAGAGTTTTGTGGATTTGACGAAATTCAACTCAACTCGCGTTTCCAAGGTAAGTTAATCTCGAGTCAACCCCTACTTAACTCGAAATAGAAACGTAGTATTTGATCGATAATTGTGATCTGCTGCATTATAGCTCCACGCATTCACAATAGAATATGTAGGATAGCTAATGCACAATCTCTTCAATAAATTCCTGTCATCTATTGCAACATAGCTTCAGTTAATACTTAATATTGAATGAATCACATCATTATTAATTAAAGGCTTTTGGTGTAGTGGTTAGTGTGTAGAACTCTCGATTGAGAGGGTGCGAGATCGATTCACACTTCTCACTGTTTACTTACAAAAAATATTTTTAATTTTATATACTCTTGTTGTAAAAGACGCAAGTAAAAAACAACAATTCTATGAAAAAGTGTGTATGAGAAAAATTGTCGTTTTTCAGATTTCACTCAAGCAAATCGCAAAACGAGGCGTAAAAAGCTTCACTTCAAAAAATATTGTATATTAAAAGTATATTTCATTCCATAGTCGACACATATTTAATAAACCGTCCAGTCACCTTCATTGTCAATAATAGCTTGACATCTTTGGTGGTAGCTAGCTGCCAATTTTTCAGCATATTCAGAAGTTAAAAGACTTCCAGGTATTTTTAAGTAATCGAACGAATTGTTTTGATGATGCTATATTTTTTTTTATATTTTAGCTTTCATGATAGCCCCATACATTTTCTATTGGATTGGCATCAGGTGACTGTGATGGCCAATCCAATGTCGTAATATTTTTCTTCTTTCCATTTAGATTTAGATTTAGATTTATTGAGCAAATATGTTGGCATATAAGAACAAGTCTTTTGATTGCCGCAAAAAAAGTTAGATTACAATTGGTTTTACT
This sequence comes from Dichetophora obliterata, assembly GCA_963920525.1. Classification (NCBI taxonomy): domain Eukaryota; kingdom Metazoa; phylum Arthropoda; class Insecta; order Diptera; family Sciomyzidae; genus Dichetophora; species Dichetophora obliterata. Next base: position 63,924,124 of record OY986439.1, read on the forward strand.
TATGTTAAACTTGATTAAGAACTAGAAATTAAATTAATTACGAATGAGAAAAATAATATGCAACAAGTTTAAGCAATATTAAAAATGCAAACACAATAATAAGAATGGCCATGTGAGAATGGATATTGATATAAAAGATATGACAAAATTATATATTTAACAATTCAAAATGAAGCAGTTAAGAAGAGAGATAGGAGAGGATAGAAATCAAGAAGATAGATAAGAGTTATGAGAAGTATTCAAAAATGAAACGCTCTCTGTGGTTGGAAACTACTTTAATGTTATTCGGTAAAGAATTCTACAGTCTAATTGCACTGACGAAAAAAAGCCTGCTAAAGTTTTTATAATGACGACTTGGTATCAAGAGGTTCATACTTCGAGCTGACCTACAGAACTGAAGTTTTTCAAAAAGGTAATGTGGGCAGCGCGAGTAAATAATCTTATGCAGTAATAAGCAATTTTTCGCTTCAAGATAACGAAAAAAGCAGCAACCAAGTAATTTTGTGCGCAAGAGTGACACGTCAAATTTATTCAATCCATAAACATAACGGGTAGCATTATTCAGAGCAACTAGGAGCTTGTGAGATAACCGTGAATCAAGATTGCTATAAACGACTTCCGAGTGATTATAGGCATCAGCAGCTGCAAGAATAGTTTTCGTCTCGTTTCTACGAGAACAAATGCTGCAGTCATTCTCAGGTTTCTAAATACAAAATAGACCTTACTCACGCAAGAGTTTATGTGATCTACACAAGACGGAGATGTATTTATTTGGAAGCCAAGATTTTTAACCTTACTAACAACTTTTAATTCAACATTGCTAAGAAAGATTGGGGCAAGATCGATATTTGATAAGGGGATATTAGAGATAGGTAAGATATACGATTTTTGTGGGTTGAGCGTAAGTTGGTTAGCTTTAGCCCATTCTGCTACAGTGTACAAATCTTTATTCATTCTGACACATAGATCTTCGATTAATCCTACAGGTCTGGAAAAATACAGCTGAAGGTCGTCAGCATATGCATGCATTGTTACGTTATTGCACTGATTGAATATGTCATTGATGTACATAAAAAATAGAAATGGGCCAAGCACCGAGCCTTGAGGAACTCCATTGGACGTATGCCTATATGATGAAAAACTAGTGCCCACTTTCACTCTCTGTGTTCTACCGCATATTTAAAAGTCGGATTGAAATATCAGAAAATCCAAAATTAAACTTGAGTTTCTTGCATAGTATGTTGTGGTTCACGGTATCAAAAGCTTTTAAAAAGTCTAGTAGGCAGAGCAGAATCACATGTCCCTTATCAAAAGCTTTTCTAACATCATCCATTATTTTAACCATAGCAGTAGAACAGCTATGGCCAGGACGAAAACCAGACTGATGATCTGACATAAGACTGAATGTGCATATGTGGTTGGAGATCTGCTCCGCCATTATAGATTCACAAACCTTAGATATTGATGACAACAAACTAATGGGTCTAAAGTCACCCGGCTCACGAGCATTGGCTTTTTTAGCAATTGGAATAATAGTTGCTACCTTCCAGATTGCAGGGTAGCACGAGGTAGTGAAGCTGTGATTAATTATGTGAACAAGAGAGCTGAGCACAAAGGGTAATATGAGTTTAAGAAACTTTATTGAGATTTCATCTTCACCGGAAGCATTTGATTTGATTTTTGCTATAGCATGCACGATATCTAGTTCACTAATCGCGATAAAATTGAAATGTGACGGAAAGTCTAAAGCAGATCTGCTGAAATATACCGAGTTCAAAGATTCATCAGATTCCGAGCTTGAAACAAAGAAATCGTTCAGAATATTGGGATCGATTTTATTAGATTCAATCTCTTTATTGGAAATACCGAAAATATTTAGTGCAGAGCTTACTCCTATGTTTGGGATCGTTGCCCTTTTGTAATATCCAATCGGTGTTATTTTTTCCATATAACTTTTCAGTAGACTTTAACAACCCATCTTTGTGCAATCCCAGCATTCTTACTGCATTAAGGTTATAGGTGAAGCACTTTAAAACGCCAAATCCTTGAGCTGAGAAACACCCATAGACATGTATTTTTTGAGGATGTTTAACACTACGCTGAATTACTTTTTCACCTTTTTTTACCCAAACACGTTTTATTGGATAAAATAATACAAAAGTTGATTCATCTGTGAATATTACTTTTGTCCAATAGTGGTCGACATTTTCATGAGCCCATTGCAAACGCTTTTCAACGTGCTTTTGCGAGAGCAAAGGCTTCGACAAAGCACTGCTTCGCTTTATGCCTGTTCGATGAAGTTTGTCCCGTATCGTATTAAGGGATATATCCAATCCTTTTCCCGATGAAAATTTTTTAGCTTCTCTCAAGCTCATGGCTGGATTTTTTTTCAAATAGTCCCACAATGACTTTATCTTGCTTTTTGGAGGTGATGGTCTTACGACCGCTCCCTGGCTCATCGTTAACGTTTCCAGTTTTTGAAAAACGATCAGACCACCTCTTAACAAAAGCACAAGTAGACTTGAGGCATTTTGCAGTCTTTTGAACTGTCCATTTTGGACCTTTTGATTGGATGATTTGTTATGAAGCTGGCATCAAAGCGTTTTTTAAATTGAGCACTCATTTTTCTGACTTCCAACACTTTCGAAAGAACAAAGAAAACTAATTAAAATTGATATTTCGGTGATCACAATAGCACCATATTCATAATTATAAATTAAAACTTACGTTTTCTTGCGAACACCAGCAGCGCAGTTAAAATCGGGAAGGACCTCTCCCCACCATTTATTACCAAATGAGGTTTCAGACAAGGTGATTCCTTATCGTGCGACTTTTTCAACCTAATGATGGAAAAGATCATCCTGCTGATCTGAGACGTAGTGGCACAATATTCTACAAGAGTGTTATGCTGCTTGCGTATGCTGATGACATACATATCATTGGTCATAATACGCGCGAAGTCAGTGCAGCATTTTCCAGATTAGAAAGAGAGTCAAGTCGAATGGGTCTGTCAGTGAATGCAGATAAGACGAAATACTTAGTGTCAACAAACAAACTGTCCCAGCGTCTTGGAACCCACGTTACCGTTGACAATACCTCCTTCGAGGTTGTGAAGAACTTCGTTTATCTGGGATCCAGCATTAATTCAACCAACGACATCAGCATTGAGTTCAAACGAAGAATAACTCTTGCCAACAGGTGTTACTTTGGGCTCAGTAGGCAAATGAGAAGCAGAGCCCTCTCTCGACGAACGAAAATCACGCTCTATAAATCGCTCATCATGCCCGTCTTACTTTACGCATCACAAACCTGGACGCTGAGCAATTTAGATGAAAAGACTTTAGGATCATTCGAAAGAAAGATTCTTCGTAAGATCTACGGACCAATCTACGTCAATGGCGAGTACCGAATACGGTGGAATGATGAACTGTATGAGCTGTACGCTGACATCGACATAGTCAAGCGCATTAAAATCGAGCGGCTTCGCTGGCTTGGTCATGTTCAGCGCATGAAAGACGATGCTCCAGTGAAGAAAACATTCGATTCGGTACCCAGCGGCGGTCAACGCAGAAGAGGACGACCGCATCTTCGTTGGAAAGACCAAGTAGAGGACAACCTGACGAAGCTTGGAATTTCCAACTGGCGCCAGAAAGCGAAAGACAGAAATGGCTGGCGCAAATTCTTAGATGAGGCCAAGACCGACATACCGTTGTAGCGCCAACTAAGTAAGTAAGTAAGTAAGTAAGTTTTCTTGCGAACTAGCATTTTCAGAGAAAAACGTTATTTTTCGAACACACTGTATATAACTTTTGATCATAATTCTTCATTTTAATTATTCACCTTTATTCTTGAACCTGCGGCTAGCTCTCAAAACGACGTCGAAACAAAATTGTTATATTTTTAAAACTTTAAATATCGACGTCGAGATCTGCATTAGTAGTAGTTCACTCAATTATTGAGCAAACGTCGTCAAATAAATATTAAAACTTTTGATCGTCGAAATGATCTTCGACGACTATTCATTGGTGAAAGTGAGTTCTCGACGACGACATTTACTCGACGCGGATTCAAGAATAAGGGTGATTATTTTTTAGCGTTTGAGAACCATTAAAAATGTCAAAATTTAAAAAGACAAAGATTCCAACTACATTTAGATGTGAGTTAATTGCTTATTTTGCTTAAAGTGGTGTAAGTCTAATCAGAAAAAATTAATTTATTCCACAATCAAAAATAAATGGTCAAGAAGTTATGTTTAAAGTGGTACAAGTCCGTTTATGGCTAAAATGGTTTATATTCTTTAATAATTTTATAAATTACTATTCATTTTATTACTAGAACTATTATGTAAATTTTTATCAATTTTATAAATTTTATCGATAACTACTGCTAAAAACTATTCCTGAATCAGTTAATATTTGCCAATATTTCTAAATTTTATCAAACGCAAACCTTTAAATATCTTAATATAAACAAAAGTGGACTTACACAGTGCAACACGAAAAAAAAAGAACCACATACGGACACCACTACGTGATAAAAGACCAAAAAAAAAAGACCCCTGTCTCCCAGTTTTGCCCAAAGTCCTCCAGGTTTTTTTTTATGGGCCCCCAAAGATGTGGGGCCTCGGTGTCATTTTTGCAAAAAAAATATCATTTTCTCAAGCTCATATCTTGCAAACCGTTCGGAATTTTGATTTACTCTCTGAGGCAAAGTTGTAGCTCTTGTCATAAAGAACAAAAAGAACATATAAACTTGTGAACATATAAAATAAAAAACTTCATCTTCAAGATCAAAATCGCAAAAAACTTTAAAAAATGAGCGAAAAATGGCCCAAAAAGCGTTTTTTTTTTATTTTCCGCTTTAACGAACAAATTTATTTTATGAAAAATGCGCCAATTTTTTTTGGCCCGGTAGGGCTTACAGCGCTGATTAAAACCCCAAAGTTTTTTTAAGAAGGCCGATCCAACTTCTTGAGATATAGGCCTTTATAGCTTGAGTATATAATCGCTTATATCTTACCCATTTCTTATCCGATCTGGTTGAGATGGGTATCGTTGAGAAGACCTTTGAAAACGCTATAAATCTGTATATAAATATGTTAATTTGTATTAACTCATTGGGGCAAATTTAAAAAAAAAAGATTTTTTAACCTCACTTTTTTAATAAAAACCTGTTTTTCTCAAAAAACAGCCCTAGTAAAAAAACAATTGAAGTGTAAGAAAATAAGCGATTTCTTAAAAAAAAAGTTGATTTCAAAACTTTGAACGTAAATAATTGTCAGTCAGGAGACCGAGTGTGTGAGTGCACTGTACCTTCACTGATAGTAAGTGCATTCTAATAAAAATTTTCAAGCTGGTGGGTGAGTTCCCGTGCCCAAACTGTCAAACAACTACCTGGAAGCAAACATCGGCATTGAATTCACATAAAAACAACCCAAAATATAAAAAAAATACCTGGAAACACATTTTAGCTCTTGTCATAAAGATGAAATTGTGAACATATAAAATCAAAAAAACATCTATCAAAAAACTACCTGGAAGCAAACATCTGCATTGAATTCACATTTTAGCTCTTGTCGTGTTTAATTAACGCTCAAAAATGAAATATGCCTGGCCAGAACCATGTCTTTGTCCAAGGGTTAACACCGTTTAGGTAGCGCTTAGGTATCACGCGATCACAAACCGACCGCAGCAGCACAGGCAATGCATTAAGCTCAGCACAAGCAACAAGGGACGGTTTCACCAAACCACAATGCCCATGGAAAAATGGTACAAAGGCAAAAAACTCGACGCATTGCTTGCAGAGGTAATATCAATTCTATTGATGCATTGTTTTGCATTTCTTTTTTGATTTCTTTTCTAATTCATTTCAGGTATGTTGGTGGAGTCACAAGATCACTCTGTATGATGTTAATGAAGTATCTGAAGAAGAAAAAGCTGATGATGGAGGGCAGAATCTGAGTCAGATTCGAACGATTCGGACGACGATTTGGATCCACAACTTAAGAGAGTGCGATTTGAAAGTCCAGGGCCATCAATATTATAAACATAATACGAATATTTTTTTTCATAATTTTTGTAATAGATAGCATAGACTACTAATCCCTACAACACTGAATCATTATTACTAAATATCTATGCTACTACTCTTTGTTACAACCCTGACTCTAAATGTCAACCCATACCACCTAAGAACTAAGATTAATAAAATCAGTAATAGTATAACAATGGAACCTGCAACATGCTTTTTCACTTACGGGAGAAGGCTTTATAGTATCTTAATGTTGAAGTAAAGAAAAAACAAATGAAATTACAAAATTTTCAGAAAATTTTTCACTTTTGCAGCTACCTAAGAGCTACCTAAACGGTGTTAAGAATCATTCCTTGGAAGTTTATATGTTCTAAAAAGTTGTTTACTGAGATCTTAGGTTCATTTTTGTAGTTGATTATTTCCTTGAATTTTGAACGGTTTGCTACCTATGGACCTGAACAGGGAAAAAAAAGGTAAAAAAAATTGAATTTTTTAAAGTTTTTTGCGATTTTGACCTTGAAGATGAAGTTTTCTTTTTATTTTATATGTTCAAAATTTTTGTTCTTGATGACAAGAGCTACAACTTTGCCTCAGAGTGTAAATCAAAATTCCTAACGGTTTGCAAGATATGAGCTTGAGAAAATGATAATTTTTTTGCAAAAATTACACCGAGGCCCCACATTTTTGGGGGCCCATAAGAAAAACCTGGAGGACTTTGGGCAAAACTGGGAGACAGGGGTCTTTTTTTTGGTCTTTTATCACGTAGTGATGTCCGTATTTGGTTATTTTGCCATGACTTAAAAAATTACACACTGTGTTATTCCACTTTCAAATATAACAGCTCATATTTTACGAAATAACATTTTTTTCTTGATGACAATTTTCATCATTCTCTTCAGTACGGTGCACTGTTGTGTTTGGCTTAAGTAGTTTATTTTTGGTGCACCTCCTTTTAATTTAATACTCAATGCGCTTCCGTTTCCGGTGCCTAATTTGTGCAGGTTGGCGTGTTTTGTTATTGTTCTTTTATTTCTGTTTTATTGACGTAGTTCGACATTGTTTTTCTTTTGAATGTTTATTTTGCAAAACTTTAAATATGTGCTGCATACGATTGTATCTATAAATATTGACAGGTTTTTAAATAGAATATTTTTTTTTTTAATAAAAAGTAAAGAGTTTTTAATTACATGTGCTATTTTCACAGGATAATTTTGGGAGACTAAAGCTTAGTTCTGATTATTTTTAGGATTTTGATTAATTTAATAATAAGAAAGCATTTATCGACAACATAGAGTTTTTTATAAAAAGAAATGCTCTAAATAAAAAATATTTTAAAAATATTATATATGTTCATAATTATGTAAAAAATAGATGTTTCAAAAAGAAACGGCAATTTGGCATTGAACTTCAGGCAGTTTCTGCTTTTTTTTGCAGAACTTTGAATTTCTTGTTAAATTAGCAAACAGAAATACTTCCCTTGCGACATTACTCGAAATAAGGCTATTTTCAACATGCCATAATAAAGAGGATTCCTTTCAGAAATGAAATATAAGGAATATTTTTGAATAAAAAGTTTTAAGCTTTGTGTAAATATAACCAATTCATAAAATTTACAAACATTTCAATGCGATATGCTTGGAAACAATAACTTAAAAACTGCGGCACCGCCACTGCCATTGCCGCCAATATATTTAGCGTTTACCTTTTTTCTCCACTACTTCGCACCCGTCACACCAAAGGTTATTGACTTCTGACACAAGTTTCCTGCACTGCAATGGCGTTACTTCCGCTTCCCCATCGCTATTATTGGCACCTTGCGCGTCATTTTTAGGCGCCAAAGCAACAATAATAATAATACGAGTTTTGCATTCACTATAAAAGCTTCGAGGTAAGCGCAAAGCTGCAATATAAATTTTTAAGTAGCAAAATGCATTGAGGAATGATAATATTAAAAACGGATAAAAAAATGCTGTTATAAATATTGAAAATATCACAACATCAGATATTATAAGAAATATCTATCAAAATTTTTAAATTTTTATGTCAACAAAAACTGTTTATGGAACTTGTGAAAAAAATAAAAAGTGTTTGGCTTAACTGAAGAAGACTGCACACATTGGCAAATTAATTTAGTGGTAGATGTAATAACTGCATGTGTTCGCTGTAAATTTGTAATATTTATTTTGTGAATATTTGTGACAATTTGTGGAACGCGAGAAAAATAAATTTGTTTTATTTTTTGCATATTTTCGAAAGGTTTTTACAATATCAGCCAAAAAAAGCTTCTCTTTAGGCACCAATATTTTTTAAAACATATTTTCAAATCATTGATTGTATCAAAATTAAAAGAATGGACACTAAAACACCAGGTAAGTTCAATTCAAATTATTTGTTGGCGCTTTAATTTGGTCTTATCTAATAACGTGCGCTAACCATTTCTGTTATTTAAACTACCTTACACTTTTTTTTGTATTTATTGCAATTTTAAATGGTTGCAGCGAAATACAGTCAAATGGCAACAGTTTTATCGGACATAAAGTTATTTTTTAAGGTAACTGCTTTCCATTGTTCCAGCATTCAAACAATGTAGCTGTAGAACAAAAGTTTTCTATAGTTTGCAAACAAAATAAAATAAAAAGGGTATAAACGTTCGTATGTTGACAACAAAAAAGTGCTAATACTGTCAAAGAATAGTTTTTCAGCTGCATCACAGCAAAGTTTAAAAAAAAAACAGAGTTTAAACTGTTTATTATACGCGAAAATAAGTGTTCTCGACAACGATTAACAGAGTGGATGAAAATGACGTCGAAAGAAGTGAGACACCGTGTCACAAAAGTAAACATAACAAAATCACGCATAGTTCAACAATTAGTCCTTAAAACATTGAAGTTGCAACTAAATCGTCAATAAAGTAAAACTTTCTAAAGAAATTAACACCGTGAGAAGAACGCCAAGCTAACCTTTTTATATTTTAATAGGCAAACATCAATTGTCGTACACTTTTTCAATATTAATTTTAGAATAAGGGCAATGAAACTTATATCATTCGAAATATTAACGTTGAAAGATTGTTTTATTTTTAGTAAGGAATCTCAGGGCAGGGAAGAGGTAGAATGGCGAATGAGGTACCAAATGAAAGATCTGACTGCACAGTATGATTGCATTTTAGATTGGTGACCTTTGACCTGAAATAAGAGCGTAAAAAGAAGCATTTATTACATACAAGCTAAGCTTTAACAGATGGAAGAATGTAATGTAAGAGGGAATTTTAGACAATAAGGTGTACCAAAAATACTTCCGACATTTTGCGCCATCTCTTACGGATACCCTACAATAAGCATTTTTTTATACAACAAGAGTGAATATATATTGTGATTGTGAATTTTCTAACAAATAGAAAAGTCTGAAAATTTTTTGTTATTTTGACATATAAATTATAGCGATATCTCGAAAACTATAAGGGCCATTTTGTTCACAAAGGGCATAAATATGATTTAATTCGGGGATAACTATCTCTAGGTTAATTTTATACCAAGCGTATAAATCGGGAGATAAAAAAGTGGTTTTGTTCACATTTTATCCCAGCTTTATGCTTAGAGCATAAATTCGCTCTCAGTTTATATCGATTTCTATTGGAATGTTAGAGTGTTGCTCATTAATTAAAAAATGTGTGGGGATTTTTGGTTTATTTTTGTGAATTCGGGGGTTGGAGCGAACACTAGGTAAAAATGGATCGCTGATTTTGCATCTGATGTCAGAATTTTAAAATTCTCAAATTTTTCTACACAGGGCTACCAGCTAAATATTTTTTTAAGAATTTTAAACATGAAGAAACAGTATTGGGGGTTACTTCTTTCGAATCTGGTGTCAGAATTTTAAAATTCAAGATGGCGGATAAAGTTGCCACCTAATTTCTTGTTTATTTATGCGAATTCAACTCTGGGAGAAACACTATGTAAAATTGGGTCGCTGATTCCGAATCCGTTGGCAGAATTTCAAAACTCGAAAATTTTTCTACACGTAGGGGTGCCACCCAAAAATGTTTTATTTTAAGAATTTTAAACATGAGGAAAGAGTATTGGGGGTCGCTAAGTTCGAATCTGAAGTAAAAAATTTAAAATTCAAGATGGTGGATAGGGTTGCCACCTTAATTTTTTGTATTTTTATGAATTCGGGGCTGGCAAAAAAATGGTACAGCAAAAATGGGTCGCTGAATACGAATTCATGGTCAGAATTTCAAAATTATAAAGTTTTGAAATAATAGGGTTGCCACCTATTAATAAGTATTTTTAAGAATTTTAAACATTATTTAACAGTGTTGAGGAGTCACTGATTTCGAATCTGAAGTCAGAATTTTAAAATTCAAAATGGTGGATAGGGTTGCTACCTAAATTTTTTCATTTTTATGAATTCGGGGCTGGTGCGAACTAAAAGGTAAAAATTGGTCGCTGAATCCGAATCTGTGGTCAGAATATTAAAATTATAAAGTTTTGAAATAATAGGGTTGCTTTTATTTTTGAAACTACATATTATTAGGTGGCAGCCCCATTATTATAAAATTTTATCATTTTGAAATTCTGAAAACGGATTCGTACTCAGCGACCCATTTTTGGCATACCATTTTTTTGCCAGCCCCGAATTAAAAAAATACAAAAAATTAAGGTGGCAACCCTATCCACCATTTTGAATTTTAAAATTCTGGCTTCAGATTCGAAATCAGTGACTCCTTAACACTGTTAACTAATGCTTAAAATTCTTAAAAATACTTATTAATAGGTGGCAACCCTATTCTTTCAAAACTTTATAATTTTGAAATTCTGACCATGAATTCGTATTCAACGACCCATTTTTGCTGTACCATTTTTTTTTTGCCAGCCCCGAATTCATAAAAATACAAAAAATGAAGGTGGCAACCCTATCCACCATTTTGAATTTTAAAATTCTGACTTCAGATTCGAAATCAGTGACTCCCTAATACTGTTAAATGATATTTAAAATTCTAAAAAATACATATTATTAGGTGGCAGCCCTTATATTTCAAAACTTTATCATTTTGAAATTCTGGCCACGGATTCGGATTCAGCGACCCATTTTTGGTGTACCATTTTTTTTGGCAGCCCCGAATTCGTAAAAATGTAGAATATTAAGGTGGCAACCCTATCCACCATCTTGAATTTAAAAATTTTGAGTTCAGATTCGAAATCAGTAACCTCCCAATACTGTTCCCTCATGTTTAAAATTCTTAAAATAAAACATTTTAAGGTGGCAGCCCTATGTGTAGAAAAATTTTCGAATTTTGAAATTCTGACAACGGATTCGGATTCAGCGACCCATTTTTACCCTTTAGTTTGCGCCAGCCCCGAATTCGTAAAAATAAAAAATTAAGGTGGCAACCTTATCCAAATTTTAAAATTCTGACACCAGATTCGAAATCAGTAACCCCAATACTGTTTCCCTATGTTTAAAAATCTGTATTTTCAATATTTTGACACCAAGTAAGTAAAAAATATTAAAATGAGAGTGATGAGAGCGAAATAAAAATCTTAACTCACCAATTTTCACGAGTTAAATATTTCTGGGGTTAAGCTATCTCACCACCATTTTTATCTCCAGCTTGAAGAGTTAAATGCTTAACTCACTGTGAACAAATGAAAAACTGGAAAAATCATGGAATTAACTCGGGTATAAATTTATCTCTTTGTGAACAAAATGGCCCTAAATGTTTTCAGTCCAACGTTTTTTTGTATGAAAAGTCGTTGGTTGAAGAATATAGCGGTAAACGAAAGCTTCCTTGGTAATATTTTCCACGGATAGTATGTTTAAAAAATCCTCTTCAAATGACATTAAAATTATTTAGATATCTCAAAAAATGTATGTCTTCTCAGTACAACGTATTTCCTTGAAGCAAGGCCATCGCCTCAGAATGAGAAAAAACTATTGAAATTTCAAGTTTTGACTTTGCAAGCAAATATTCCAGCCATTTTTTAATAGATTTTCAACAAATTTTCTTTGTCCGAAAGACCAATTATATGACTTTGGAGAAATAACAAAAGATTAACCGTTATCCCATCAATTCATTGTTTTATATTGTTTTAAAAACACCTCTAAAATATTAAGATTTTGCTGAAAAAATAAGACAATCGTTTTTTTTTGTTGTAATTTTTTTTTTTCTTATTACATTTTATTTTTTCACACTCTTTCATATGACATATCATTTATTTGCAAAAATTGCCTCATTTTGACACATAATTCAATAAACAGTTTCTATCATCGAAATTCATGAGCTGCCCTATGATTTTTTAATGAAAATGCAATTTTTCAAAACTTGTTTTTACATGTGTTACAAAGTTCTACAGCTCAAGAAATAACTTCTGTGAAAAAATTTTCAAATATTTCAAACCACTCCAAAGTTATATACATAAATCTATGTTTTAAGCAATTTCCTTAGTGACATCTTCTTATATATTAATACGCAAACATCAAATGTTGTCGTACACTTTTTTTGATATTTATTTTAGAACAAGAAAAATGAAACGTATATCATTCGAAAGGTGTTGCACCATAGATGTACCGAATCATGTTAGACTTTGAATTGATGACCTTTAACCTGAAATATTAACGTTGAAAGTTTATATTATTATGGGAAGAGAAAAAATGGTGAATGATGTATCGGATGGAAGGTCTGGGTGAAGAGGCTTAGACAATATGATTGAATTTTGACTGGTGACCTTCGACCTGAAATATGAGCATAAAAAGAGCATTTCTGAAATAAAAGCTAAGTTATAAGAGATGGAAGAACATGATATAAGTTGGAGTTTTAGACATTTCTAAGATGTACAAAAAATAGTCCAAACAGTTTTCGCCATCTCTTACGAATACCCTACAATAAGCATTTTTTATGTAACATGTGTGAATATGTATTGTGGTGGTGAAATTTCTAATAAATAGTAAATTCTTAAAAATTTCCTTTATTTTGACATCAAAATTATTGTGATATCTGGAAAACTATAAATGTTTTCAATATAACAAACTTTTGTATAAAAAGTTGTTACTTAAAAAAAAAATTACGGTACAAAATTTAATATTTTTTACAAATATTGTGATGAAAAATTTCCGTTATTTTGTTGCGATTAAACTATTGCAATATCTTGAAAATTAAAGATTTTCTTAGTACAGTGTATTTTTTTAGAGGCAAAGTCTCTCCTCAGAAGGAGAAAAAACTATTGAAAATTAAATTTTTTATTTTGTATGCAAATATCTCCGCTATTTTTGAATCGATTTCTCTCAAATTTTCTTTGACTTAAATTTCAAAAGAAAAAAAATTTTTTTTAAAAGCTTCTAAAATATCTGCTTTATATATGTTTGATCAAAAAATAAATCAAAAGTATTTTTTTTTTTAATTTTAATTTCTCACTCTTTCATATGACATATCAGTTATCCACAAAAATTACTTATTTTTGATACAAAACTCAATAAACAGTTTCTGTGATTAAAAATCATAGGCCAGAATTTTTTTGGCGAAAATTAATTTTCTTAAATGTTGTTTTTATATTTTTTATTAAGAAATACAGCTACCAAAATAATTTTGGTAAAAAAGTTACCTTAATATCTCCTACCAATCAAAAGCTATAAACAAATATATATTTTCATACCATGAAGAACGAAAGCTGTCGTACATTTTTAGTATATATTAGAAATGGAGGGAAACAAATTATTCAGCATTCAAAAGGTACTGTTGCACACATGAGAAGAAACAAATTTGGACTGGTGACCTAGGATCCGAAGTATGAGCGTTAGAAAAAATTTTTTTTTGTTTTCCGAAAAATGTTTAACCATAGAGGTGTTTAAAAGAAATGTTTAAGATGTAAACATAATAGATCCTTCGTATACATTTGACTCCTCTAAGGAGCTCTATGAACTCTATGAACTCTATGAAATCTATGAACTCTTTTCGGCAAATTTTTTTCATGTATTGAATTTTTTGTATGGGTTCCAAAAAGCTCACTGAAAGAGGTGAATATGTTTGAAAGAAATGTTGGATAATAATAGAGCCAGTTCATACGTTTTACCCCTTCTCAATTTTAATTCGGGAGGGATATAAACTCCTTTAGACAAATTTTTGCAAAGCAGTTCTTCCAATGAAGCTTCGGAATGAAAAGGTTTGTGTTAATTTTTATGCTATAATAGCAAATGGTTTATGTTTGGGTTCAACAACACAAACTTCACCGCTTCAAAAATGTCAAACGAGTACTGTCATCTACGCTATGCATCTCTAATGTTATGTTTTCTCAAATCTACGCTACAGTGCCTTACGTTACGCTACATTAGTGCTAATTTTTGTTGTTTTACAGACAGTTGGTCGATTTTCGACCACAGGCGATACTACTATATAGAAATATGCGTGGGAGAAACAGTTCTTCCGTGTTTCTGAACCGATTTTGATAATTTTTTTTAATGAAATTAGAGTAGGCAAAAGGAGTTCACTGAATATTTTTGTGAACTTTGACCTGAAATATTAGCGTTTAAAGAATATTTCTTAAGTAAAAACTAAACTATAAAAATTGGAAGAACATGGTGTAAGAGGAAATTTTCGACATTAATACAATGTACAAAAAACATTTTTCGCTATCTCTTACGAATACCCTACAAAAAGCATTTTTGTATGTAACATGCACCCAAAAAAAAGCTTCGTACTATGTACAAAACAATTATTATATTCTACAAAGCTGTTTGTTTTTTTCAGCCTACGAACAACTTTGTAAATAATACAAATGACATTGTACAAAGAAATATTTATATATTTTACAAACGCATTCATTTCATCTACAAAGATACGAACAAATATACGTACGCTGCTGCCACCACTTTGCATATTATCAAACAACGTTCGTTCAGTTCACAAATTTATACATTATAGATTTTTACAAACTAGCGTTTGTAGAATGTACAAAGTTACGAATACAAAAATTTTTTTCATGCGGCCAACACTACAAACGTTTGTACTATGTACAAAACATTTGTACATTCTACGAATAGCCTCTGTTTGTATTTCTACAAAGATTTTATTCGTAATTTTATCCTAAATATTTTTTGGGTGTGTGTGAATATATATTGTGATAGTAAAATTTCTTATAAATAGTAAATTCTGAAAAATTCCGATATCTATGGCGATATCTATGGCGATAAAGATAATGAATACCCGATTGTATTGGGTGATTTCAACTTAAGTAGTATAAATTGGACTTATTCTAAGGATCTTTTAAGTATGATTCCGAACTCGATGCGCAACAATTTGGAAATCGATTTTTTAGACTCTATATATCCCTAGGGTCTGATTCAAATAAACTCTGTCACAAATAGCTTGAACAAAATCTTAGATATTAATTTTATTGATAATGAGCTTAATGCCAATTGTGTTGAATCGGATTTACTTCTTTCAAATGATAGTTTTCATCATAAAGCACTTTTAATACAATTAGAAATTCTTATTTATGATACATCAGCCATAGAAGAAGATACTTTTGTTTTTGCATTTAAAAAAGCTGATTACACAGCGGTATCTACATTTTTAACGAGTGTGCATTGGCTTCTGGGTTTTGGTGATATCGTGTCAGATAATTATGACTTTTTTATCGAAATTATAAATCAAGCATTTACTTGATTTGTTCCTATTAAAAAGATAAGGAAAAGTTCTAAGCCGGAGTGGTTCAATAAAAGTCTTTCAAAATTAAAAATCGTATAAACAAATTGTTCAAAAAAAGTAAAATAAATATATCTTTTCGTCAAAACTATTTACAGACGCGTTGTGAATACGAATCTCTTAAAGAATCGCTCTACTAATCTCACCTTAATAAGCTGGAGTCTGATATTAGAGAAAATCCGAAGAACTTTTGGAATTTCTTGAATAAAAAAAGGAACACGAAAGGTTTCCCTAAAAATATGTTTTTTAACGAAAAAACTGCAAGTAGCACGTCACAAATCTTTTTGCTGATTATTTTCAATCGAATTTTTTATTAGACGACGGAGATGACGTGAACTGCCCTTTTTATTATAATGACAACCCTATTATTATTTATATGATGATGTCTTACAAGATTTGCTCACTCTAGACATTAATAAAGGAACTGGTCCTGATAATATTCCCCCAATATTTCTAAAAAACTGCGCAGCTGTGCTAGCCCAGCCATTAGCGCTTTTATTTAATTTATCTTTAAAGACAGGGCAGCTTTTGAATATTTGGAAAGAATCCATTATAGTCTCTATCCATAAGTCTGGCTCTAGGCAAAATATAGCGAACTATCGACCGATATCAAAATTGCCCTTGATCCCTAAATTATTTGAGTCAATTGTCAAAAAACACATTTATGCTAGAATTAAAAACTCTATCTCTGAATTCCAACACGGTTTTGTTAGTGGTAAATCTACTTCTACAAACCTAACACTGTTCTCTCACTTCATTAAAACTGAAATGGAAAAAGGCAATCAAATTGACGTAATTTTTACTGATTTCGCCAAAGCCTTTGATAGAGTTCAGCACTCCATTATGGTTAAAAAACTTTCCCTGATGGGGTTTCATTCCTCTTTGTTATCCTGGCTGAGGAATTACCTTTCTGATAGATATCAAGTTGTCCGTATTGGTAACTGCTACTCAAAATCTATTACCAACCATTCTGGTGTGCCCCAAAGAAGCCACCTTGGACCTCTATTGTTTGACTTGTTCATCAACGATCTCCCAAACTTTTTACAGCATACTAACTGTTTGATGTATGCTGATGATGTTAAACTGTTTAATTCGGTTTCTTTACCTTCCGACCATCGACTTCTTCAAATTGATTTAAACAATATGATTAAATGGTGTTCAGTTAATAGACTTTATTTAAATGTTGCCAAATGCAACATTATGTCTTTTATTTGAAAGAAGAACCAAATTTTTTTAATTACTCAATCGCAAATAGTGGTCTTTCACGTGTCGAGTCTACATCTGATTTGGGAATTCTATTTGATAGAAAAATTTGTTTTTCCAACCATTACGATTGCATAATTACTAAGGCTAATGCAATGATGGGTTTTTTGAGGCGTAATTCGAAGGAATTTAAGGATCCATATACCCTTAGAACGTTATTTTTATCTTTAGTAAGGTATATCTTGGAATATGGATGTGTGATCTGGGATCCATATTACGAGGTAGATTCTTTGCGATTGGAAAGAATACAAAAACGTTTCACTCGTTACATAATGTTTAAATTAAATTGGAATTTTATGACAACGTACGTATCCAGGTGTGCTCTTCTAGGTCTTAATACCTTAGCCTCCAGACGTAAATTTTTTCTTTTTATTTTTGTTCGCGATATAATTATGTCACATATAGACTGCGCGCATCTCCTCGCTCTTTTAAGAATATATGCGCCTGAGAGATATTTTACAAACTATGGCCGTAATGATCCTTTTAATAATATGGGCTTAGCGTTCAATTCCATAAGTGCTCAAATAGATCTCACTCTGAATAGACAAACTTTTAAACAAAATTTATTAAGAATTGTTTAAAATGAATTTACAAAAGTGTAATATTCTTTAATATAATTATGTTTACATTTTATTAGTTTTATATCATATTTTTTTTATAATTTATATGTTATTATAAAAAAATATAAATAAATATCTTGAAAACTATAGCTTTTCTCAGTACAACGTGTTTTTATATGAAAAGCCCTGGTTGTGAAAAATAACGGTGTGCGAAAGTTTTTATGGGTAATGTTTTTACAGATATTTTTAAAAAAAAATTAGACTATTTTAATATCAATATTATTGCGATAATTTGAAACTTAAGATTTTCTTAGTACAGCACATTTTCTTAAAGGAAGGTCATGCCTCAGAACTAGAAAAAAACGATTGAAATTTTAGAAGGTTGGTCGAATTTCGGCCACAGGCGATACTAGTAAGTATTAATTTACGATCTTAACCCTCTAATGCCACATTTTTTGTTTGAGCTCCAAAAATCAGTTTACATTAATTTGGGGATGAGAAAAACAAATTTGAAGTTTTCTTTATTTTTGATACTTTGTTCAGTTGTTACAGGTGAAAATGCCAACTCAGCCTAGGAGTGAATCTGGGCTGAACAACATGAATAAAACAGGTATTTAACAAATAACATTTTTTATGATAACAGCAGATAAACTATAAACATTAATGAGTAGTTGTGAAAAGCGCAAAAATACTTTCTTATCGTCGGACGAATTCAGGTTACATTTCACACAAACTGCATTGTGTGCCACTACCCTAACAAAGCAATACATTCTACACGGTTAAAAATTTTGTAATACTTTTTAATCCAAACTTTGGTTTAGAGGAATTTTTAATCCAGAAAGAAGTATATTTTAAATCCCTACTTTAGTTTAATTTAGCTGGGTCTCGAACCCACGTTTCTAAAAGGAACTTACTTGCATTCGTTATGATGCAAAATAAGCGAAACCTTTTTAACAACTGAGTTGGATGAGCGGATAAGGTGTTGGACCAGCACATCAGAGGACGTATGTTCAAACCATGAAATGGTCAGAGTATTTTTTTATATTGCTTTTTTTAAACTTTTTTCGAATTAAAAAGTTATCTTTTTTGGTGTTGTCTATAAGCTAAAGGGCAAAGCGCATCATGCTATATATCTATTTATTTATTTATTTATTTATTTATTGGCCAAACAAGGCAATGTAATTTACTTATTCTAACTTATTCTAACAGGTTTTGTTTACTTATTACTAAGTTTTTTGTTTTTCTTCTCCCCTTTCCTTGTTTTTATTTTATTTTTTATTTGGTGCTCTTAGTAGGCATTCTCCGCCCACCCTATTTACATGATTTCAAAAACCATGTCAAAAATAAGAGAAGAGGAGGAAAACAAGAGAGACTATATACACACTTAAGATACGATGTACATATATTATTCTTAAAGACTATAAGGACAAAAGGACGTAAATGGGAGATTTGTAGAGGGATGTTAAAGAATTTTGATTTATTAAACTAAATGCTTATACATATAAATCCATACATGTATGTAGTTTATCTGAGGCCTGTGTTAATTCTGATTACTGAGTGATTTATATAGGGTTTGCTTGAAAGAGGATTTGGACATAGAAGGTGAGTAGTATATAGAGATATTATTAAATTCTCTGCAACAACGATTGATGGGTTCATTATTTGCATATGTAGTTTGGTGCTGATATTCAGTTAACAATCGAGTATGCCTAGTGCGCCTAATTGGATCGTTAAAGGAAATCATATTAGAAATATATTCGCTGTGAATAGAACCATTAATTACATCAAATGTGAAGCATGAGCCCAATAACAATCTTCTTGTTGATAGTGGCATCAAATTTAAAAGGCTGAGTCTATGTTCATATGATGGAAGGCTACAATAATCATGGGGGTTGTACATATCTCTAAGCGCGTATAGTAAGAACTGCTTTTGAATAGACTCAATTCTTTCTCTATGGGAATCGAAAGATGGATTCCAAATTATGCATGCATATTCAAGTATTGGGCGCACTAAAGCACGGTACAAGGATGTAGTGACCCATATATTCTTGATTTCATTTGCACGTCTTTTTATAAAACCGAGCTGTTTGCTGGCCCTGGACACAATTTTATCATAGTGCAGATTAAAGCGCATCTTGCAATCTAAGACAACTCCAAGATCCACTATATGGTTGACCCTTTTTAGTTCGATACTATTGAGGTGGTAGGTATGTAATGTTACGTTGTTTTTACGAGAAAAGCTAATAACATTGCATTTATTGACATTAAGATGTAGTATATTTTGAAAACACCATTGCTCAAGAGACAACAATTTTGATTGCAAAAAATTAACATCTACATCTGATTGAATTGAATAGTACATTTTTAAATCATCTGCATACATAAGATGTGGGATATCGTTAAGAACTTCTGACAGATCGGATATGAATATGTTGAAAAGAAGAGGACCAAGATGACTACCTTGCGGAACTCCTGAGGAGACTGCAATTTTTTTTCGATAGAACTCCCTGGAATTTAACAAACTGGGATCTGCCGTTTAAATATGATTTTAGCCAACTTAGTATGGACCCCGCAACACCAAATTTTTCTAACTTATATATAAGAATGTTGTGATCAACTCGATCAAAAGCTTTACTGAAATCAGTATAAACAGCATCTATTTGGTGCCCTTTTTCCATTTTGGCAATAGCAGTTGGTCTAAACATCGCACCAAAAAGCTTGTAGGTATTAAGTCTGGTCCTGGTCCCTTTAATATATCCAGATAGTTGAGCTAGGAGAAGTTTCAGATAAGGTGGTAGGAAGACAAAAGACCTCCTTAAATAGGGCGACATATGACCATTAGGGCGTATCGAAAAATTTAGATCCTATTCTAAGAGGTCTCAAAATATGCATAGGATGGTCAAGATCTCCCAAAAAATATTTTAGGAAAAAATAAAGATGTCTTCCTCTCCCGCAAGGATAAAGTTGTTTTTTTAAGAAACACGACGCCACCCCCGATTTTTACTCAAAAGGTCCTGTGGGAAGGATATTCAAATCGAAAGATACCGAATTCGAGGTAGCACAGAACTTTTGATTGCTATCTGATTGTCTAAATCTTAGCGATTTTGATTAAAGTGTTGACGTTTCCCTTAAATTTGGTGAATTAATAATTTGCATATGCATTTTCTGATTTTTGAGATATGTATACTTGAATGCAATTTTTTAGCTTTTTCAAAAATATTAATATGTATTATTAATTGTTGTACGGCGTTCATTTAATACCACTATTATTTCTTTTGTTTTTTAGTTGTAAATAGTTAGTGCAAAAGAAGTGTTAAAAATGTGTTTATTTTTTATATCAGAAGTCACTTATGTATATTATTTTATATTAGAAATAAGTACCTAATTTTTGAAAAATCTTATTGTGTTAAAATGAATTGCTTATCACCTCACAAGCCACAAATATTTTTGAAAACAATATTTTAATTCTATTTCGTTTATTTTTATTATTTTATTTTTATAAGCATAATTTCGTTTTAGAAATTTTTAAATGGAGACAAACAAATAAAATTTACGATCTTAAATATAAGACTAAAACATGTGATATGTATTACAATTAACTTTATGTGAAACAATTTGTATGTTATTTATTTGTTATAGTTTTGAAACAACGACAATAAATGCAAAATGTTTAACTATGGACGTGTTTATTTATTTCTGCTTTTTTATATGCAAAAATTTCTGGTATTTCTAAATTTTTCAAAATTTGTTATACATATGGAATTTTTCCTGGTATTTTTTTAATACGTATGGGATTTTTTGTGGGATTTTTAAATGCATATGGGATTTTCGGTGGTATTTTTAAAACGCGTGGTATTTTTGTGGTAATTTTAAGTGATCATGGGATTTTTTTGGTATTTTTTAATTGCTGTGGGAATTTTTTGTTTACCTTTACCATGAGAATTTTGGTAATATTTAATTTATGTTACTTTGGGAAAAAGGCAATTTTCGTGGGTATTGTTCTGAATTTTGGCAAGGTTGCCAGTAATGTGGGAAAAATCCCATTCGTGGTAATTTTTAATTGATCTTGGGAATTTTTTTGGTGGGAATTCCCATGGTATTTTTTAATCAAGCGTGGTATTTTTTAATTGGGGTGGGAATTCAGAGTGGTATTTTTTAATTGCATGGGAATTCGGGAATTTTATTCTTAAATGTTTATGTTTTATCTTTATTAAGCAAAAATTTAATAATGGTATTCGATGAACGTTGTATATATACAGAAGCGTAAAGCTTTAAGCTTACGCTGTACATTTTCTAGAAATAACCCTTAGTAAAAACGATAAAATTGCATATATGTTGTGAAAACAAGTTGCCATCATGAAAACCAAGTAGAAATTTTTTAACATATCGCAAGTCTATCCTGAATTTTTGATTTTTTTGCTACCGAAAAGTTTACAAAATTATTTTAAAATGCCAAAAATAAGTGAAAAATATAATTACTACTAAAAAAATAAAAAAAATATTTGCAAGTTTACTTATCGAATTTATTGGTTTTCAATTATCTTTAAAAATGAAAATTAAATCACAGTTGCCATTAAAAAAGTCAAATTATTGCCAGAGTCGAATAGCACATAATCACAGATAAGCCATAAAATTGAAGGTAGCGACAAAAACAATAGAACTGCATTAAATTTGCGCCACAAAGTATGCACAGTTACGAATTTACGAAAGAAGTTCTACGAAGTTCTAAGAAATGTAAATAAAAAAATAAAAATAAACTGGCCATTTCAGCCCTTGGAAGGACTTTGACCTAGCTTCTATTGATCAATTGTGTTGTGCGTGTTTGATCACAAATGACCGAGAACTGGACCTACGTGTTTTTATGCCGACTCCGAACGGCTTATGTTCTCCAGAAGCTTTACATGGCAATTTTTACTCTCTGAGGTTTGCCATTGTCTGCAGAGAGGTGACGACCGAAAAGAAAAATTATTTTAATTGAAAAAAACTTTCTGTCTGAGCTGGAATTGAACCCGGGCTACCGCGGTTCTGTAGCATAGGAGCCACGCACTCTACCCACTAGGCTACGGCTGCCACTAAAGAAATGTACCTATAAAAATACAAAAACTGATGTCTAATATAAATATCCAGTGAGCAACGCCGTAAAGTATGCTAAATTAAAGAAACCCAAAGTTGTTTTACAAAAATTATACGCTCTTCTTGCACTGCATTGTCGTAAGCTGCGTATGTAAAATCCTTACATTTTTGTTGTTGCAAAATACGCTTCAGTAAATTTATCGCTTTTACGCTATTAACATCACAAATACGCCGTTCATTGAATACCATTATTATTTTTTGTGGTATTTCTAATTTTTTTTAAATTTTTTATGCATATGGGATTTATTATGGTATTTTTTAATGCGTATGAGATTTTTTGTGGGATTTTTGAATGTATATCGGATTTTTGGCGGTATTTTTAAAACGAGTGGTATTTTCGTGGTAATTTTTAATGATCGTGGGATTTATTTTGGTATTTTTAAATTGCGGTCGGAATTTTTTTGTTTACCTTTATCATGGGAATTTTGGTGGTATTTAATTAATGATACTGTGGGAAAAAGGTAATTTTCGTGGGAATTGTTCCGAATTTTGACTGACAACCTTGGGTGCAACCATCATAAAAATTAATTACGTAGTTGTTAGTTTATTACAAAAACAAAACACATCGTTATTTGATTTGAGGTTTTTTTTATCAAATACCAACAACAATTTTCGCCACAAAAATAAGTCAAATTACCTTTAGTGCATTGGTGCAGATGTGTGGCAAAAACTAGTTAGTTGGATGAGTGTTTAATAAATTTAATAGGCATGAAGCCAAAGAAAAGGCTTCTCCACCTAAAGTAACTTATTTAAAACATAATTTAGCCAAGGGATGCCAGGCTCGTTTTGCATTAATTGCTTCATTATATTTCACTATATTTGATTGTTTTTCCAAATTGAACAAGTAATAGCCTCGCTTATATCGAAGGTTGCTATTTACTATTGACTTTATCTAAGGCCACCATCAAAATAGAGCCATTTTGCATGGAAATACCTTTGCTATTGACCTTTGTGTTTAAGTGCGCCATTTTGAGAGAAATTGTTTATGCGGCAATTTTTTATTGTCAAGCCAAGAAAAAGTCAAATTATTGCCTGAGTCGAATGGCACATAATCACAGATAAGCCATAAAATTGAAGGTAGCAACAAAAACAATAAAACTGCATTAAATTTGCGCCACAAAGTATGCAAAGTTACGGATTTACGAAAGAAGTTCTACGAAATTCTAAGAAATGTACCTATAAAAATACAAAAACTAATGTCTTATATAATTATACAGTGAGCAACGCCGTAAAGTATGCTAAATTAAAAAAACCCAAAAGTTGTTTTACAAAAATTTTAAATTTATATTATTTACAAAAATTTAGAAAAATGACTCAAAAATTTTATTGAGTTGTCAATTTAAATTCAATTTAAATCTTTGCGATTAGCTTGAACTGTTATGCGTTTTTGGCATCTAAGCCACCTCTTCACGCTCTTCAGGAAACTTAACCATGCGCAAAAGCTCCTCTACTCTAGCGTCATGACAATCGTACGGATAGTCCGATCGGCACGTGGGACAACGAAGCTGACGTCGCTTTACCAGCTCATCGAAGCATTTGCAGCAGACAAAATGCTGCCGTTCACAGAAGCGGGCGTCGCGCCTTATATATTCCCAGCAAATTAAGCAGGTGAATTTCTCCAGACACAATTTATTGATTTCACACTCTTTGGGATTTGTCCAGTCGAGTTCCTCTGGACTAAGCTGGTATTGATCATCGCTGTCATCAAAGGCGCCCACATAGAGACGCATCAAACGCGAAGGCATCTCTTCAGTCATGAATTGAAGATAGGCGAAACTGAAAACCAAGTCGTAAATCTCTTTATTTGGTTGTTCGGGGTGCGATTTAAAGGGTCCCAAATAATCGGCGTGACCATCGCGAATGAGGCCTAATTTCAAGGTGTATTCAATGGGCTCAGACTCGCCAATGGCAAAGACACCGCGTTTGATTTTCTCCGAATTTGGCAAAGCATCTGTTTGTAGATCTAGGCAGAACCAGTAGATGCCCTTCTTTCCGCAGAGAAGATAGGCTTCATAGGATAGATCGTCGAAAGTGAAGTCAAAACTATTGCCATTAAGGAGCGATTTAATGCAGCGTTGATGATGATCTTCGCAGTGGGTAAAGATGTCATCGCAAGGACCGCTCCAGTTGCAGGTACTAAAACGGCAGGAGGTAGTCATGATGTTGTGTTGATAGTGCAAAGAATCACAAATAACTGTTGATGAAGTTTGTAGTGAGCTAAGTTAATATAGCGGCAAGAGCGAGAAACAGGTAAAAACTTTTGAACTCATCATCAGCGTTAGTTTCAGTGAATTTATGCCCATACGTAACGCAGGTAGTTTGTTCTTATTAACTACTAATTAGCATAGATGACATTTTATGATCCTTAAAACGAGTTACTAACATGCGCAAAGCTCATTTGGATCCTTCGGAACAACTTAGGAGAACACATCATAAATGAACGATTAGCTAATCTCATCAATAAACTAACAACGAAAGAGTAAAACAAAGGAGAAACGCAACAAAAAGTGCCATAAAACACTAACGAAATTATTGGTGTCTATTTTTAGGTTTTGATTTCAATAAAGCTAAATATTCATAACTCATTGCCGAAAATAGGTTTCCAGCAATAGAGCATTATAAACACCAGCACGAATTACAAAAGCAATATTTTGGAAACAAAAAAAAAATAAATAAAACAAACGACAAACAAAAAATGGTGCCAACAACAATACGAAGTAATGAAGTTGAGAAGCAGCACGTGAGCCTTAAAGTAGATAAGGCGGGGTCGTAGACCAGAGGAATTTTTGGGGTTCGAATTTCACCATAGGTTGCGAATGTTTATACATAAATGAATACAAATATAAATGTTAACGCAAAAAAAGTTATAAAAATTTAAAAAAAACTTTAATTTATTTTTAGCACAAAAATTTCAAAATTTTAAAAAGTTTGTATATCAATGCAAATTATTTCCGATTATTAAATTTAATTTCGATTATTTATTCTGAAATTCAACAGAAGGTGCTCTTATATCTTGGTATGCAGAAATAACATTCAGAAATAAAACAAGTTTTTATTTAACACAAAATTTTAGCTTACGCGAGTTGTAGTAGATATTTCACTACTTTTTGTATTATTATTTGTTTAGAAAAATGGTTGACATTGAAGACTATAATTTTTGAAGCGAAGCGTTTTACGCCTCGTTTTGTGATTTGCTTGAGTGAAATCTGAAAAACGACACTTTTTTCCATACACCTTTTTCTTAGAATTGTTGTTTTTTTTTACTTGCGTCTATTACAACAAGAGCATATAAAATTAAAAATATTTATTTGGCAAGCGTGAGGATCGAACTCGCGCCTTCCGATCGAGAGTTCCACACAGTAACCACTACTCCAAACCAACCATTTCTGATAAGATGTGATTCATTCAATATTAACTGAAACTATGTTGCAGTAGATGACAGGAATTTATTAAAGAAATTGTTCATTAGCAGCCCTACATATTCTATTGTGAATGCGTGAAGCTATAATGCAGCAGATCACAATTATCGATCAAATACTACGTTTCCATGGCGAGTTAAATCGAGGTTGACTCGGGATTAACTTCCCTTGGAAACGCGAGTTAAGTTGAATTTCGTTAAATCCACGAAACTCCGCAAAACTTATTAGATTTAACTGAGTTAGATTGGATGCGTTTGGAATATGAAACAGTTGCTCAACTGTTGAGTGAAATTTTCTTGATTATTTGTTATTTTATTTTATTACTACCACTGCGTTGACATAAAATGTAACAAACCGTTCAGCAGGCACACAAAGTAGCGGAAACTAATACTGATCAAAGACTTAATATGTTTAGTAAATTTTGCACCTTCTGAACGCACACATTTATACTAAGAAAAAATGGCGAATAGAATGGCAGAAGTCCAACTCGACTCAATGTTGTGCATGGAAGCACTATCGAGCTAGAAACGCCATTATGTCAACTTGAAGAAAACTCAACCTAGGATCAACTCGCCATGGAAACGTAGTAAAAAGCATTTTGCATTAGCTATCCAAACAACAAAAGCAGCAAGGTTCCATTGAACGGGTGGATTTTAATTGCGAATTCAGACATGAATGCTCATAGACACTTAAGACAAGGATGGTGGTCTAGCGCTCGATAATTTAAGGTATTTTTAGGATTTTTTTAAAAAGTTTAAATATTGAACAACGATATTTAAACTTTTAAAGTGTATTGTAACTCTCATTCATCATAAAAAAATATTTTTTAATTTAAAAAATTGTTGATCTTGTTCAAAATGGTGGTCAATGAGAAGCTCTCAAGGAAAAGGGGCATGGGCGGTGTTGTAGATTTCGACTATTCTATTTATTTGAAAAATAAAAACCTAGAATATTATTAATCACTATGAGTGCAACTATGGCTGGCACTAGAAAAAAAATATATGAAAAATTGACAGAATGACGCGCTTTTGAAAATTAAGTTCTTAAAACAGCTTGTTTCCTACCGATTATTAAGTGTAAAATATACGATGTTTTTAATTAAAACTTTGATTTTAGTTCCAGCGATAGCCACCGTTGTTATGAATAGCAATTTTAAATTTCAGAAGATTCGGCTAAATAGTTTTTTTTCTACAACACTATGCCGAAAAAAGTAGTTTCGAGATAAATGCGTATAAAGAGAATGAATGTAGACGAAACACTGTGGCTCGAAACCTACTAAAACGGCTGTAGAAGTGAAAATGCAATGTTCAGTTGCTTTTTGACAAGACGTAATGTAAAGTAACGTAGAAATCTAAAATCCACGGATTTATCCATCCCGTCACGTTACGTGTATAAGAAAGCATTGTTTCAAACAATTAGTGAAAAAACGCACCGCTCAACTGACAATTAGATCACATTACGTTACTTCTATTATAATTGGATATTAACGTCAGAAAGACTATACTTTTGAAATATAAAAAAATCAGTTTCATAAAAATTTTAAGTTAAACAATGCTGTTTTGATAAATATAATTTGCGAATGACAAGCGATCCAAACATTTGCACAACAAGATTAGGACAACTATTGATGTAATATTTGCTAGAAATATCGATGACATTACATCTATATAATATACGTTTCATATTTTAGATATTAAAACCCAATAATTTCATTAACATTTACAAAAATAATTCAAAATTAATATAAAATAATAATGTAAGGTAATAAAATTTTCTGGTGGGAAATTATTTTTTTAGTTAACATTAGGTATTTAAAATGTTTCAATTTAAAAAAAATTTTATTAAAAAAACCATTAAATTATGAAACGTATAAAACTGCGAAAAAGCTTCGCTTCTCTCATGTGTCCAGCGACCCATCTGTTTTTTTTTTTACATGCCGCATATACAAATAGATAACAACTTATCAAATGAACAATTTATAATTATTAAAAGGTTAGAGTCAATGTAAAGATATTATTTCGAAAATATTATGATTATTTTACTGAGTCATTATATAAAACTGAATACAATTAAGTTATTCGCGGACAACACGGGGGGGGGGGGGGGGTTACACGGAAAAGTACTGCTAAGACAGTGAAAAATAAATATTGGTTTTCAAACTTTGTGTCTGTGAATAAGAGTCTAGACAGTTGGTAAGACAGTTGGCAAGACAGTAGACCAAATAGTAACAAATTTATGAGGGCATCCTTTATAAGTCCCGACAGTCCCGGGATTGCAAGCCCTACAATCCCAGGGTTTTCGGGATCCCGGGATTGCCTCCACTGCAAACAAATTCTAAAATATTCCAACAAAAAAATCAATGATACTACCTAAGAAAAAAAACAACTAAATCTCGATTGAAATTTAGTCACCTTAAGACCCATTTTTAGCTATATTTTCCTTATTTTTGTAGACCAACAAATTTGATCACCTCCGATTTTGCTTACACTTTCAGAATTTAGTCTACTTATGAAATAAAAACACTAATTTGAGCAAAAAAATTTTAAATTATTTTAAAGTTTTTACGATCAACTTTAAAATTTGTCCAAATGGAGGAAAAAGCAAAATTGCTTAAATTTTGAAAAATCATAGATTAAACAAGGCTAATTCGATTTTCACGTTGGAGGTATTTTTGAAAAGACAATAAAAATTTATTGCTAAAAAACTATAAAATTTTTTTAAATGTAAGTCAAATATTAAAAATTTGAATAGTTCGAGACTTTAATCTAATTTGTAAAAACTGAGTATGTCACTAAATTCTACGACCGAAAATTTAGTTTACGTGTCTCGGCATTTTTTTGTGTCTTTTCAAAAGTTCAAAATTTTCCTACAGTGCTATTAAACTATTAAATTTTTTTTAAATAATTTTATGAACTTCGGAATGATCTAATTTTATTAATGTTTTTTTTTTTGAAAATTGATCTTTGTTTTTTCAAAATAAACAATAAATACTATCTAAACGTTTAATCAAAATTGTGTTTTTTTAATTGTTTATAATCTTCTGCACTGTTTTGTGTTGTAAAACAATAACTACATTGAAACTTCATATTACGTCTTCCAAAAAATTTGTTTACTAAGGTTTGTTAAACCCCGGACTAGTCCGGGGATCCCGTGATTGTGTTTTTCAAATCCTGGAATCTCGGGACTGCCGAAGTGTTCCGAAATTGAATGTCCTAAAATTTATATTTCATGAAGAAAATTTTTGTTAAAACTACGAGCACGCCAAATTATAGCAAATTTACAATTAATACTTTTACATTTTCTCGTGTTCTGTCATTTGATATGCTAAATATTATTCATCTGTCTTAGCTTCTGTCCCGTCAACTGTCTACAAAAAAGTTAAGACAGTACAGCAGACAATAGAAAAAGTGAGTGCATGTGGGTAAAAATTTGTGAATGTGTTGCAACTGTCTTAAAAGTACTGTCTCGTGTAACTCTCTTGTAACAATATAAAAGAAAGCTGACTCAAATATAAATAAAATTCATTACGATAACAATACCAAAATTAATATTAAAAAAAAAAGATTTGAAGAAAGAAATTAAAAATTGGATTTGGGATTATGACCGCTTTTTCATAGCATTATATAGCATTATTTTACGTCAAATTCTATTGAAAAAAAGTTAATTTTATTTTTCATCTGCAAAAGGCCAAATGCTTTGAAAATACAATTCGAACACTTCAACTTCAAAAATAAGTTGAAAAAAATTGTGATGACCTTGAGAGGTCAAATCAGGTGCGGTGCACTCTCAACATGTTCTTTAAGAATTTCTATAAATTTTGGATGTGCTTGTTTATTTATGGTTTTGGCACACTGTGTTATAATTCAAGTAAAATAATATTAGTTATCAAATTATTAACTCGGCTTTTTTTTAACGCGAGTGTACATCAAACCGTCCCATTTTTTTGACTTTTTCAAAAAGTTCCCGGGACACATTGATTTCTGATTCTACTCTTAAAGACATGAATTTTGGTATATAACACTTTAATATTAACTAACGGTAAATAGTTAAATCGGCTTAAATGCTTCTTGGCTAAAAATACGTTTTGTCGAAAAACAATAAATTTCTTCTTCAGTATTTTGCATATAACTATGAAATTAATGAAACAATTATCAATTAATACTTATTTAAAAGCGAGTAAAATTTTCCATCTTATGCTATAGAAAAATTGCATTTTGTTAAGTACATTTTTTTAAAAAACTCTGCAAAGTGAAATTTTGATTAAAATTTTTTCGACAATTTGAGTACTTCAACTTGTTACAATCCCACGTTACAAGAGCACGAAGAAGAAATTTTTGATTATGTAAATTTCGTATTTTGAGGAATTCAAGGAAGTTAAGGAAAAAACTTTGATGTATAATTCAAGCAACACAACTGCACAGTGAATTTTTTCGAAAAAATTCAATTTTATTTTTATTAAACGTAGCTACATGAGTCTTTATGTAAATAACCATAAGAAAAAAAAAATTATACGACATTCGTTTAAGTTGCGTAGTATTGTACGTTATTTTTTTGGTGAAATTTTGACATTTTAGCTTTCCAATCATGCTTGGCTGCTTTGAAAAAAATTTTCGGTTCAATAGTGTACTAACCAACGAAAAAAAAAATTTCACTACCTTTTCGCTGTCGTTCAAAATGGTAATGCATTTCTTACGGAAGATCTATTTTCGCTTCTACGGCATACTAAACTTAACAGCCCTATTCTGGCAAATTAACAAATTGTTACCCAGTATTTTGAATATTTTTATGTTTTTGTTGTTTTCAAAACAAAATTTAAAGCTCAAAAAACAGAATTTTTTAATAAAATTGTCAATAACTGAAAAGCAGTTGACAATTTTTATCAAAATTTTTTATTTTTGAGCTTCAAATTTTGTTTTGAAATAAAAAAATTACAACAAACACATAGAACTATTCAAAATACTGGTTAACAACTTGTTAATTTGCCGGAATAGGTCTGTAAGTGGTGAATTTTTCAAAATTTGAATTTCTTTCACAAAAAAAAAAAAAAAATCCATCCGGATTGTTGGGGCTCGAACTCACTACCTTGTGGTTATAAATCAATCGCTTGACGCTGTGAGCTACAGAACTCACACCAAAACTTTTTCTAAATGAGGTAATAAATTCACTTCAGTTGTGAATTTTTGAAATAAAAAAAATGTCAATGAGCTTTTCAGTATTTTTGTTTGATTTTTAATACAGTATGACCTCGGTTACTGCAACTAATAAAAACCAAGGCAGTTGCAAGAACCGAGGTTGTGGCATTGACCGAGTCACACATGAGCACTGCTTTAAGAATTGATATACAAACAATATCTAGTTTATATTGTCCTAAAGATAATTTTGTGCATAATGAATATATTTTTTTAAATAAAACAACTTTAGTCTTATCAATTTACTTCGAAAATGATAATTTTTTAAGAAAATTTAATTAATTTTCTTAATAATAATATAAAACACAAAACATTACATACAAACATATGTAATTTAATTCAACAAAAAACAAATAAATAAGAAATACACATTCTTTTGTACAAAATATGAGTAATGGGTCATTTGTTCTAATTTTAAAATAAGTCCGAAATTTTAGACTGTTTTTTGGTACTAGAAATATGTTTCCGCACTGCAGTTTTGCGAAGATCTTGAAGAAGCAAAACTTCTTTTAAGCCAATTTTGTTTTCTTCAGCCCATTGAATACATAAATTTTTAATGAATTAATGGCATCCTTGGACTTTATTTTAGGCAAATCTAGCGATTTCAATTTCCTCTTCGCTTTCAACATCTTTATCTTCAGCTGCATAATTTGAGTTATTTTCTCCAAATATCCAAGCATTAATTTCTTCATTTGTAATGTCGGGAGTAATTTCATGAAGATAATCATACACTGAAGTAATCATTGCTTGTTCACTGAGAACTTCAGCTCTAATTGTACTTAAAGGCAACATTTCTTCATCAGTCCACGGATTTTGAGGACTCATCAATACGTTCCAGCATTTTTATATGACATTAGCCGGAAATTTATCCCAAACATTAGCTAAAAGGCAAACTGCATTCTTCAAGTTAAATGTTTTGATTTTTTGTTCAATATCTGAGCCTTCACTGCTGATTATATACGCCAAGAGACTTCTTTTGTAAATCAATTTCGTTATGTTAATGGTCTATTGGCTGAAGAATGGCTGGGCAGTTTGCCGGAAAACACATGATGGTGATCATGCCATCCTCATTTGTTAATTCACCATCTTTGGGATGACAGGGTGCATTATCCAGCAGTAAAAGCGCTTTTTTTGGAAGATCTTTGGAAGATAGAAATGATCTTACCTAAAAAAGATTATGTACTTTAAATTCCGTGCTTAATTGTAGTTTAAATTATGTGTTATACATACCTCTGGAACAAACGAAACCATTTTTCAAATAATGATAAAGTCATCCATGCATTTTTGTTGACTTTATAAACAACAGGGTTGCTTTGGAAACCTTTGAATGCCCTTGGATTTAAAGCCTTTCCGATAACAAATGGTTTAACTTTATGCATACCGGATGCGTTTGTGCATGCGAGAAACGTGAGTCGCTCCTTGTTGACTTTTCGACCTGGAGCATCCGTCTCTTTAACCCTCTAGCCCGCAAAATTTTAAATATAGTTAAAAACAAGTCAAATAATTTTTTTTTCAATTGAAAATAAGCTCGTGGACTGAAATCAATCACTTTAGCATTATTTTGTAATAAGGATATTAACTGGGGTGGAAAAAGGGGAGTAGTGCCTCAAGGCACTGTTGGGGGTTTAGGCATACAAAATTCGAGTAAGTTGTTTTAAATTTTTATTCAAAAAATATAATGAAAAGAGCAAAAAGCTTTGAAAAAAGCAAAAGAAACTCAGAGATTAAATTTTATTTTCTGTGATGATACTCAAAGAAGCAGTTTTTTGCATTTGAACAGCAAAAATGCAGATGACATTTAGAGCAAACGCACTGCGTTTGCGATTTTTTGCATAATTTGCACCACCTTTTGCCACCTTCTTTATCTAACCACTTTGGAAAGTGCCCAATATTATCATAGCGCATATCATCAACAGGGTGTTTCGCTCTGTCTCCAGCTTTTGAGTTGCAGGGTTGGGACGCTTGTGGACTTTCTGAACGGGATAAATTTGTCTGAATTTTGGGGCGTCCTGCCACGCGTTTTTTGGTATAGACCACAAGACCAGCTGCAATTTCTTCCCGAAATTGTGGTAATTGAAGCAATTTTTCTTCATCAGCTTCACCATAATAACATTTTTCAGCGCGTATGCGTCGGTATAATACGTAAGCATTTGTCGCTGCCATATCAATAAAATGATAAAAGAGCCGCATCATCGCATCACGTGTCTTCGCTCGAATGTGATAACGTCCCATTAGTCCATCCATTAAATCCACACCACCCATGTGCCTATTGTATTCCTTGATAATGTGTGGGCAATCGACTTCTACATATTTTTTTTCTTTTCTGTCATAACGGGTAACCTTTTGTGCATGAGTTTCGGTGCCTGTACGTGAAAATGGTTCAATGCCGACGTATGTGGAAGCTAATCGCACACATTTATTGTCTTTCCACAACACATTGGAGATTTCTACACCAAGAGCAATACCAACGAACTCTGTTGCGAAACCTCTGGGTTTGTCCTTAATGGCATTATCTGTAGGAAGTTTACAGTTCGGAATTCGGTTCATTCGCACTGTGCCCAAACTGTAAATTCCACGTGCACGCAAATAAACCAACAACGGAAGCGACGTGTAAAAGTTATCGAAATAAATTACATGGTGTACAAAGTTCGCCACAGTGTTTGTCAAACGCACAACCGCATTCGCAGTGGCTCCAAAATCAGGTGCGCCAGGTAGCACATATTATCGCCAGCACCATTGTAGTTCTCGAAGCGGTTAGCGTAGCCAAAAGAATCGCATAAAACGAATAATTTTATTCCCCATTTATGTGGCTTATTCGGCATATATTGCCGGAGATGGTGTTTTATTTTTGTGCTACACATCTGCTCATCTATACACAAGCGAGCTGTCTTTGCCACAGAATCAAATCGATCGTTGAGCTTGTTGGCTAAATTTCGAATTCGGAACAATGAGTCGTAACCAGGCTGTCCTTTTCTGATCCTCTCGCTTTCATTTCGGAATAATAAATATTTTTTTATTAATTCGAACCGTCTTCGACTCAATGCTTTTTGTATAGGGTCAAACGCATTTCTGCTCCAATAACTCTCCAAGTTCGGTAACGGTAGACTGACATATATATTAGAATCCCAATATAATGGTAAAGTTCCTCAATGTCTACGGAGAACTTCGTGTCGATGTCTTCGGTGATAGCTGCTCTGTTTGTCTCTGTAACGATGATTTGCATTACATCGTTTCCAAAAAAATAACAAAAAATTTCCATAGGTGTATGCAACACTTTTACTTCTGAAGAAAGTGATGTGTTGCCTCGGAAAACTACGTCATTAACGTGCAGTTGCATAGATTTTTTTCGCCATGTGAAGTTTGAGAAATCATTTGCATGTTTTTGTATTGATTCGAGACCTGTAAAACAAAAACTTATGCAGTTTTATTTCAATTGATATTTACTTTCTACTCCTACCTTGACCAATGAACCCACCCGCTGAGGGTTCAATTGTTGGACCACCTCCTTCCATTAATGGAAGCGGAGATCGAGGTCTTTTGCCTGATTTTGAAGTGGAAGGAACAGGCTCATCAATGACTGCCGACATCAAGTCTCTCCCAGACAAAATTTCTACTACTTCAACATTTTCGCTATCTTCAATCGGAATCAAACTTGATGAAGCCAAAGGTTCGTCAAGTGTACTTATGTTCGTTGGTGACTACATTTGGAAGACACTGTTCTGGTTTAGTTTAATCCCTCCAAGTTCTTCGTTTTCTTCACAGATTTGATTCAGCACAATATTTTGGTAATTTGCGTCATCATCACAAGAATCTGACCCTTCTCCCATTGACTCCACAAGCTCGTCATCAATAGAGTCCATAAGTTGAGCCAACTCATCTTCAGTCAAAGCGTCAAATTTAATTACTCGATTTCTTGCTGCCATATCTTTTAGTTTAGTCATATCATAGTGCCCTCAGGCACTCCTCAGTATTTTGCTTCTAAACACACAAATTATGAATTTTTTCACTTTCACTAATAAACAAATAGAAACTAGAATAACTTACCTTTCCAAAAAAAATTATTTCACTTAGATCAGAAAACTATAAGACCATTTAAAAATTAACTTTGAAAATAAAAAAATTTGCATACAAAATTTTTTCTATGGCTGTTCGACTTGTTGCACCAAAAGCTTGATAGAAACTAAACCAAGCGAAAAAATGCAGTTAAACCTTCACGAAAAATGTAAGCAAATATGTTGGCCATAGTACCGTTATAGTTGTCAACCAAAAATGTTTTCACTTGTTGAGTACAGTTGAGTAAAGCGAAGCGTGCCTTGAGGCACTCTTACGGGTTAGAGGGTTAAAGCTTACAAGCGTTTTATTCGGCATGACTTTGAAAAATAAACCAGACTCATCCGCATTGTAGATTTGATCAGGCGTTAATCCTAGTTCTTCAACTTTTTTTTGAAATTTTTCTATAAATGGATCCACAAGAATTGCTTTTTTCGAAAGTTTCTCGCTGGTGTAGAGCTTTTTCCATTTTGGGATATTCAGAAACTCTCATAATTCTACGCTTACCCGGTCCTGATTCGGCATTTGCCACAAATTTTCTCAATGCAGTTTTATTTTTTTTTTATTCGGCTAATTGTAGACTTATGGATATTGTATACCCTGCAAATCACTGATGTAGGCGCATTTTTGTCTAGTATTTCGAGAATTTCAATTTTTTCTTTAATTGTAAGCCTAACTCTTTTATTAATCACTGTCATCTTTATGTTTCAAAAGAAGAAATCTTCGCAAAGAAAATCACTTCTAGACTAAATACAATTTAGAAATGCACGTGCAAACAACATACAAATACATACACATAGTATGTATTTGTATATTCTGAGAAAAAACGGTAAAAACTAGTTAAGAAAAAAACAAAACCTGACGGCAAAATTTAAAAGTAGCGTTTACTGAGTCACAAATTTTTGCCAAGTTGCATACACTGAGTCTATAATGTAAATATTTTAGTTGTTGCAATAATCGAGGAGTTGCGCTCATCGAGGGTTGCAGTAACCGAGGTCATACTGTATGTATGTATTTATCAAATAATTTCGCATTTTGCCAAAAAAATTAACGTACAGAGACAAGAAAATCAGTGATTATTCTGAGAGCTACATTTTAAGTTTCAAACTCTAGCTCATCAGGAAGTTGGTTAAAAATGGATTCCAATATTTGTACGGGACAGACATAAAGTGAAGCTAATAAAAACGTGTTAAAAAAATAGCATTGAAATAATTTTTGTTAATAAAAAAAAAGCCACATGCAAAAGTAATTTTTAACATAATTAAATATCACATTAGTATCGAAAAATTTTTGTAATCAAACCAACCCCCGCATTGAAAATCCTGGCTACGTGCCTGTGATAAGGACAACTACTTTAGTTGTCCTTGTTGTACAAACACTGGGTATGTATGTGTGTGTATATTGGCAAAGAAATTGCGACAGACATGCAGACAGATAGCGGTAAAACTATCAGTCTGCAGGAATTTCCGAGATTGTCGTCGCGGTTTCGTGCTACCACTGCAAGCGGCTCCAGTTAGTCATTCAGTCAAGCACTCGGCTGATGGAGGCACAACGCCAAACAAGTTACGATTTTGCGTTGCGATGTTGATGATGTGATTAGCTAGAGTACGCTTCAAACAAGTGCTTCTTACAATTTTGGCCAATTGTCAAGCAATCAAAAGCCTCCGAAAGTGACAAAATACCAGCACAAAAAATAGCCTAGACTTGAAGTTCTAGATGTGTACATACAAAGTGTCGTTTGTTGCGCGTTAGTTTCCCATCTGATATAAAGACAAAAATATCTTCAATCTAATTTAAAGAACACTTGCAATAAGAAAATAAAAGTAGCTACTTCAAGTGAACACATTGATCAAACATATTCTTGCTGCAACCAGCAATGCGGCTGTTGAAACTACTTTTTTTAAAATTTTGTTTTTCTCTTTCTTGGAATAACACGGTTCATTATCCTGCGCCACCCATAATCCAACCACTATTTAGCTTGTGTCAGATTGAGGTTAGTGGTGCATAACGTGCTTCTTCTCAATAGTCTCGGTTCAAGTGAAGTGGATAAAACTGTTTGGCAAATATGTATGATGATTTTCGCATAATTTTGCATGTTTTTTGCTGTACGAAAATGTTACATATGGCATGTAGTTCGATTGCATGCAAGCGTAACGCTGAGTTGGTGTATCTGGCTGTAGCATACTTTTTGGAAACTATCTTTTAAAATGGATTCAAAGTTAGATTGTGAATTTTGGCTGGAGGAGTTGCAACGGGGTGAGTCCTTAGCAATATAGTTTATAAATGCACATTTTAAAATTTAAGTAACTACAACGATACTTTATAAGATGTAACACAGTTTATTAATGGTACACAAAAAAGTTAAAAAATTTGATAGAAAAAGTAAAGCCACGAAAATAACTAACTACAGGTTAAAGATATTTCCTCAAAATCCCGCGCAATTTCAGCCTCTTTGAATAGCGTGATATTTTCTTTAGGATTAAAAAATTTAAAGAAAATATATGAAAATATTCTCAAAAATGTGACCTCTTGTATTAAAACGAATAAGAAACTACTTGACATTCAATTATAAGTAATGTGATTTACTTCAGCAAAAAACTCAGAAAATATTTATTAAGTTTAGGTTTAAAAACTGTTTTTCCAGAAAAAGTCTTATTCATCAGGAATTGAAAAAATAATTAGTCGAAAAATTACCAAATTTAATAAACATTAAACCTTTCATTTACAGAATAGACATTTATTTTGCTTGATGTAGGCGTTATTTTGACAATTTTTTTGTTAAAATGGTCAACATAATCTCTTTCCTGACCTTTAAAATTTTTCGATATTATAACACAAGAAATTTTAATAAGACCTAAATTGAATTAAAATAAATAAGAATTAAATATCGAAATGCAATCGGAAAAGGTCAAAATTCATAAAGTTTACAATGAAATGTACAAATCATTATAAGGCAATTTTACCGATATAATGAGTGTAACCGATGATACATTATTTTATTTCGAATCATATGTAACTGAGTCTTATGAAAATTGTTTAACTAAAAATTTTGCAAGCTTAAATTTAGGAAAAGTTTGAGAAATAGAAATAGAAACCATTAACGATAACGAATTTTTACTTGGATTTAAAAAACTGCTTAAATTTTCTACAAACTGCAGCAAAGGCAATTTTAAATAGATTTTCAGATTTAAATTTAGATTTTTTGAAAGAAATATCAATTTTAGACCCAAAGAAAATTATAAAGAGATCAATTATACCTTTGATTCGTTCGGTTCCACATTTAATAATGACGAAAATATCAATAAAATATATATTGAATTTAAAAGAAATAAAGCAACTGAACAATGAACATACAAATAAATCATTTTCAGAGTTTTGGGGTACTATTTCAAACGAAAAGGACAAAAATGAAAGTTACATTCCACCTCAAATGAAAATATTAGTGGGGTATGTGTCAAGCCCTCCGCACTCTTCGGCAAATGTGGAGAGAATATTTTCTCAAATAAATTTAAATAAAAATTCTATCAGAAACAGGCTGTCGACGGAAATGCATAGTGCTATTTTGCACGCTAAGCGACTAACCTAATCAAAAAGAGCTAAGAGGCAGTTTTTAATGAAACTCATTATTCATTATTCAGTACTGAAATGTACGATTTAAAAAATAAATAACATGATTTATCTTTACAATAACAGTAATATAATGTAAATATGTAAATAGTTATACAGTTTAATTAGAAAATGAAGATCACCTTTTTTTATTTTTTATTTATATATTTTTTATGAAGAACATGAACTAATATTAGTCATCTCAATGATATGTGATGATATCGATAAATTTACGTGTAAATAACTTCATTTTAAAATGAAGATATGTTTAATTTATTCTTTTTTATGAAGATATACAATATTTATTATGTACTTATCTATCTCAGTAATTTAATAACAAATAATAAAAACTGAATTATGTTAACAAATATGATATGATTAGAAAATGAAGATCAAAACTTTATATTTTATTTATAAAGTATAAACTTTTTTATTTATTACTCATTGTGTGAAAGTCATATGTTTAGGGTGTTTTAAATATATATTTGACTCAAAACAAACATGGAATAAATAAATATTCAATAAAATTTAAAATGGAAATAAAGATCTCAACATATTGAGTTTTTTTCATAGTTTTATATTTATATGAATTACATATACCCAAATTTGAATAAATAAAATAAACTGGCCATTTCAGCCCTTGGAAGGACTTTGACCTAGCTTCTATTGATCAATTGTGTCGTGCGTGTTATTAAATATTTGATCACAAATGACCGAGAACTGGACCTACGTGTTTTATGACAACTCTGAACGGCTTATGTTCTCAAGAAGCTTTACATGGCAATTTTTATTCTCTGAGGTTTGCCATTGTCTGCAGAGAGGTGACGACCGAACAGAAAAATTAATTCAATTGAAAAAACTTTCTTGCTGAGCTGGAATTGAACCCGGGCTACCGCGGTTCTTTAGCGTTCGTTCATTTAATGTTTTTCTTATTATACCATTAATAAAATTTAGATTATTTGTGTGTTATATATTACAAAATATAGTACTGTTAAACATTTCCACTTTTTGCGGTAATTGACAAGAGTTGTGGATTTGTGCATTTTTGAGGTATTTTTCAATTGTTGTGGTATTTTTTAATTGTTGTGGCATTTTTCAATTGTTGTGGTATTTTTCAATTGTTGTGGTATTTTTCAATTGTTGTGGTATTTTTCAATTGTTGCGGTATTTTTCAATTGTTGTGGTATTTTTCAATTGTTGCGGTATTTTTCAATTGTTGTGGTATTTTTATGGTATTAATTGCTTGCTGCGGTATTTTTCCCATGAAAATTCTGTGGCAATTTTAAAATTCAAGCGTGAAAAAAGGGAATTTTTGTGGTGATTTTGGTTGGCAACTATACCTCAGACAATCATTTCTAACAG
This sequence comes from Dichetophora obliterata, assembly GCA_963920525.1. NCBI lineage: Eukaryota > Metazoa > Arthropoda > Insecta > Diptera > Sciomyzidae > Dichetophora > Dichetophora obliterata. Next base: position 63,964,436 of record OY986439.1, read on the forward strand.
CGTTTTTTAATAAAATCAATTGAATTATTTATATAGGGTGTTTTTTACAGAATGATACAAGTTTAAATCATAATAAAACATAGTAGTATATTTTTAATATCAATGAAATGGGCTTTATTGAATATAAAATTTTATACATTAATGTTTAAATATGATTTCGGCCATGTGGCCGTCACGGCTGGCGCGTACAAAGCGCAATCTGGAACACCAATTTTCACAAACTTTTTGCAGCATTTGCGTCCGTATCTCGCCGATAACTTTTCGAATGTTGATTTCTAGATGTTCAATTGTTTGTAGTTTATCGACGTAGACAAGTGACTTTACATAACCCCAAAGAAAATAATTCAATGGGGTTAAATCACACGATCTTGGGGGCCAATTAATTGGGCCATTGAGTAAATCAATTATAGCGACCGCTGTGTGGCATGTGGCTCCGTCCTGTTGGAACCACATATCAGCAAGATTAATGCCAGCTAATTGCGGTACGAAAAAACTTCGAATCATGTTCCTATACCGTTCACCATTGACAGTAACATTCTGACCATCATCGTTTTTGAAGACATATGAGCCAATGACTCCGCCAGTCCATAAAGCGCACCAAACAGTAATTTTCTGTGGATGTAATGGTGTTTCGACAAAAGCTTGTGGATTCTCCTCACTCCAAATACGACAATTCTGTTTATTTACGTAACCATTCAATCAAAAATGGGCTTCATCGGAAAATAAAATTTTCCATGGAAATTCAAAATCAATATCAATTTGTGCTTCAGCCCATTCGCCGAATTGGCGGCGCATACGATGGTCGTTTTGCTTTAATTCCTGCACAAATTGAATCTTGAAAGGTTTTAAGCCAAGATCTTTTCGTAAAATCTTCCATAAAGTGGAAGGGCACAAGCCCAGTTGCTGAGAACGGCGACGAATTGATTGATTAGGATCATCTTCAATGCTTTCCTGTACAGCGGCTACAGATTCTTCAGTGCGCACTGTTCGGCGTCTCACGGGATGTACATTATCAGTAACAGTAAATGTGGTCCGAAAACGATCTATTGTTCTTCGAATTAGCAGCTCTGAAGGACTATTATGTACGCCATAAAACGGACGAAGTGCACGATAAGTTCGACGAACAGAACTATTATTGTGATTAAAAATTTCCAGAATTTGCACGCGTTACACTGGTGTAAGTCGATTCATAATGAAATGTCAAAGCAAACTAAACAAAAAGCAACTATCAGCTGATAAATGGGTGGTCAAATAAAGCAGTGATGCCAACTCAAAGTTGTATCACTCTATAAAAAACACCCTTTTCGCTTTTTTTTGCTGCTTCTGAGACATTTCTTGCTTATTTCAAACGTGAATTTATGTTTCCTAAATTCCAAATATGAAAAGTTTTTAAGGACATTTTTTCGTCATTTTTTATCGTTCTGAGTTTTTAGGTCATTTTACTAGATTTAGGGCATTTTTTGGGCTGTGCGGATAATCGCTTAAGTTGCAATCGCCCAAACCCAAAAATGAAGAATCACCCCAAAACAGTTGGCGTTTGTTCATAATGTACAATCGCCCAAAACTGCAAACTTTCGCAATTGCTCGTTTTGTTTTTTGATAATGAACAAACGCCCAAATTTCAAGGAATGAACAATCGCCCAAAAATATTTTTTGGGCGATTATTCATTTCAAGATTTGGGCGTTTGTTCATTATCAAAAAACAAAACGAGCAATTGCCCGAACCCGAAATGAACAATCGTCCAAAAATGTCTGACGGTTTTTTTGGGAGATCGTTCATTTTCGTACTTTTGGGCAATTGCAACTTGGGCGATCAGCCGTATTAGTCTTTGCGAATATTGGCCCAAATTTTTTGGGTGATTGTTCATCTTGGGTTCGGGCGATTGTACCTTCGGCAACTATTCTCACAGACTTATACGGCTTATTCGCCCAAGTTACAATCGCCCAAACCCAAAATGAACAAACGCCCAAAACTACGAACGTTCGCCCAAATCGTGAAATAAATAATCGCTTAAATATATTGGGTCTTTATTAATTATTATAAATTGCCCAAAAATGCTATAAACAATCGCCCAAATAAAAGAACAAATGTTTGTATGGGGAAATTTATTTGTATAAGGAACACCTCAAGGGGTTCCAGGGGCTGTGCCACTGGCATGGGTGGATCGGCCTTCTAAAGTTAGATGGGGTCGGTCATACATTTGGACTCGATTGGGGCACTCTAAATGGGTCAAAGAGGGATTTTTCAAAATTTGACCCTACGGAAAAGTTGGGCATTAGAATTCGTTTTAGAGGTATAGTTCCTCGGGCAAAGTTTCTTATTTTGATCCCCAGAATCCGATTTTCACTGATATATATTTCATAAATTAATATTTGAAAACAGTTGACTTAATAAAAAAGGCTAGGATGATTTCCGCCCTTGAATATAATTATTGCACTTGTACAGAGTGTTAAAAAACATTTTGTACAAGGGCAAATCATTTCATTATAAAAAACTGTGGGGAACATAATGTCCACGGCCATAATGTCCAAAAGAAAATGGACAGAAGGTCTAAAGACATTATGTCCGCTCCAAGCTCTATTTCATTTTTCTGAATGATTTGCCCTTATACGAAATGTTGTTTTTAAAATTCCGTACAAGGACAAATGATTTTACGGTCATAATGTCCATCCCGAATAAGACATAATGTCCCCCCACCAAAAAAACAAACATACATTTTCTTCAAAATTACTTTAGTCAAACCGTTAACTCTCTTTAATTGCACTTGGAGCGCAATCTACGCGAAATGAAAATATATGTCGGGCTTATTGGAGACACTATAAAAATCGTTTATTTATAGCAATTATTCATTTTTCGAAATTTGGGCGAACATTCATTATGAACAATCACCCAAAAAGCAAAACGCGTAATCGCCCAAACTAAAAATGAACAATCGCCCAAAAATTTTAGCGTTTCTTTTTGGGGCGATTATTCATTTTACAATTTGGGCGATTTTAGATTGGTCGATTATTTGCATAGCAGCATTAGTCCAAAATTTAGTCCAAAAAAACGATGAACAATCCTCTAAATTTTCGCCCCAAAAAAAGAAACGAAAAATCGCCCAAACGCAAAATTAGCAATCGCCCAAAAATTTTAGCGTTTCTTTTTTGGGCGATTATTAATTTCACAATTTGGGCGATTGCAGCTTGGGCGAATATTCGCACAGACTAATACGGCTGTGCGAATAATCGCCCAATCTACAATCGCCCAAATTGTGAAATGAATAATCGCCCAAAAAAACGATGAACCATCACCCAAAACAGCAAACTTTCACCCAAATCACGAAATGAATAATCCAAAAAAAATGCGATGTACAATCGCCCAAAAAATTTTATTCATTCCTAAAATTTTCACCAAAACTTTCACCCAAATCATGAAATGAATAATCCAAAAAAATGCGATGTGCACTCGCCCAAAAAATTTTATTCATTCCTAAAAAATTTTCGCCCCAAATAAGAAACGAAAAATCACCCAAACGCAAAATGAACAATCGCCCAAAAATTTTAACCGGTTTTTTGGTTAAATTCATTTCTGCACTTTTGGGCGATTGTGACTTGGGCGATTATTTGCACAGCCCATTTTTTGTCATTTTTAGAGATTTTTATATTATATTATTGTCATTTTGTGACGTTTTTAATTTTTAGAGAGTTTTTTGGTTTTTACGGTCATTTTCGTGTAATTTTTAAATAATTTTTTTTTTTTTCGTACTAAAAAATGTCAAAATGCAAACTTTTAAACATATTTCTTTAACACTAGAGTCCCCTTCAATCAAAAACATTACCTCTCAACAAAGGAGTAGTTTTGTTTATAGACTTCGATAAAAAAAAAGCTCTGAGCGTGGTGAAACTGACAAAAGGGTATGTAGAAAAATGAAACATGTGTTAGATAAAAACTCAGGATATGCTAGTATAAAATAAATTTTGATTTAATAATGTTCTATTTTTAAGGCAACATTTTTTGTTTATTTTTTATGCAATTGATAGCGTTTTTTAGGTAATTTTTCTCAGTTTTTATGTTTCATTTTCTGCAACTTTTAGTTCATTTTTGTCATTTTTTTAGGTCATTTTTTGCAGTTTTTTAGGTCATCAATTTCCGAGCCCTGCTGATCATATATTGAAATGTGTGATAAATGTAATTGAAAAAACATTTCTAGGCGCGTTGAAAACGTAAATTTATCTACAATAACAATTATAAAAAATACCTCTTAATTACAGTCAACAAATATTTATAATATACAACATATTTTATTGGCAAATTAATGCCTAGCAAACATGTTCAGTAGGCTGGGTCAAAAAAAATATTTTTTAAATTACATGTTCTAATAGCAATTTTTTGTTGTCTTTTAGGACTGATATTACGTGTGTAAAATATTATTACAATTGGTCAAGAGCATCTGCCTCCGGATTAGCATCAAAGTTTCAAAAATTAAAATGGTTTTTCTCCAAAGACAGTTTAAGAAAGCGTGTATAAAAAAAACCGCCTTAAATAATAATATAAAAGAAATGGTTTAAATTATCCAGTACCCTTGTTAGATTAAAGAAAATCCATTTTAAATTCATTAAATTTAAATATTTGTGCTAAAAATATTTAAAACCATCTAAAAGGTTCCATAAAATAAGGCTTATGCAACGCTTTGACAAAAATCCACATAATTTACAAAAATATTTTCAAATATTGTAATCAAATAATTTGAATTTGAATCTAGGTTACTTTGCTTCGAAAATGGAAAATTATTTCAAGAAAGAAAAAAAAAAATTATATGAATTTAAATAGTGCAAGAGTTTCAAACAATAAACATCTTATTAGTAAAAGAACGCGTGCTAATTTTTAGTAATTTGTAAAAATTTTGTGTTTATACTAGCGTTTGCAATGAATCGTACTCAAAAAGCTTGTAGATGTCCAATATTTGGTGATACATGTGATATAAAGGTAAAGGGTCCGTCAAATAACTTTTTTTTTAAATTCTATAAAAAAACTACTGGATATTTTCTCAAATTTCTTTTTTTATTTGAAAGTACAATTCTTCCGGTTAATAATGAAAAATAATTTCATTTAAATGGCTGCCTCAGCTGGCCATGCAGTAGCCTACACGATCGGTCCGTTTTTTTAGCATATTATCGATTGTGTGCAGCTGTATTTCACCAATGGCTTCACGAATATTGTTCTTTAAAGCGTCAATTGTCTCTGGTTTGTCGACGTAACACTTATCCTTGAGGGCACCCCACAAATAATAGTCCAACGGTGTCAAATCGCCGCTCCGAGGTGGCCAAACAACATCAGCTCTGCGGCTGATAATGCGATCTTCAAAAACAGGGCGCAAAACATCGAGTGTAGCTTCGGCTGTGTTGCACGTAGCGCCGTCCTGTTGAAACTAAATGTTGCCAATATCCTCCTCTTCAATTTTTGTGAACAAAAATTCGTTCAACATGGCCCGATAACGATCGCCATTGACTGTAACGGCCACTCCTTGCTCATATTCGAAGAAAAATGGCCCAATTCTGCCTCTGGACCAAAATCCGCACCAAGCAGTGACTCGTTTTGGGTGCAGCGGCTTTTCAATGTATGCGCGCGGGTTCTCTGTGCCCCAAATGCGACAAGTTTACTTGTTTACATACCCGCCAAGATAAAAATGAGCTTCATCTGAAAAGATGAGTTTTTGGCAAATGTCGCAAATGTTTTTCAAAGTAATGTCGCAATATTTCCCATATTCACTCAGAGGAAAGATAAAACTAATTATCTGTCAAATCAGACATGAGCTTAGTGTTATCATTCACGAAATAAGCACTTGTTGAAAAAAACATTAAATGGCGGACCCTTTAAATATGTTGGCAGCCTATAAAGATGTAATAAAATGTTACGAGTGGACTTTTCAAGAAGTAGCTGATATTGTAATGCTGAAAACTAAAACTATTTAGAAAAAGCATCATTACCGACAGTTTCCCTCATTCGAATGCAACAAATTCTCAAAGCTTATCACATAACATTTAAAAATTTGTTGAAATCTTTTCCTAAAATACCGGAAATGAAGTTATAAAACTTTCTCGCATTGAGCAAAGCCTTATTTGATATTTCATCTTGTAAGTGTTTAGATTTTAAAAAATGTGCTTGCCCTAAAGAAAGAAAGGTGCCTCTTCAGGAGAAAAGTTTTCTCACAGATCAAAGGACTGACCGAGCAATGATAATAGGAAACCTAAATGTGGCTACAACGAAATTAAATAAAAAAATAATTAATAGAAAGCTTAGACTCCAATATTAAAAAGTGTGTCAAATGCTGAGTTTGAGTCCTTCATAGCCCAAGGAGAAGATGAACTAAGTTTTTTGCGATTACCTTTTCACACGCAGTCAGTCGAGAGGGCAATTAAGACAGTAACTGAAGCAGCAGTAACCTTGATCACAAAACCAGAATGAGAAGACTTTATAAAAGCGCAAATTAAGTCTCGCAAACTTATGCCTAAATTTGATAGCAAACAAGATTTTTGTGTAAATTTAAAACCTTTTTTCTTGTAAAATATGTATTATTTTTCTTAAAAATATCAAAATTAAACAAATATAATTTACAAATATTGTGTTTCTTTATTTATATTGGTAAAAGGAATACACAGAAAAAGTTTATTAATTTTTCAAAAAACATATATTTTTTAAATTTTCAAAAAGTTCAAGGTCAATCCGGAGGCAGAAGATAATTTTTAAATGCTATGAAAATTTGTATTTCAGTTCATATAACCATTTGGCAAGTTTCTATCGCTATTAGAACTAAAAACTTAATAATTTTTTTTCTCCCATACAAGAGTGGCCCACCCTAATGTTCAGTGTTCGTTCAACGCCACAACTGTTCAAAAAACATCAAATGCCGAATGTAAACAAATTATTAAGCAAATGTCGAAAAATAACATTTCAACAATGAGAATCAGCAAAAAAACAAGTTCAACCAAAATATTTTCATAAATGCAGCAGATAAATCAAACTAAGCTGAAGATAAATAAAAATATAGAAGATTTAGCAAGTAGCAGCAGCTACTTTGGTGCAGCGAAAAACAGGTGGCAGCAGCTTTTGATGCTCACTTTTGTGTGATGTGCCAAAATGTGTGACAGCACGAAAAGAAAGAAAAATTTTTGACTGTCAAGGTGACAGAAATAGATTAATAGCTGTAGAACGTGTGGGTAGGCAGGCAATACAGCTCAGGCTGGGCTAAAATGTTGAAATCTGAGCAAAATTTTCAATAAAGAAAGTACTATATGTAGTTTACTATATGTGTACTGTATGTATAAATAATTGTTGAAATTTTGTTTCATGAACAAAATAAATAAAGCAATTTTTGTAGCGTACGATTAACGTCAAATAGAATTTTAAAAAAAAAAAAACCTATAAAAAATATGCAGAGCCCACAAAAAAAAAGATTGAAAAACAACTCGTTGTCAATGTGTTGCTTTGATGCACTGACGTTGGCATGTTGTTGTAGGTATTGGTGTTAGTTATTGTTGCTGTTATGACGATTTGCTTTTGTTGTTGTTGTTGTTGTTGTTGCTGCAAGTCATTGAATTGGCTAGAAAAAACATAATAGAAACAAAAAATGCCGAAACTTTCTTTACAAGTTCATACGTTGTTTTTGTTACTGTTGGTATCCAAGGACTTCGTTCTGGATATATCGGCATTTTAGGCTTGTTGTTTTTTGTCTCTTTTCTGTTGTTGTTTGTTTAAGTAGTTGTTGTTGTAAGTATTCCATTTCAAACGCTAACAAATTTTGTGTATTTTGCTTGTTTAACGTTTTAGTTAACTTTCTGAGTTGTTTCAAAAAAGTTGCATACTTTTTGGCGCTTTAGTTTTGTTTTCTATAATTCTTGTGTCAAAAGACAAAAAAGCCAAACGACGACGCTTATAACGGGCGATGAGTGACAAAAACTTTTAATAACTTTTTTATGTTGATGTTGACAGCGTTGACAGAAGTTTAACAAAATTCAAACAAAAAAAAGCGTTGAAAATGGCTGACATGTTTTGGGATTGGCAGATGAGAATGTTAATAGCAGGAAAGTAAATGACAACCACTGTTCAAAAAAAAAAAATTCTCCAGTCAGTGTTAAAAAAAAAGAAAAATTTAATCATTTTAGAAACTTTGTATTTAAAAATTTAATTCACGGTAACAGTTTCGTCAGATTTTGCATTTCAAAAATCCGTTTAATGTGCATAAAGTCAATTTCTTCAAAGTCGGAAGCAAATTGTGACGATAGTTGTGTTATATAATTATGACAACTGGTTTATATTCAAGAAAAAATGTTATCAAAAATATTAATAACAGTGGATTGACTCAGAGATAACTGCGGTATTAGAAAAAAAAATCAAACTCGGAATTTATATAAAGATGTGTCTTATACGATTTATAACTGTCCAAGCTACAAATTTCTAATAGAATAACTGTTTGTATTTATTTTAAGACTTGTCAGCACGTGTTTAAAATCAAGTTGTTTTTTTTTTTTGGCATGCAAAAAGCTGTAAATATGTAACGCATGATTGTTCAACCGGAAAAAACTATAAAGAGAGTGTATAAATAATAATTTAAAATTTTCTTGTTGTTGTGTTAAATTGGCAAATTTATAGGCTTATTACGGTTCACAGCAATAAACTGCTGTGTCTTCTTACGAGTAGACACAACAGTCAAGAAGACACAACAGTTTCGAACTATTATGGTTCACAACAATACGTTGTTGTCACGTTTGATTGTGGAACGTATGTAGAATTCGTTGCTTGAATGGTCCAGGGTTGCTTCGGAGAAAAGTAAAAACGTACTCTTTAAAAGTATTTTTTAAATAGCAAAAAGTACTATCCTGATAAGAATTTTTTTGCGATATGAAAAGGAAATATTGTGAGCCCATATTTAAACCCGTTAATTTCAACTGGCGTTAAAAAATACGATTAAATCTAGTACAATGAAATAGCTGGATTTTAAAATGTTTTTAAGTACAAGGAAGCATTTTTTACTAAGATTATAATGGTGTTGAAAAAAAATCCCGCTTCCCCTCCTTTTGGCCGGGAATACGGACCCTTTTTATAGTAGCAACCAGAGAACTGCACAAGCCTACTTTAAGTCTATTTCAAGTATTTGCTTGAAATACAAGTTCAAGCTAGCTTGAGCTTGATAATTTTGAATCAAGTATAGCTTGTAATTGAATATAAATAAGCCCACGACAACTTGCGACTTGCAAGTATGCTAGCTTACAAGCGAACGGCACGAAGTTTAAAGTAAAGGACATATGAAAAGACATATTATTAGGTGTCAACTCTATTATTTAAAAATTTTATAATTTTGAAATTCTGACAACGGATTTAGATTCAGCCACCCATTTTTGGTGTACCATTTTTTTCCAGCCCTGAATTCATAAAAATACAAAAAAATTAAGTTGGCAACCCTATCCACCATCTGGAATTTTAAAATTTTGACTTTAGATTCGAAATCAGCGAACCCTTAACACTAATAAATGACGTTTAAAACTCTTAAAAAGACGTATTATTAGGTGGCAACCCTATTATTTCAAAATTTTATAATTTTGAAATTCTGACAACGGATTCGGATTCAGCGACCCATTTTTGGTGTACCATTTTTTTTGCCAGCCCCGAATTCATTAAACTACAAAAAATTAAGGTGGCAACCCTATCCACCATCTTGAATTTTAAAATTCTGACTTTAGATTCGAAATCAGTGACCCCTTAACACTGATAAATGATGTTTAAAACTCTTAAAAATACATTTTATTAAGTGGCAATACTGTGGTAAAAATTTAGGTGTCAACCCTAACTTCCATCTTAAATTTTAAAACTGTGACATTATATTCGAAATCAAATCCGTCAGAATTTTAAAATTACAAGAATTCGCAAAATTAAAAAAAAAATCTAGGTGGCAACTCTATCCGCCATCTTAAATTTTAAAGTTTGACATCATTTCATTTTCGAAATCTTTTACCCCTAAAACTTCCAACCACGTAGTTCATAGTATCCTTAAATGTCCTATTACGCTTCAGCTCTCTCTAAACAAGCTCATTGAATTTTTTGGATACTTGCTTCAATTGGATACTTGCCTACAATTTTAAGCTTTTCAAGCTTTTTGCCGAAGGCATCAAGCTTTCCTTTACTTGAAACTTCGTGCCGTTCGCTTGTAAGCTAGAATACTTGCAAGCTGTCGTGGGCTTATTTATATTCAATTACAAGCTATACTTGATTCAAAATTATCAAGCTGAAGCTAGCTTGAATTTTTATTTCAAGCAAGTACTTGAAATAAACTTCAAGTAGGATTGTGCAGTTCTCTGATGCCAATAGCATAACTATAATTTAAGAATTATGGCAAATTTAAAATAATCTTGTTCTTAGTTTAAAACCCCTCTCCCGGCATTTCTTAACTAATAAAATAAAATAGCATTTCTTTCTATCATAAATATTCCAAAATAATAAAAAGGCAGCATCGAAAAAATTTTCTTACTCTCAAAATAAAAACGTAATCTAATTAGTACGTTTCGATGCAACTGTGAACTGGTCACTGTCAAAATAAAAAAGTAAACAAACAAACAATTTCGAGTTCAATTGCTTAATTCAATATAATTCTCTTCACAAGGAGATGTATTATCAATTTTCTGTGAAATTTTCATAATTAATAAAGAAAAACGCAATTTTAAATAAAATTTTCATTTTTAATCTATTTCGTTTCTTCAACACAACAACAAATTAGCTGTCTTCAAAATTTGGCAGATAACAAGACAATAAAGCACAACTGCTGTGTTGCGTAGTAAGTGTGTTGAAGACACAGCATTGTTGACAGACAACAGTGGAATGTATTCAGTTGCTTTGTTGTCTACCGTAATAGATATTTACACATTGAAGACAGCAATTACTGTTGTGTTGTGAACCGTAATAGGGCTATTAATATTAAAATTGAAATAATAAGGCTATTAAAAAAATTTAAAAAGTTATTTCGAGTGATTTTCACAAAAAGCGCAAAAAGTTTACGTTGCACTACAAAATATTTAATAGTTCTAAACTTGGGAGATATTTAACTTTTTATATACTCGTAAATATCGTTTAACCGCAGATTTAGCGCAAAGTCAGGTCAGAGTCCAATAATTCTTCGCTGTTGAAATTTGCATTTTTTTAAGATATGTTTTAAGCACACAATTTTTTGGATATATAATTTTTTTATATAATTATTGTTGTACATCTATTGTACATCTACAGATGCTATAGCGCTTAAGACTCGGTGCGCCAGATTAACTTATAACTACTACTGAGTAACGAAACATACTTTTTCAAAACGGAACTACTTCAAGTAAACTATTCGATCGATTAACATTTTATTTTTTATCTGTTTGTAATGTAAGTTTAACATCTTTTAGCAAAATAAACGTCTTTGGATAATTTGATGAGTTTGGACGCAACAATATCGTCAAAAATAACGTAAATTTTTTGACTTTTTTCCACGCTTCATAATATTCTTACAGCCGTATTCATAAAAAGTTACAAACCTCTTGTGAACCCTTTGTAAGACAAATGCCTAAAAACGTTATTCACAAACGTTCAATAACGAAAAAAACCTTTTGTAACAGCTTCACAAATGAGAGAATTTTAAAATAGGAACAAACCTTCTGTAAACCTCCTACAAAGCTATTTTAAATTTGAATGCTCTCAATTGAGAACAATCTTCTCATTTTGTGACAAACTAAAATGTCAACAAACAAATAAATAAATGAAAATAATTGTGTTTTGTGATCAGTGTTACCATATGGGCAGATAATATTTTTTTACCAGTTTTTTGAGAGGGTAGAAAGTTCTCCAGTTTTTGCTTAAAAAATTTAGTTATGTTTTTATTTTACTCAGTTTTTGAAGTTTTTACGATTAAAACAATGCTTACTAGTTTAATGAATCAAATATTAATAATAAAATAAATTGTATGCTACTGAAAAATATAAGTAACATTTGAAGCTGCTACTACTACTTTTCACGCCTTTCACCTTTCACCTTTTCACACCTTTCAAAAATTTATTTATGTGGTAGCGCTGTTGCTATTATTGTTGCTTTCGTTGTTTCTGTTCTTTTGTCTCGATTTCCACTCGTCAACTCTTGACGGTCAATATTTATATATGAATATATATTAGGGCGGGTCAAATTCTGGCTCAGCGAAATTCGTAAAATACATGTAATTTCAAGACTTTTTCTCCACTACAGCATATACAAATTCTGAAAAAAAGCTGTGCGGACTTTCGTAAATAGATTCATACACATACATTCATACATTCATATTTTATAATTGAGAACAAAATCTATTTACGAAAGTCCGCACAGCTTTTTTTCAGAATTTGTATATGCTGTAGTGGAGAAAATGTCTTGAAATTACATGTATTTTACGAATTTCGCTGAGCCAGACCTCCAAAAAATTCGTCCATACAAATTGACCCGCCCTAATATATATGTTTTGAAAACTACAAAGAAATCAATGTAAATGATTCCAAGTTTTTAAAAAATGCTAAATACATTTATTTAGGAGCCGAGTTATATTCGGCTTAAAGCTCTACGCATAAATTATTCGAATCAGATGAAATGGATTTTAGAGAACATTGTTTAAAATTTTATGTTGAGCTATGCATTTGTTTAATACAAAAGTTTGATTTTTGGAATGATTTTCTAAAATGTGTCGAACTTTTAGCACCAAGGAAAATTTTAAAAAGGCAAGATTTCACTACTTTGAATTTGAGTATTTTTTTACCTAATGTCATCCATTCAGAAAAATTGCAAGAAATTGACGATAAGTTGCATGAGTTAACTAATTTCAGTGATATATATTTACTGAATGAAAATAATATTAAAACTTTATGGAAATCAATTTTTGATCAGAAACGTGGAGATAATTCCGAAGTCTTTCCAATACTTAGGAAACTAGTTTATGTTGTTTTAACGATACCTGCAGCAACAGCAAATGTTGAAAGTATTTTTTCACAAATAAATATTTATAAAACTAAAATCAGAAATAAATTAGAAATTCCCACCTTTTGAGGGGTTCTTTGAACTAAAGATTTTTTAAGGAAAAACTTTTGGAACTGCACAAATTTTAAACAATCATCAGAAATGATAAAAAAGTTTGATAAAAATATGTATAAAAAATAATTGAATTTTTTAGATTTCATCATCATTTCATCATTTGTGACTGTTAGATTTTTCTTAAACAGTCTTTGCATTAGAAAATTTCACAAAAGGTTTGATATAAAATTTATTTCTAAAGCTTTCTGTATTTGCTGGTGATTCAGGAATCGATAAAACAGCATAAATAACTTTTCTTTGTAATGTCTTTTTTATATTAATCCACTAAAACTAATGTGATTTATTAATGAGTAAAACTATTTTATATAGGATGTAATTTTCTATGATCTCAAAAATTGGTACTGACATTTACATCCATATAAATATCAAATGTTTATTTATACTAATTTTTAAGTTTTTTAGTAAATTGATAATGTAAATGATTTTAGTTAATGAATGCGATTGCTTTTGTTTTGTTTAATTATTAATGTAAATTAAATACTTTATTTCGAATACAGTAATAAAAATTATAAAGCACAGATTTTAAAAATATATGTATTAGTTTTTGTTTTATTTTCAGTTTTTTCACAAAATGTAAGTTTTTTCTGAAAGTTAAAGTTTTAAAAAAATGGCAACACTGTTTTTGATTTAAAGGTATACAAAATTTTAAACAAATTTTTAAGCAAATGTCATTCTATTTATCAAAGTCACAAACGAAAATTACAACTGTTCCTACTTTAAAGCACCAGTATTCTCACTTCAACTATAAGACTCTTACAACTCGTTTATGAATACAACGCTTTTAAAGAATGTTTTAACTTTAAAAAGCATTTTAACTGGAAAACGTTTGAAAGCTGTTTTAAAATATTTTATGAATACGGCTGTTAGTTTTCCATATTTTCATTCCATTTTTGTAAAATATGTATATTCAAGGATCTGCTTGGTTGGTTCAGATGGTGATGCTACATACAAGTAGGATCTAAGAAGCTCTAGTGAGCCGTTTTGATACCATAACCTCGTGTTCCTGAAAGTTGAGTGCGTAACGCACTGTTGGGTTGTAACGTTTGGAGATTGATGATTTTCGTTGTTGAAAGTTCCTCTAGATTGCTGAGGAAGGGCTTGCCCAGCGCTTTTAGTCTAGACCTGGCCAGGGAAAGACAGGTGCACAGAAAGTGTGTCAGTGGATTTTTTCGTTTGGGATTGAAGAGTAGTCCGATTCTTTTGGCGTGTACTCCGATGCACCAGGGACCCGTAATGATAGCCGTTATTCTGGATATGTTATTCCGGGGTTTTGAGAGCATCTCCTGAGTTCTACCTAGGTTTTAAAGGGGGCCATAATTTTCTTGATGTATTGCGGCTTGGTAGTTCTCTCCATCTACGACCGGCTAAAGCCAAGTAGTAAGAGTAAAGTCCTCCCCTAACTGTGTTCAGTGGAACTTCAACTTGTTCTGCTCTTGAAACATCAAGGGAGGAACCCTACCTAGGCAGTTCATTAGCCTTTTTATACCATAAATGTTAGTATGGCCGGGAACCCAGATTATGGTAATGCTAAGTTGGTGACTTAGCCGGACCAGTTCATCCTTGCACTGCCTTATCAGTTTGGAGTTGGTACTGATCGCAGCAAAAGCTTTAATGGCGGCTTCGCTATCCGTCAGAATAGCTGCATTGAGGTCATTGATGTTAGCTTTACCTAAGGGACGAAAAGCGTCCGCCACCCTCAGTTTCTCAGAGTATATGCCAGCTCCAACCCTGCTCTCAATCTTGGAGCCATTGGTGTAAAAGAACACATCGAAGGCTAGATCAGGTCCCCCATTGCGCCACTCTACCCTGGTGGGAAACTTGGTTATAAAGGATTTCGTGAAGTCAAATTTGGGAGTGTCGTAGTCAGTGTTTTTAGGGATCAGCTCCCGGTGAAGCGGACTTAGAACGTTGTTGTGTCCATACGGCCTATTCCGTCAGTTGTAGGACTCTCGGAGTCTGACTGCACTGTTTGTTGCGGTAAACTTAATGTGTAGATCTATGGGAAGTAAATGTTTCAAGACGTTACGTGTATCGGTGGGGCATGAGCGAATACCCCTGTGATATCTATGCACGCGGATCGCTGAATCCAAGCTAGTTTTGTTGTGTTGTATGCTTTGTGCAGTGCAGGCCACCATGCTAGTGCACCATATGACAAAATAGGACGCACTGCCGCTGTATATAGCCATAAGAGAATTTTCGGCTGAAGACCCCATTTCCTACCAAAGGTCCTTTTGCAGCCGTAGAATGCTATGCAGGCCTTCTTGACTCTTTGTTCGATGTTGTTATCTCAGCTTAGTTGTAAAATGTCTAGAATGACACCTAGAGATTTTGCGCTGCTGGATAGTGTAGGAGGTTGGTTCTTTAGCTTTGGAAGCACAAATTGTAACGCTTTGGTTTTTGTGTTGAATAGCATCAGTTTCGAATTGGTAGGGTTAACTTCTAGGCCGCACCTGGCAGCCCAGAGACTACGTTTTCCCAAAGCAACCTTCATCAGCTCACTGAGCGTAGAAGGAAACTGTCCTGACACCATTACAACCACGTCATCCGCATAGGCTACAACTTTGACCCCATTGCAATTTAGTGTATTAAGAACTTCGTTCAAGGCATGAGCCAGAGTAGGGGGGAGATCACTCCTCCCTGCGGAGTAACCCTACTGACAAGTCTCGTGAGTTGACAACCACCCAGGTTGGGTCTGTTCAAGGGTTTATTTTCGAATGCAATTTTGTTTTTTGTGACCTGATTTTCACCTTTTTTTGATTCAGGGAAATAACGCCCAATGAAATAACGCCCAAAATAAAAAATTAAATAAAGCCCAAGAAATTTAAATAACGCCCAAACCGAATATGAAATAAGACCCAAAATATGTTGTTCTTACAAAAATGAAATAGCGAATTTTTTCCCCCTTTTTTTAAGCACACCAACTTCAGCGCAATCTTATGCATAAAAAATATATGTAAAAAAAACAAAAAAAAATTTTTACCTATACTGAACATGAAAAATTAACCATTGCATGTTAAATTTTTATATATATATTTCAGAAAACAAGTTTCTACAATATTCCTCAATTTTAATCGCTTTTGCTTGCAAACATTTTCAATCGCCTCATAATTGCCAGCAAATCGTTTGGAACATGAGACAATCGGCGGCGAGCTCATTTGGGAGTCATCCGGGTATCGCCAACTGTAAGCAGCTGAGGCCATAAAAGCGATTCGCCGGAAAGATTCGATGGAAAGAAACGATAACGAATAGCATTGGCGTTTTATGCGGTTCACTGGGAAGAGTCTCAAACGAAACGCCAAGAGTAGTCCTTACAATTCGCGGGTAGAGTCGCACACAAATCGGCAAAAGGGTTCTTAAGTAATCCGCCGAAAAAAGTGGAAAAGGAATCGCTTTTAGAGTTTCTCAGCGATTTGATGCAAAGAGTCTTTGTTGAACGTTTAAAGTTGTTTTATAGGGGACATTCTTTGTCAAATCGGTCAACAAAACGATCGACCACCGCAAATCGTGCTGATATAAATATTTTCTGCTTGTATTTTAAACCAGAAAATTTCAATAATTATTTTCAGAATTTTTTAGATCCTGATTCATATTTTAACAATCGATTTGGAGTGAATTTCAAAAAGCCATCTTGCATAGCCGGAATAAAAAAACAATGGTTTCGAAAATTTTACTTGAATCGCTCATTCAATGCTTGGATGATCAAAAAGCGATCCATCTTTCAACGATCGCCAGAATGATCGAAGAAAGATTTTGAAAGTTTGGTTTCCCGTCATGAAATCAAGCTGTACTAATAATAAAAAGTAGTAGACGCTTAACGTCTACCTTCTCAAGATCCCTGAGATCATCAGAAAATAGGCTACCTTGATGTTTATGTCTTCTGTGGTATAGTGCAGGGCATGAACAGAGGCGATGTGATACCGTCTCCAGCTCTTACTCATACCTGCAACTCCTGCAGAAGTCATTCGCATGAAACCCTATTCTAAAGGCATGCTTACCTATAAGACAGTGCTCTGTAATAACGCCTATCAGAATGGAGAGATCTTTCCTCGCAAATTGAGTGAGCTTCGTCAATCGTTTATCAGTAAAGCTAGGTCACATCTGTCTAGCTGTGTTAGAGGTAGTGCTATGCTTTCACCTGAAATTAGTAATTTCTGTGGCATTTTGCCTTAGAGCTAGCTTGCACGACGCAAGTGGCATGCCTAATGTTTCCATTCAGACAGTAGCATTACCTTGTACCTTCTCTTGTGAGCTCATCCGCTCTACAATTTCCAGGAATATCCCTACGCCCTGGTACCCAGACCAGAAGAATGCCGAACTTATCGGCCATATCATTTAGATACGAACGCCATTAAAAGGCTGTTGGTGATGATAGGAACAAACCTAGAAAGGATTTAATCGCTGCTTGGCCGTCCGTAAAAATTTAGATATCTCCAGTAAATATCTCACTATAAATCAGCCATTCCAGAGCTCTGTAAATAGCAATTATTTGCCTGGAAAATGCTGCAATGATCTGGCAATCTAAACGAGGTTTTGATGTCCATAACCGTTGAAAAGCCGCCTCCCCCGACTTTTCTGTCAAGTTTTGAGCCGTCAGTAAATACCAACTTAGCTTAGCGGCAGTAACCCGTTCCATTCTACTCTTGTTGGGATAACTTTTGATATCTAGAAAAGCTACCATTGTGTACTCCTTGTGGAAAAATAATTTTCTATGAAGCAGGGCCATTTATACAGACCGACCTTTCAGCATGTTGTGAAGCTGAAAGCAAATGTGTGTCTAAGCAAATGCTAAAACGAATATGAGCTTCAATCAGTCTTTCGAGTGTTTTTAGCGGGAAAGAGGATAGGTTATTAGATTAAGGTCTAATATGAGCTTCAATCCGTCTTTCGAGTGTTTTTAGCAGGAAAGATGATAGGTCATTAGCCTAAGGTCTAAGGTCCTTCGGATTCGTTTGCGATATCCTACCTGCTTTAGAGATAAATACTACCTTTATCTCCCTCCATTTTAATGGTATGTAAGTCATGTCAAGGCAACTTTGACAAATTACAATAAGCTATGGAAGGATTATAGACGCTGTCTGCTGTAGAGCGGCTGGAATAATACCGTCAGGCCCAGCAGACTTATATGGCTTGAAAATAAACAGCCCATTTGATCCAGTTTTCTGATATATCTGTAGGATTACTCAACGTCAGACCTCTCTCACACCTTATGTGAGTGAGGACCACAGAGAAGTCCGAGAAGTGGATATTCAGAAGAAGATCAAGAGATTACACGCTGGAGGATGTCCAGGTATTGTCTGATTTATTTAAGCAACTAGGACAGCTAGGATTAGAAGCGAGGATATAACGGAGTCTTGATGAAGTCTTGATGAATATTCGGAAGATTCCTCTTTATTGCCGCAGAAAAGCAGGAATTGAGCTGAGCCTTTCGAAGTGATTTCTTAAAAGTTTTTAAACTAGATTTATACTTATTCCAGGATTGAGTTCTACCCAAATTCTTAGATTTATTAAAAGTTTTCCTACGCTGCGACCTTAGATTACTAATTTCCCTTGACCACCAAGAAGGTTTTGGCTTTCCTCTTGAGGCGCCCTTAGGGCATACGATTTCTAAAGCTTCATTTGAAGTCCCTGTAAGCTACTCCACCATTGCATCGAGTTCATGTGGCATCGAAGGGGGACCATATGAGAGAGGAGTTAACGATGCTTCCACTACCTCCCTGAATTCATACTAATTTGTTTTCTTTAGATTGCTAAAGACAGTTTGACTATTGACGTGGCCCTTTAGACCGGATGTTATACACCGTTGATCAAAAAAGGAGTGTTCTTGAAGTACTTTCCAGTGCGTGATCCTATCATAAAATAAGTAAGAGACTATGGTAGCGTCTAAGACTTCACGTCTAGTGCGAGTAACAAAAGATGTCTCGGTCCCTACGTTACAAACATATGCGATTTCTGGATACTGGCTCCATGCAAGACTGTAAGAAAAGTGGGAGAAAACGGAACGTCCGCACCGCGAATGCGAATAAAATAAAGAGAGAGCGAATTCGACGCAATTGTGACCGTTCAGCGCGAAAGACGGCCAAAATATAGGAATGAGCCGAGAGCCTTTAAGGCTTCTTTTGCGTTGCGACCTTAATATGAAAGGTTTTAAAAAGAAGAAAATGCATAGCCTTACTAACTCAACCGTGGGCAAGCGATTGCAAAGAACTTATCCTTTCTTGACACGCTGGCGATGATATAGTTTTTTCCGATGAAAAACTTTTAATTCTGGAGGCATCGCACGACACGCAAAATGACAGATTATGAGCAGTATCATACAAGGACATCCTAAATGAAAAAGGCATGTGCCAAGCTCATCAGGTGTGGGGTGCGGTATCCTGAAAAGGTAAATTTCCGATAGTCTTCATTTGCAAAGGTGTAAAAATAAACGCTCAGTATTACCTAGAAGATGTCTTGCAGAAAATTCTGAAGCCCAGCGTAGAGGCCATGTATGGAACCGAATATTATTGCTTCCAGCAAGATGGCGCACCTGCCCACCCCGCTAATTTGGTTCAAGACTGGCGTGAGCAAGACTTAACAGATTTTATACCTAAAGATGAATGGCCTCCTTTAAAAATGGGGATATATGGTACAGCGACTTAAGGAATATAAGTACAATAGTTTGAAGAATTTTAAAGCTGCTATTATTGACGTATGAAACAAAATTTAAAAGCATAATATAGTTATGAGAAAAGTTAGCATGTTCATGCCTGCCATTTTAAAGTCGCCATTTTAAAGCCGCCATTTTGAATTTAAAATGTTTGACTTCATATTCGTGATAAACGACCCCAGAAATCTAATATATATATGATTTTTTTGTCGAGGCAGCTCCTTGAGGTTTTGTTCATCTTTTTTTTTTTGATTTGGAACCAATGTGTATAAAATAAAAGACACTTCAGTTTGCTTCAAAAGCTAGACCTTAATTCTATTGTTAAAATCAAATGTAAGAAAAGTCGAAAACTATTTGATAGCGACTATTCTCTGTCAAACTTTTGTTTTGACTTTTTTATCTACGTTATATCCAAAGCAAACCGTTGTCGTTCTTCGATTTTTTTTGCAATATTTTAATATTAGAAAACTCTAAAATCTAATAAAAGCTTCGTGAGGCTTAAAACATTGTACAAAAGTGTACAGTTCACATAAAAAGTTTCGTGATATTTAGCATTTTGAAATATGTGTCGGGTGTTAAAATAAAACGATTTTTTACAGTCAAATATCAATATAATCAATATATTCAGTGCTGACATTTGAAAAGTAATATTTATTGTATTTATTTTCGCAATATTTAACGTTTTGTCAATAACAAAACTGAATTCACTAAAATAGTCAAAACTATTTTATGCTTTACCACCTCTTAAGCTCCCCTTCCCCTCCTCTTTTATTAAAAAAATCGAATCCATTCCAACTATCTTTTCGTTGGCAACATTCATTTAGCAAGCAATTTTTAACATTTCCTTTTCAAGTACTTAATGTTTATCATGGATTTTCCATAGAATTAGCAAAGCAAACAGCGCGTGGTTGTCAGCGGCAGCATGTAACGACGGGGTGCATCGTGGGGATTCGATGTTGTTGAGCGGTGGGCCAACCTATTCCATTATGTGCACGACTTGATAGCAATCGAATAACAAAAGTGGCATAGAAGATTTGCTCAAAAATAAAACCGTAATCAAAAGAACTGTCTGTAGTTGGGCAAGGAGCAAGAAGGAGCAAGAATGTCTTCGATTTATTTGTGCTGCCAGCAATAATAAATATTCTCAAAAAACAAATTTATCCAGTGAAATGAAGTGAGCTCAAGATAATCAACAAAAATATATCAGAACCAATAACAGACGGGCGAATGGACAAATAAAACTTTAAATTAGTTGTCAGAAAATGAAAGTGAAAAGTTTTCAAAGTCAAGTCAAGTGTTTCAAATTCAAATAATTAAAATTTTATTAAGTTTGCTTTAAAGGCAACCGCGAGCAACACGAAAAGCATCGAATAAATTCAAGTTTTTTCTCTTGTGTGTAAAAGTTTGTGTAAACAAGTGTTCAAGATATGCAAAATTTTGAAGATATTTAGTAAAAGTTTAAAAGGTGGAGTAAAATGGCTTTAAGCTAAGCAACGAATATTGAATCACAGCGATTGGAGAAAAAAAGTGCTCTTTCTTAGCATGGATTTAAATGCTTTGGGCGGTGGGCGTGTGCAGTATTTACAAGCTCAACTGTTTCCCATTTGTACGCTTACAACATCAGCAGGCGGAAGAGGTAAATAAGTTATATGTTTTTCTCTGCCATTTAATACACGAAATAGAAGTTTGAGTTGATTTCATGTCGAAAACATATTGATTGATACTCAAACAATAATGATTTGTGTGGAACGCCAAAAAAAAAAAAAAAATAAGCTTAGTTGCATAAAATTAATTTGCATATTTCAATAATTTCTGTGAAATGCGCAACAACAACCAGTTTTTAGAAGAGCGCCATACATTTCAATAGGGAGAATATGATATAAGTCAAAGACTTCGACAAGGATTTGTATGTGTTTGAAATAGAATTAAGACAAGGATTAAGACAAGAGTTTTTATACAAGGGAACTGAGCACGTCTGAGCTGGAGACCGGGCAACTGCGGGCCACGCACTCTACCTAGTAGGCTAGAGCTGACACTAATGCCTTCTCCCATGACTTGTTGCAAAAAAATGCCAATGAGCTTTTACTCTGAATATGCCGGAATGAAAAATTGTTTCAGTTCTTGTAATGGGAAGAGGCAGCCTAGGGAAATGTAAAAGATGTTATTGAAGATGTTGCCAATTTTATGTAACAAAATCGATAGTACGAGTATTATTAATTTAAAAATTTCTGGTTTAAAGAACTTATCAAGCTTACAATGGAGTTCACACCAAACATAAAGTTAATTACCGTTTGTTAGATACCAAATTTTATGACAATTGTATGTATGCTTCCGAAATTCTGGCAAATTTTTTTAATGAGAAATGCTCGTTTTTCATTCTTCTAAATGTTTAAGTAGCCAAGTCCTTTGAGAATCCCCTCTGAATATTTTGCATGTTCAAGCCAATATGGAAAATTCAACATATAAAACAACAAGTTAACAAAGGAATAACAAGAATAAGTTTATTAAAAAAGATCCACTGGGACATACAGGGTTGCCAATATTCGATGCGCCCATTTTATTTTTAAATAAATCAAAGAAACCACAATTTTGTGTCTGTTCGTCATGAATATCATTTAATTGGGTTCAAGTAGCTTTGCTTACATTATTTCTTGAATATGATATCTCGTAAATGGTCGCCATTGGCCTCTACGACATATTGTGCCCGTTTTGCAGCATTTTCCATGGTTTTCTTCAACATTTCGATGGGAATGGCGGTTATTTCTTGACGGATGTTGGTTTTCAGCTCTTCTAGGGTCTTTGGCTTGTTGACGTAAACCTTTGATTTCAAATAACCCCACAAAAAGAAGTCTGGAGGCGTTAAATCTGGTGATCTTGGCGGCCAATCGAAATCACCATTTTTTGACATCAAACGGCCAGGGAACAATTGCTTCAAAAAATCGATTGTAGTGCGGCTTGTGTGTGGTGGCGCGCCGTCTTGTTGAAACCAGTAGTGCCTGATACGCTTTCGACGAACGATTGGCATGAAAAAATTGTTTATCATATCGCGATAACGCTCCTGATTGACAGTAACTCTGTGGCCATTATCATCTTCGAAAAAGAACGGCCCAATGAGCATTTTAGCACAAACGCCGCACCAAACAGTGACTTTTGCATCGTGAAGAGGTACCTCTTGAATCTCTTGTGGATTTTCAGTGGCATAAATACGGCAATTTTGTTTGTTTACCGTTTTCTTGGAAGGCGCACTTTTCACTTTATTTATTTTTTTGAAAGCACGTTGAGTTTTCACTATTGACTTGTTTTGTTGAATGTAAATTTCAACAATTTTAGAGCGTTCGCGTGGCGTGTACTGTTCCATTGTAAACATTTGCTTGGAATGACGCTTCAAACGCGGTATGTCATTAGTCGATTTGGCATCACTGCGGAAAGTTACAGTGTTGCCAGATGGGCGCTTCGAATATTGGCAACCCTGTATATAAAAAGAGTATCGTATACCAGTTACATATGTTTTTAAAGAAATCTACTCAATTTTTTTTTTTAAAGGGTTATAAATGAAAATTTTTTTGATCGTCATCACATTGGCAATAGTTGTATGTTTTAAAAACAAAATATTGCATATATACCTAAGAATGCAAACTGCATTGCATAATCTATTTTAATCGTAGGACCTATTCAAAGGTTAAACAGAAGTGTATCTTTTAAAAAAATTATTCACGAAAGCACGCAAAACTATATTTCAACTGTGATTTCTTCACCTTCTAAAGTTTCAGCGACTTTAAAAACATATTTGATTTCATTTAAAAAAAAAAAAGTGAAGGTTAATAAGTAATCAAGTAAAAACATTGAAAGTTTTTAGCAAAAAACTTTATTTTTCTATAAATTAAAGTTAAGTTTTTTGTTTTCGTGTCTGAGCCTTGAGCCATCAGCTTAACACAGTGAAAGTGGCATGAATTCCAAATTGAA
Source organism: Dichetophora obliterata (assembly GCA_963920525.1). Taxonomy (NCBI): domain Eukaryota; kingdom Metazoa; phylum Arthropoda; class Insecta; order Diptera; family Sciomyzidae; genus Dichetophora; species Dichetophora obliterata. The sequence goes on from OY986439.1 coordinate 63,988,156, forward strand.
AATTTATTTTCTGTCTTTTTTTTTTGCAAAAACAATCGAGTCTTATGCTTTCGGCAAGTTTCGATGTTCTTCACAGAATGTTGTCACCAAGTCTGTGGCTGTCTGGAAGCATAGTGGTAAACAGTGAGTTGGACCACAACGACCTCATTCATGGCAGGAGTAAGAAAAAAAAAATCATAATTCAGACAGCTTTCTTCGACAATTCCTATAGAACTGAGTTGTTTCCTTGTAACCGCTAACTGCTTACCATCATTCAGACCGTGGTTTTTTATACAATGCATTATTGTTGATTTTTTATTTTATTTTTTATATATTTTGCTTCATTCCGCTTAATAGAAAATTTTGTTCTCATTTCCGGCGATTTGTAGTAAAAGCATTGAAAAATTTATGTCTAAGCCAAGCAAAAAACAGCTTGGGCATTTATTTCTTACACAACTTCCGGTACAGAACGGAAGTTGAATTGTTACACGCTTTCGGTAGTAAGGTTTTGTCTTTCTTATTTATTTTTATGTGTTTGTGTGTGTTTATGTGTATGTATTTTGTGTAAAAACTTACTTGTTTGCAAATATTTTGTTTTGATGACAAGTTATGGGATTTTCTTGTCAAACTTGTTGAAATTGATGAACTGTTTTTTTTCTTTTATTCGGTGGTTATTGGCAGCTTTTTAGAAATCGTTGTCAGTAAAGAAATGATGTCGATTAAATAAAAGAAACAAAAATTTCCGATAATGCTGAAATTATAAAAAAAAAATGTGTTTTTTGTTAGTTGAATGATAGGGAAGTAATCATTGAAGTTTTTGGGGTTAAAATATTTAAAAACTTTATTAATACAAAAATTATGTTATTCAAATATGTTACTTCATAGTAAAAAGCGTAAGATAAGGGAAAATAAACATGAATTAACTTCCACGAATAGTATTAAATTCATACCACAATGCTTAATGCAACAATCATTGCCAATGGTTACTATTATAGCTATAACAACAACAGCAAAAACAGCAACAACAACAACAACCGAAAAAACAGCAACAACAACAACAACTAGTTTATGTCAACGGCATGGACCTCCAAAACATGCAGTAATCTAATTGATTTCGCATAATCAATGATTTTGTGTGCATCACAGACCCTGTAGGCAAAGCTATTGCCTGAAAGAACTTGTGCTTTCTCATTTCGTGGGCAATTTGGTTTTAACTTTTGGTTATTGCTGCGTTCGTATACCTAAATAATTTAAGAAACATTTTTTAATTTCATTTCATTCTTTAATTTTTAAAACTATTACAGTAAATTTTCCATTTTGTTTGAATTAAAAAAAAAAGTAAGAATTGTAAGTTCTGGACTCTTGTAACTTCTTTGTTTTGAAACTTATTAAATTCTTTTTTCGGGGATTTAAGGATTTAAGAGGGGGTAAATCGGGCAAACAGTGCGTACTAGTCGAATATAACTTCGGAAGTGAAAACGCTTTGAAGAAGAAATGTAGTATTTGTTAAGCCCTTTTTAACGACATACGATTTTTTTTTTAAATCGGATATGTAATACTAAAGTTATGAAAAAAATACCATTTCGGCTGTTTCTCCGGAAGACCAAGAAAATTTTTTTGTTTTTGGAAGGTGAAATTTTTTTGTCTTGAGGTGACCTTTGATATAGGGGGTAGTTTTTCAAACTTTTTCGACCCACTCGTGTGTCCATCCGACGCCAAACGCAGCAATTGGGTCTGTGTTATTCGACCATCTGGAAGATTTTACGTAAGGACCTCAGTATGAAACCATACAAAATACAACTGATGCAAGAACTGAAGCCGGGTGCCCTACCAAAACGTGGTTTCTTTGGTGAATGGGTCTTAGAAAAGTTGGATGAAGATACACTTTTTTATCGAAGAATTGTCTTCAGCGACAAAGCTCATTTTTCGCTCAATGGATACGTAAACAAATAGAATTGCCGAATTTGGTCTTAAAAGCAGCCAGAGGCAGTTCAAGAGCAGCCAATGCGCCCTGACAAATGCACTGTTTGGTGCGGTTTGTGGGCCGGCGGCATCAATGGACCGTACTTTTCCAAAAGTAATGAAAATTTTAGAATTTAACTTAAGTAATTTTTAAATATTAATTTAATAACTGTTTGTTTCTTTTTCATTCTGATCTTATGTTTGTTCGAGATATATATTATACTATTTTGTTGTACGCAAAAGAATAACTATTTCTTATGTACTAATATATGAATAAAGCTAAATTACAAATAAAAAATCGCAACTTTACAGTCACTGGAGCAAGGTACCGTTCGATGATTACCGACTTTTTTGGCCAAAAAAAAAAAAAAAAAAAATTGGACTTGGTTAACATGTGGTTTCAGCACTTGGCCAATAAAAAGACGAGTTTGGTGCGTAACTCACGTTTTAAAGCAGTCCATTTTAGCCGCCACGATCATGCGATTTGACCCCACTAGACTAATTTTTGTGTTTTAAGATGAATATTTAATCTTAATAATTTGCAAAAACTGACTTTAAAGAACTACTTTAGTTTTAATAGCAGATATATTAAAAAATTGTGTTTTTTGCAGCATACTTTTCATATAAATTATTCAATCAAAAATATTGAATATTTTAGCTCTAAAGTTGAAAACAACAAAACATAAATATATTTCTTCCTAAAATTTTGAAATTGACTTTTTCAACACAAAAAGGTTAAAAATTCAGCTAAAAGGAAAATTTTTTCATTGCAAGTAGTTACAAAAATTTAACTAAAAGCATAACTTTCTCAATCCAAGAAGTTAAAAAAATTAACTAAAAAGCAGAGGAGATCTTAAACACAGCCGTAACTAACTACCCTATATGCTCATATTTGTTTGATATTTGCATGGTGCGGAAGTGTCGGGCCATTTTTGCTTAGATTTTTGCAATATTCGTGGACTGAGAGCGAATTTTTTATCGGTCTATGCATTTTGTACTCTACATTGGCCTCAAAAATGGCACTAGATGAGACCCAGGTAGCCAAAGATGCAGATCCATTGGATTTTCATACACCTGGGTATCGCCATTGTTTTCTTAGCATAGGGGCATCGCCCTTTTTATAAGATCAGATTTAGCGTACCAGTGTGAGAGGAGTCTGAATGTGACCGATTCAGAGTTTAGCTCAATGTGAGTTAGGTTCAGGCTTCGCTTTCACTTGCTGCATTTCTGTTTTATTTATAGAAGTCCGAATCTAAGGAGAGAGCCCACTTTTAACAAACTGGACTCTCTCTCTCCCTCTGATTTGATTACGCATACTTTCGGGTTGTTTCCTGACAGTGAGTTGTAGCAGGCGAAGTGTTGAAACTTAATGCATATGGTTTTGGTAATCACTTTGGATGTATCACGTGTTTCTTCAAGAACAGAACAATTCGTATCGTAGTCCTTCTGTCGTTGACTCAACCCAATCCATTCGTTTGCGGACGACAGCAGCATTTGTCATTTATACTTATTTAAAAAACACCCAAACTCTATGGAGATTGAGAGGAAGAGGCAAAATATGAATGACACACTCCTTTCACAAAATATCTCCGACTGGGGTCTTGCTAATAGAGAACAGTTCAAAGCAAGCAAGACCCAGTGCTGTCTGTTAATCCACAAGCGGATGAATGGATTGCCCTTAGCTCCCCTCATGAATGGTGTGGATCTTATGGTATCAACCGCTCTTGACGTTCTGGGAAAGAAGCGGCCAAGTGCCTAGGTTTTTTATACGGTCCAACAAATATTTCACTTCAGCTGAACTTTGCATCATCTACATCTCATATATAAGCCCGAAAATGATATACAATTCGAATATTTGGGCAGCGGCTTGAAGATCTTATTTGGAGCTTTTGCATAAAGTTCAACGTCGTGCTATATATTTGAGGGGGGATGAAAGTATTTCATCCTCTTTCAACTCTCTTGGGCATTGAAGTAATGTTGGTTGTCTAAGCCGTCTATGAAGGTACTACCATGGAAAGTGTTTAAGAGATATGCAATCGCCACCAAGCCCATCCCTTTACTATTGCCTCGATGTCCAACAGAACCTCGCATTACCGAGATAATTCGTTTTTTAATCGCACGGCAATGTTTTGGAATAGTCTCCCTGCGAGCAGGTTTCCCGGCAGTATTGAGATGTGCAATTTTAAAACAAATCATCACCGGCAATACTCAATCTATTCACCCTCCAACTAAAGATCACCCATCTACCGAAACAACACAATGCTAACACATTTATAGGGACATCTCCTGAGCAGTGGTTCAGTCTAAGACAAAAAAAAAATAATTCAAGCATATTGGGCATTTGCACTTTTCAATCAAAAACTTTTTTTTTCATTTATATTTACAATCTATCCATAGGATAATAAGCAAATGTCATAATCTATTATAAACATTACAATTTACACATGTATATTTTTACTCCATTGAGTAAAAATACGATAAAAATTATTTAATAAGAATAAATTATGTATTTATTTATTATATTTATTATAAATTTATAAATTCTTATTTTGTTTATTTTGTTTATTTTTTTTATTTTTATTTAGATAAATTATAAATTCAAAAACTTAAAAACAATAACTACAATGATCAGAAATTATTTTGAAATTGTTAGAATTAATACAAAGTAAAATGAAACAAGTATGTTCCTACATACACATTTAAACATTGAAGAGATATATCATGTCAAAAGTGAACTTTTCGCACAATATATACAAACATATTTTCTAATTTTGGAAAAATGTCTCCTTAACCCTTTCAAGCTCACCACCAAAACACGTTGAATTGGTTTTTGCAATTTTCAGCATAAAAATGTATTAATATTAGACGAAAAACTCTAAAGTTTTAAAAAAAATTTAAAAGGATTTGGGTGTAGCAATGCATATGATCATAAAAGTTTGAAGGTTCTGTACGTAGAGAAATAAAAAAATTTTAAAAAATTAGAAAAATGATAAATTGGAAAATTTTGTTTTGTAGTGTAGGCGTTCAACTTTAACCTAATGCACTTTTTGAATTATATTTTCTTTTTTCTTTATGTTTGTAAAACAAAATAGCTCCCCTTAGTGGCAATTTTCCCTTTTCTTTCAAATAATGTACGAACGGCCGCGGAATAAATAAATAAAAAGCAGGGACCGCAAATAATAATTATTTCTCATCGTTGATTTAAAAAAAGCAGGCTCTGCCTTTTAAATTTTGATTATTAGAATAAAAGGCAAAATTTAACTATTACTTTCTGCCGTTTATTTTTGCTAGCATGAAATAATTATTATTTGCTGCTATTTATTTTTTCTAGCAAAAATAAATAGCAGCAGCTCTGTATCGAAAACTATGAATGCTAGGATAATGAAATCCGATATATGAGACCTTGGCATGATAATCTACATTTGATGATAATTTGGGCGGGTCACGCCCCTTTTTTAAGGAAATTACAATATCTCATGAATCAGACACGCAGTGGTAATGAAATTCGGTATATAGAGTCGTTGCATAGAAATCTAACTGTTCTAAAAAATGGGTGGGCCACGCCCCTTTTTAAAAAATAACAATATCTCATGAACCAGACACGAAATAGTAATGAAATTCGGTATATGGTGTCGTTGCATTAAAATCTAACTGTTTGGAGAAAGTGGGTGGGCCACGCCCCTATTTAAGGAAAATTACAATATCTCATGAACCAGACACGCAATGATGGTGAACTTTAGCTTATGGTGTCATTGCATAGAAATCGGAATGTTAGGAGGAATCGGGCAGCCACGCCCCTTTTTAAGGAAAATTACACTTTCCCATGAACCAGACACGCAATGATTATGAAACTTGGAAGGCGTTGTTGTAATATTAAAACTTTTTGTTCTTAAATAAGTAGGCAGGTGATTTAATTTTTGGGGAAATTCTAATATCTCTTAGCGCAAATAAAGTCTGTATAGGTAAGTTAGGGAAGTCCTTATTTTAGAAATTGTTGAGCATTCGGTTTTTTTGTGTCTTTGGGTCTTAAATAAATCCCTATTTTTTTAACGACAACAATTACACGTGTCGTCCGCAGCTTGTAATTGACACAAAGGCAATAAACTGAATGAACATTATACAACAGTTTTCTCCCTCCTAAACCACAAAAATTATTTTTGGATTTAAGTTCGATTAATTACCTTTCTAACAGTAGTTCAAATTTAAGATTCTGTTAATTGTTTGAGATTTTTTCCATTTTTTGTATTTTGTGCACTCTTTAACACCGCCAGAAATCAAGTCGAACTTTTTTTTCCAAATTAGATTTTTTCATATCCGTCAGTGATGCTCCATGCCGGTGCGTTCCGTTCCGTTAGGCAGGTACGTTCAAAATGGAATTGCTGTTGTTTTTCCTATTAGATATTTTTTTGAATTTCTAGCTCAACGCGACACGTCTTAATCCAATTTTGTGGAATTTTTTTATGCATTTTTACTATACTATTGGAACAAAATAAAATGGTGCTCAAGTAAAGCAAACAAAAATTTTTTTCATTAAAATAAGACCTAATCGTTGCATTAAATGTATAACTTTAAAAAGTGAGTTGTTTTTAACAACTGAGCAAGAACATCACAACATTAAAAAAAATTTAAATACATTCTGTATAGCTTATAGCAACTACAAAACTCATTACAAAATTAATAATAAGAAAATGATTTCATACAAAAATTAGATTCATCGCACCTCTTTACAAATAAGAAAGAAGTTATTTATTACTTTTTATGTTCTTAACAACGCAACTCCCCGATTCCTCCTAACATTTCGATTTCTATGCAATGCCACCATAAGCTAAAGTTCGTCATCATTGCGTGTTTGGTTCATGGGAAAGTGTAATTTTCCTTTAAAAGGGGCGTGGCTGCCCGATTCCTCCAAACATTCCGATTTCTATGCAATGACACCATAAGCTTAAGTTCATCATCATTGCGTGTCTGGTTTGTGGGAAAGTGTAATTTTCCTTAAAAAGGGGCGTGGCTGCCCGATTCCTTCTAACATTCCGATTTCTATGCAATGACACCATAAGCTTAAGTTCACCATCATTGCGTGTCTGGTTCATGAGATATTGTAATTTTCCTTAAATAGGGCGTGGCCCACCCACTTTTTCCGAACAGTTAGATTTCTATGCAACGACACCATAAACCTAATTTCATTAATTCTTTGTGTCTGGTTCATGAGATAGTGTAATTTTCCTTAAATAGGGGCGTGGCCCACCCACTTTCTCCAAACAGTTAGATTTCTATGCAACGACTCTATATACCGAATTTCATTACCACTGCGTGTCTGGTTCATGAGATATTGTAATTTCCCTAAAAAAGGGGCGTGACCCGCCCAAATTATCATCATATGTAGATTATCATGCCATGGTCTCATATATCGGATTTCATTATCCTAGCATTCATAGTTTTCGATACAGAGCTGCTGCTATTTATTTTTGCTAGAAAAAATAAATAGCAGCGAATAATAATTATTTCATGCTAGCAAAAATAAACGGCAGAAAGTAATAGTTAAATTTTATGAAAAAAATAAAACTCACAAAATAACTATTATTTCTGCTTTTTTCGGAAAAAAGGCATAATAGTTACGGTCCCTGATAAAAAGGCTTTAAATGTGAATTTTAAACTCTTTTTTTTTTTTGCAAAAAAGCATACATTTGGCTTTCTCACACTGCTGAAAGCAAAAGCTTTACAGTGGCTGCGAATTTTTGAGGATTTTTTTAAAAAAGCTTTCATCGCGTATGTATATCATACGTTGTCATTAATGGGTTAATTAAGAAAAATACACAAAATAATTAAAGTTTTTTTATTAAATGTACTTCGTGAACAAAAATGCGTTTCTAGTTTTAAGTTTTTACGATATTAAAAAAAAATTATTAATTTTCTTGGTTGTATCCTAAAACGATACACGGAGAATTTCAGGGTTAAGATCGAACATTTAACTGACATACAATTTAATGTTTTACATATTTGTCTATTTATTTATTCCACGCAAGTGTTTTTCTTTTACATAAGATTGAATTTCAATGCTTCAGATACATTTATTTAAATACAATATATGTTGAATATGTGATAAAATATTTTGACAATAAAATATATAAAGGTATTTTCACGAAGAAAACTGTTTGCTAAATTTGTATTGTGGTTAAGCAAAACTTGCGCTTGCATCTCAGCCACTTCAAAATTATGCTAGATTTCAGCAAAAACTAATAAAAATTTTCCATTCCAGTTTATAATAACTTATCTCAAAATTTTTATTAAATTTAAGCAAAATTTTGCTAAGTTATTATAAACTGCAAAAGCTAATTTCTAAAGGGTGGTTAAATTTTAAGGGCCGGTGTTGATTTTGAATAAAACACAAATTATTTAGGAAATTATTGTTATTTCTTTTTATCATGATAATATTGGTATGGTTCAATTATGTATGGAACAAAATATCGGCCAAATGTCCGCCGCGACCTCGGCGGCACACCTCCATCCGATGGTCCAAATTATCGATGACGCTGAGGCATAATTGAGGTTCTATGCCGTTAATGTGCTGAATTATCTCATCCTTTAGATCTTGAATTGTTGCTGGCTTATCGACGTACACCTTTTCTTTCAAATAACCTCAAAGAAAAAAAGTCCAACTGTGTCAAATCGCATGATCTTGGCGGCCAATTGACATCGCCACCACGTGAGATAACACGGCCATTGAATTTGTCGCGCAAAAGAGCCATTGTTTCGTTAGCTGTGTGGCAAGTGGCACCGTCCTGTTAAAACCACATATCGTCCACATTCATATCTTCCAATTCGGGCCATAAAAAGTTCATTATCATCTCACGATAGCGTATACCATTCACAGTAACTGCCTGACCGGCCTCATTTTGGGAAAAATACGGCCCGATGATGCCGCCAGCCCATAAACCGGATTATCATTCGCCCAAATACGGCAATTCCGCTTATTGACGAATCCACTGAGGTGAAAATGTGCCTCATCACTGAAGATGATTTTCTTCGAAAATTGATCATCCACTGTTGCCATTTCTTGCCACCATTCTGACCATTGACGACGCTTGAAATGGTCAAGAGGCTTTAGTTCTTGAGTAAATTGCATCTTGTAAGCGTGTAAATGCAAGTCTTTATGCATAATGTTCATCAACGACGAGCGTGAGAGGTGCAATTGTTGGGCACGACGACGAGTTGAGGTGGATGGCTCTTCAGCCACACTATCGCGAACAGCAGCAATATTTTCTGCAGTACGAGCTGTACGAGCATGCACTGGTGTTTTCAAATCTCCTACAGACCCGGTTTGCTCAAATTTTTGCACGATTTTTCCGATTGTACGCACATTTGGACGATTAAATTGACCGAAAAAATCACGAAGTGCACGATATGCATTTTGATTTGAGCGTCCATTTTCATAATAAGCTTGAATAACTTTTACGCGTTGCTCGATTGTGTATCTTTCCATGGTTCAAATTGAATTAGTCTGAAATTGAGAAATGTCAAATAAAATGCAGAAAAAAACTTGACGTTTAGGTGTGGTTCACATTCAACATCGGCTCTTAAAATTTAACCACCCTTTACTTAATTAAAGCAAATATTTGCTAAGTAATTATCAATTGGAATAACAAATTTTCATTCGTTTTTGCTAAAATCTAGCATATTTTTGAAGTAAAATAATTATTAAAATTAAATTAAATTGAAAAATTACCATTATCCGGAGTCTTGAACCTCGGCCGCGAGAGTGTATGGGTTTCTCCATTCGACCAGCGCAGTTGTTAACTAATCGTTGCCTTATTTTTTCATTAAGAATAAACGTGAGCTCGTGTGTTTGAAAGAATTTGCTTGAATTTAGTAAAAATTTGCTATTTGAGTTTATAATAACTTAGCAAATATTTGCTTGAGTTTAGTAAAAATATGCTATTTGAGTTTATAGTAACTTAGCAAATATTTGCTTAAATTCAATATAATTATGATTTTTCCTAAATACATGAGTAGTGATTTCAATTTAGCAATCTTTTTCTAAAACCACACCGTGATTGAGCAAAGTTTTGCTGATTTGTTTTAAAGCAAATCATTTGCTTGATTAAAGCAAAATAATTATCTCCGTGTTGCTGCCTTTATGAAAAGCAACAAGCCAAGTTAAATAAATGAAAGAAGCGCAACAAAGAAGAGGGAGTCAAAAAAGCACTAAAATGTGTAAAAAATAAAGAGTAAACTAAATTAAAATTGAGCTCATTCCAACTCGTTCATAGAGAGTGCAATTCAATATTATTAAAACCATTGCCATTGCTTATTTAACAATAAAAAATACGAAATCAGCGCTTTTGTCTCCCTCTAAATTTATTTTTGGTGCGTATAATTGATTATATATTTATTTATTGCGTCCGGCAACGCTCATTAAATTCAATCTCTATTTCTATCTGTATTTATCTCTATGGATCTCTTTTGAGCTTTACTAGGACGAATATTTTCAGAGTTATTTGCGAAAACTGAATCTTGCAAATGGGCGTGGCAGGAATAGAATTCTTCAAAGAATGATTGATTTCACATACAATCTTTGCAATTCTAACCAAGCAAGGGCACACGAAAAATTTTTTTTATAAAAAAATGTCTGAAAATCAAGGCATACAAAATTTACAACTGGGTCTTATTATGCAGCACATATTTTAGAAATACGGAAATGTGCTTTGCATGTTTTAGGCAATGAATTAATTAGTTAATTGATACAAACAAATTGATTTCAATATAATTCGATATTTCATTGTTTTCATATGGCTTGATGCGCATAGCAACAGGATCAAAGCATGTTAAGACACAAATATTTATTTTATGTAGACTATTAGCAAAATGGAGTCAAGGCATAATAACAATAGTGCATTGGTTAAATATTGACCCAATTTTAGAACATTTATTTGCGCTGCTCTTTGCGATCCGTCAAGGATAATACATAAACATAAAAAAATAGTAAGGGTTTTCATGCAAAGTGGCAGGCTTCTAATTTGGGCAATTAGTTATTTTTATCAGACAGGTTGTATGAACAGCCCTTAAAGTCGATTGTGCATTTGCAGCATATAAGTCAGCTTTGCGATCTGTCAGCGATGCGTTCCATTTAAACGGGGACGCTTTTCGGATTGTTTGCTTGTTTTCTGAAATTTTTAGAATTAAATCTTTATTAGTTTTGCTCAAATTATAACTTTTCCTTAAAAAAAGAAAACAGCTGATTGATCATATAAGTTTGCCACCTCGTTTGCTCACCTAAATCGAAGAGCAAATTTATCTGGTTTGTGCAAAAGCTTTTTCATACGAATTTTGACAGTTCATTTATAAGGCTGATAAACTTATAAGGTTTATACCATTTATAAGGGTATTGCCCATTTGCATGAAAACCCTTAGTGTATAAATAGATCTTTAATAGGGGTATTTATAAAATCTTGTATTAGCGTTATACTGGTAAAAATGTTAAGCATTTCATAATGCTAGTTTGATAATTAATTTTAGGAAAATGAGGAAAAAGAAGTGATATTTTTTGAACAACAACGAACATTAAAGTCATGTGAGCATGAAAATTTAAACATTTTTAATTATTCACAAGACAAAATATACACATACACAAACACACACACATCTGAGTTGATTAAATTTTAATTAAATTTTCATTAAACTGTTTGTACATGCATGTGGATTAATTAAATTTAACATACAGCTACAGCACGCAAAACCTGCACATTCACACAACATAGAATCCAAAAGTATTCGCACGGAAATTAATTTCAAATGGTGGTTCATTGGCTGGTATTTTCACTAGTATAAAAGCCTGTCCTACGACACGTCCTTTGCACACTTCCTTTTTGGAGCCATTTGCCGAAAGCATATTTTTCTTTTTTTAAAGCGTGATTTTATGTTCAATTGATTTTTGAAAAAAACAAATGTACAACTTTAAATAGCACTTAACGTATTGAAGCAGTGTTGAAAAATTAGTTCAAGTGCAAAAGTGCAAAAAGTCGGGTTTGGTGACAATCATAATCATACACAACTTTACAAACTGGACTTACAACCATCATATACGTAGCAACTCAGGTGTCGTTTCGCGGCTGATACAATAATATTTTTTTGGTACAATCGACTCAAATCGAATCAAAAGAATTTCATTAAATTTGTCATAAATTTTTCATAACAGGCTGAAAAAGAGATAGTTGGATCAAAAACGTATTATTGTAAAAACCCAATATTGTCGCTGATAAGTATCAAATATATTTTCTGTGCATACTTTCTGCTGAACAGTTTTGAGAACAGTATGTCTTGTATAAGTACTTTGTCAAAAAAATAATTACAGTTTGAGAAAGACTGTGTGCGGAGCAGCATGCTTGTCTTTTATGTATTAAGATGTGCATACTTTCAGCCTGAACAGTTTGAGAGATATGTGGCACGGAGCAGCGTTCTTTCTTTTTATATATTAAGATTTTAATTGGTAACTAATTGAAAAAAAGCACCGTATATTTTTATACCCCAACGCATACTGAGCTAAGGATATATTAACTTTGTCACTCCGTTTGTAACGCCGATAAGGAGGCTTGGCGAGCATAGAAAAATATATACAGTGACTCAAACAAATGACAACGTGCTTGCTTACTCTTTGTTTAAATGCTTACAACAACAAAACTAATTTTCCGATCTTGCTTGCTGAAATGAGTTCATGGGGAGAGCAATCTAAAAAACAGTTATTTTTTATTCTTAAATAAGTACAAAAAGTGTATGTGGTCAATTTTTTTTGTTCAATTATTTTACATCAGTGAATGCAGTTACAAGCCAACAAAGGAAGAATTGTTAAAAAATGTTTGATATTGTGAATATTTTGGAGCTGGTAAGTAAATCTTTAACGTTTTTATCAATTTTCAATAAATTTTTTATCATTTTTTAAGACAAAAAATGATTCGTCTGTTGCCGAAGAATATTGTGGAGTGCACTTACCAGCTTTTAATTGAAGGTAAAGGATGTCGTGGAATAGCAGCAAAACTCAACAACAGCAAAGGTCCTTATAAAAATGCGCAAAAATATGGCCACACCGCCTCCAATTTGTGCAAGTGGACCGAAGAAAATCTTGTACACAGAACAAAAATGGTTTATTCTCCGAGATCTGCAGCAGCACAAAGTGGAGACGGCAATGCAAATCTTCAAAAGATTAATTCAATATGATAATTTATACTTGTCAGCAATGACACTTAAGGGAAGGTTCTCCTGGATTTTTTTGAAAAAATCGATTAGTCGAAAGTTACATATATGTAGAATGTTTGTGCCAAGGGATATTTCAATACGACGCGTATTTCTCGAGCTAGAGCGTGTCAAACGTACCCATGTCACGCGCGCGTACCAACTTTCTAAAAACTTTAAACGCGTTTTTCTCGGAACCATGTTTTCTAATCTAACGGACAGCACAGGGATTGTTCTATTGATCCGATTTCCTTCATTCAAAGAATGTTTGAAAGTATATACTTTTTGTACGCCTGGAACCTAACATTGGCATAAAAAATTGTTTATTTATAATTTTTAAACGAGATCTAAGTAAAAAAAAAGCAAAAAATTTCAATTTTTTTTTTAAAAGTCCATAAAATTGGTTTTTTTTACCAAACTTAATTGAAGTTAGGTTCCAGGCATAGTAAATGTTATCAATTTTAATAAATTTTATACATTTTTCATTTCAGTTCACTACCTGAGGCCCCACACTGTCCGCGGGAGGTCGATGTTTTGCGCGCAGAGGTCGACGAGATCCGCCATTTTCAAGCCGCCATTTTGAATTTTTCAAATATCTTTTTTTTTTTACTCGTCAATAAACCACGAATCAAAGTTCAAAAGCATAAGTTCGTATGTCTTTTCATTTTCCCACAAACCATTCTCAAATTTTGCTTGTTTTTCGGCCAAATCCAAAAAAATCCAGGAGAACCCTCCCTTAAAAACAACTCCGTTCTGCGGGTTTGCGAGGTCGAGCAAAAGTGAAGAAACCTCTAATCCCAAAACGTCATTAAAAGCTTCGCTTTAATTTAGCTTGAGACTACTCACAGATGGAAGGTAGTGGACTTGGCGAAAACTAGAAAGCACTCTAAAGGCACGGCAAGTTTGAAGTTTTGTGGCGGTAGTGTTATATTGTGGGGATGTATAATGGCGGGGGGGTGTTGGCACTGTACAACGAATAGTCGGCAAGATAAAAAAACTATCTAATAATGTTAGTATTTATCGAATAATGGCGACATTTTGAGTCCTGTCAATAAATTTCTACAACTTTATTACCAAAATTCAGGTGGCCTCCGTACAAAGTCCACTCAGATTTCTTTAAATATTATGGATTGTTCTTTTGATGTTATCGCTTTAAAGGAGACTTGGTTACATCAGAGCATCTATACATCTGAATTCTTTGATGAAACGTTCGAGGTTTTTCGCCGTGATCCATCATTGACATCAACTGGCTTAACAAGAGGTGGTGGTGTCTTAATTGCTATCCGTGCAGTCTATCGTTGTCAGCAGATATCATTGCTAAACACATCCGATCTCTTGGAACAAATATGCGTCCGTGTAGATTGCCCTTGGGATGGTGATGGTTGTAGCTATATTAAAAGTATATATATATATTTGTATCTTATATTCCACCTTGCTCTTCAAGTGAAGTTTATTCTATGCACTTTATTAATATTTTGAACGTAGGCTCAAAGATAATGAATTCCCGATTGTATTGGGTGATTTCAACTTAAGTAGTGTAAATTGGACTTATTCTAAGGATCTTTTAAGTATGATTCCGAACTCGATGTGCAACAATTTGGAAATCGATTTTTTAGACTATATATATTCCTTGGATCTGATTCAAATAAACTCTGTCACAAATAGCTTGAACAAAATCTTAGATCTTATTTTTATTGATAATGAGCTTAATGCCAATTGTGTTGAATCGGATTTACTTCCTTCAAATAATAGTTTTCATCATAAAGCAATTTTAATACAACTAGAAATTCTTATTAATGATACATCTGCCATAGAAGAAGATACTTTTGTTTTTGCATTTAAAAAAGCTGATTGCACAGCGATATCTACATTTTTATCGAGTGTGCATTGGCTTCTGGGTTTTGGTGATATCTTGTCAGATAATTATGACTTTTTTATCGAAATTATAAATCAAGCATTTACTTGCTTTTTTCCTATTAAAAAGATAAGGAAAAGTTCTAAGCCGGAGTGGTTCAATAAAAGTCTTTCAAAATTAAAAAACCGTATGAACAAATTGTTCAAAAAAAGTAAAATAAATATATCTTTTCATTAAAACTATTAACAGGCGCGTAGTAAATACGCATCTCTTAAATAATCGCTCTACAAATCTCACCTTAATAAGCTGGAGTCTGATATTAGAGAAAATCCGAAGAACTTTTGGAATTTCTTAAATAAAATAGGAACACAAAGGGTATCCCTAAAAATATGTTTTTTAACGAAAAAACTGCACCTCAGACGTCACAAATCTTTTTGCTGATTATTTTCAATCGAATTTTTTATTAGACGACGGAGATGACGTGAACTGCCCTTTTTATTATAATGACAGCCCTAGTATTGATATGGGTTCATTAGTTCTTTCCGATGATGATGTCTTACATGATTTGCTCACTCTAGACATTAATAAAGGAACTGGTCCTGATAATATTCCCCCAATATTTCTAAAAAACTGCGCAGCTGTGCTAGCCCAGCCATTAGCGCTTTTATTTAATTTATCTTTAAAGACAGGGCAGCTTTTGAATATTTGGAAAGAATCCATTATAGTCCCTATCCATAAGTCTGGCTCTAGGCAAAATATAGCGAACTATCGACCGATATCAAAATTGCCCTTGATCCCTAAATTATTTGAGTCAATTGTCAAAAAACACATTTATGCTAGAATTAAAAACTCTATCTCTGAATTCCAACACGGTTTTGTTAGTGGTAAATCTACTTCTACAAATCTAACACTGTTCTCTCACTTCATTAAAACTGAAATGGAAAAAGGCAATCAAATTGACGTCATTTTTACTGATTTCGCCAAAGCCTTTGATAGAGTTCAGCACTCCATTATGGTTAAAAAACTTTCCCTGATGGGGTTTCATTCCTCTTTGTTATCCTGGCTGAGGAATTACCTTTCTGATGGATATCAAGTTGTCCGTATTGGTAACTGCTACTCAAAATCTATTACCAACCATTCTGGTGTGCCCCAAAGGATCCACCTTGGACCTCTATTGTTTGACTTGTTCATCAACGATCTCCCAAACTTTTTACAGCATACTAACTGTTTGATGTATGCTGATGATGTTAAACTGTTTAATTCGGTTTCTTTACCTTCCGACCATCGACTTCTTCAAATTGATTTAAACAATATGATTAAATGGTGTTCAGTTAATAGACTTTATTTAAATGTTGCCAAATGCAACATTATGTCTTTTTATATGAAAAAAGAACCAAATTTTTTTAATTACTCAATCGCAAATAGTGGTCTTTCACGTGTTGAGTCTACATCTGATCTGGGAATTCTATTTGACAGAAATATTTCTTTTTCCAACCATTACGATTGCATAATTACTAAGGCTAATGCAATGATGGGTTTTTTGAGGCGTAATTCGAAGGAATTTAAGGATCCATATACCCTTAGAACGTTATTTTTATCTTTAGTAAGGTATATCTTGGAATATGGATGTGTGATCTGGGATCCATATTACGAGGTAGATTCTTTGCGATTGGAAAGAATACAAAAACGTTTCACTCGTTATATAATGATTAAATTAAATTGGAATTTTATGCCAACGAACGTATCCAGGTGTGCTCTTCTGGGTCTTAATACCTTAGCCTCCAGACGTAAATTTTTTCTTGTTATTTTTGTTCGCGATATAATTATGTCACATATAGACTGCGCGCCACTCCTCGCTCTTTTAAGAATATATGCGCCTGAGAGATATTTTAGGCAAAGAGATTTCTTTTACATCCCGTATCATAGGACAAACTATGGCCGTAATGATCCAATTAATAATATGTGCTTAGCGTTCAATTCCATAAGTGCTCAAATAGATCTCACTTTGAATAGACAAACTTTTAAACAAAATTTATTAAGAATTGTTTAAAATGAATTTATAAGAGTGTAATATTCTTTAATATAATTATGTTCACATTTTATTAGTTTTAGACAGTTACTCAAACTGTCAAACGATTGTTGATTGTTAAAATAGAAATAAGTAAATAACAACCAAGTATTACGTTGACATTTTGTCATCGAACCTCACTGATACTTGACGAAAATTTAATGTATAGTCCTAAGATATTATGTTGCAACATGGCAATGATCCCAATCACTCGGCCAAAATAACTTAAAAAAGATTTAAAGAAATCGGATTTAAAGTGCTGTCCTGGCCATCCCAGTCACCTGATGTCAATCTGATTGAACACCTTTGGGGTGAGCTGAAAACGAGTGTACTGGGTGTTCCAAATTCCTTGGTTGAATTGTGGGGCATTTCGTGAAATCTTGGGAAGTGATACCACCAGGTTTGTGCCAGAACCTGGTCGAAAGTATGCCACGTTGAATTGAGGCTGTTCTAGCTGCCAACGGTGAATACAAAACACATAAATTTAAATTATTTAAGAAATTTTGTATGTTTTACTTAAACACAAACAATTGACTACTTGCACTTTATGCACTTATTTGAGAATAAAAGTATAGCGGTTTCTAAAATTGCTTTACCAATGCACTCAGTTTAATAAAAACACAATAACAAAGAAACAAGAGCTTTTTGAGCAATATCGGATTAGTAGTTTTGTTGTTGTTAGCAATTGTATGCAGAGTAATTAAACACGTGGTCAGTTGTTTGAGTCACTGTATGTTCTTGATTAGCATCACCTCCTGAGTCGATTTAGCCATGTCCATCTTTCTGTCTATCTTTCTGTCTATCTATCTGTCTTTTTGTGGCCGCGAAACCCGACAGTACCTTTGGGATGTCTGCCTTTCCAAAGTCAGGATAAAGCGTGATGGTTGGACATTGGACAGTGTCCCATGAATTGATCTCAAAATGAGTTCATTCTTGAGGCACTGCTCTTAAGGTATTAAGTTAGTATAATATATAGATTTGCAATGCTTTCGATGGACGATCAATCCAATTAAGTACGGGGGCAGTCATCCCTCAATACGAGCAGACTTGATATATCGTTGATTGCAGACCTTGGTATTGTTTTAGAATTAGGGTTCTATGTTAGAGACATAGTAATTCTTGACCTAGTATAGGCCAGAGATATACTACGGCACGCTTCCTAGTTTTCCGAAAGAGGATTTTAAGAATCCTTTATTAAGCTGACGAAGTTGCGTAAATATAATTATGGTTCCCTTGCGGTATTAAATTATTGGGAAACCGATGGTTATATTACTTAGTCATGAAATATTTTAGTGACTGAATATGTAACAGTCAAATATAAATGTTCTTAGAACTTTTGGTCTGTAGGCGGGATGTTGAAGAGCCTTGTCTGATGGAACTTTTTGCCATCTGTCATGGGCTGTGGTTCTTCGGGGTACGCACTGACTGTGGTTGGAGACCAGAAAGGTCAGTGCGAGTTACACCATGTTTAACTCGGGTTGCTAACTCCCGTAAATCACTAAGAAAGTGATGGTAGATAGAGTTTTCGATAATTTCAAACAGGAAATGTTAGAAAGGTAAGCAAATACCGGATTATTGATCCTTTGGAAACCGGATCGATATACTGTTACCTTTGGAATTTGAGGACAGGTGACGGGGAAACCCAAACAATCAGAGTAGTGTCCATCAATGACGGGAAAACCAGAAACATAAGCGACAGTACAATATGTCTTGATGTATGGTATCGCCTCATAATTTTTCATGACAAAGATCTCCCAATTCTTTGATCATGGCGACGAAGTTGCGTGCCAAAAAAATAGGTTATATAAATTATCGTTATTTATACCGATATGACCCATGGTTATTTTGAATAACCTAGTCATGTAAGATTTTTGTAGCTGAAGGTCTCACGATCATATACATAGTTCAAATGAACTTTTAATGTTGGTCTGTGTTATGAAATTAGGGGAACTATCTGGTGGATCCTTTGAATTCCGTAGGGGCATTGGTTAGCCGACGCTAAATATTGGTCCCATGCGATAGAGCACCGTAAAATAAAACCTTCACGGCAGGGGTCTACGTAAAACACGGAGTGGATTTCTGTCTGTGGTTGCGATAACAGTTGTAACTGTCGAGCTATGTATGTACGTAACAAAATTTAATATATATAAGCTTTTTATTCAAAAATACAGATCAAGTACGAAAATGAGCCAAAAAAGATGAAAACCACACCTACCATCCATGCAAAGTGACTTTACCAAAGCGGTAAAATATCTTTAAATTCCACAAAAATTAATCTAATGACGTACAATTTTGCACATATCCTTTAACTTTTAATATGCACTTTGAGTATGAAATTTGTAAAAATCGAATGAAAACCACGCCTACTTCCTATACAAAGTGACTTTATGAAGCTGTAAAATCATCTTAAA
Source organism: Dichetophora obliterata (assembly GCA_963920525.1). Classification (NCBI taxonomy): domain Eukaryota; kingdom Metazoa; phylum Arthropoda; class Insecta; order Diptera; family Sciomyzidae; genus Dichetophora; species Dichetophora obliterata. Next base: position 64,007,654 of record OY986439.1, read on the forward strand.
TTCCACAAAATTTAGTATATAATATATTTGAATCTTTTTTAGCACTCGATTCTAGGAGATTGGTAAGAAAAAACTGGAAAATCCGCACATCTCATATAAAAAGTGACATTATCATAATAATAAAACTTTTATAAATTCCATAAAAATTTATTTTTAAACCTAGTATTGTGCACATAAGCTTTAATAAATTAAAAAGACTTTGTTTTTTTTCAAATGTGATATATTTGGATAAAAACCACCTTTTATAAAAGTGACGTATTATAAATATTTACAGTATAGCGTGAATACAGCATAGAAGTGAAACATCTTAAAATAAATAATAAAAAAGATTTGAGTGCCTCAGACAGAAAGAGCTTAGAGATTTCTTTCATCTCAAAAGAAATCCAATTTTTTAGTACACGCCTGTCTGTGTAGACATGGGGTCATCTTTACTCACAGCTTTGTGCTAGGTTAGTGCACTGGGAAAACAGTAAAGTTAGTTTAAGCATATTCATTAGGATTTAAGAAATTTTTTTGTTGGGAAAACAAAATAAGTACACAGTAAAAAATTTGAGGGTAAATTTTATCTTTTTTATAACATCTGTGTGCTATAAACTTTTTTTATTCCAAATAATTTATAAATTTTATACCAGTCAATATTATAAAAATAATAAATCAAATATAATTTAAAAATTTCGGAACATTTTACTTTTAGCTATAATGGACTTTTTTAATTTTTTTTTTCAAAATGTGTATTTGGAGCTAAAAAAGCGAACAGTGAAAAAAATTAGAGGTCGCTCTCAAGACGTTTAAAAGTTATAGGGGTCCAAAGTTAGGAAAAATGGCCTTAAAAACAAGCTGTAATTTTTTAAATTTCCCTAGAAAAATAACCATTATAGGTATAAAAAGAAAGGTAATACGAGCACCTATTCAACGAGGTATCAAACATTAAAATCCATGCATAACTTTTTAAGATATAACATCTTGTATACTTTAATAATTTCGTTTTGCAGTGTAAAACAATATTCCGTACAAGGGCAAAACACTATTAAGCTGGAAGTCCAAATTATATAAAAACATTTTAAGAATTGTTGAAATATTTTGGAACTGTTAAATAAAGCGGTGAATAAATAAAGCCGTGATTTTTAATAACAATTTTTTTAAATATATACATAGTAAATTATATAGTAACACTAACGATGGTTTAAGAAAGCGCCGCAGGTGAAAAATTATCCTTGATTTTTTGCATTCAAATTCATGGAATTAATTTTTGTCGTTTTTACGTTCGAATTCATGGAATTAATTTTTGTCGTTTTTATTTGAATCTGAAATGCATCTAAAATTTGGATGCAAAATAGTTGGTACATAAAAAGAGTTATATCTTAGAAAGTAATTAATGGAATTTTATGATTAATAGCTTATTGAATAGGTAATAGAATAGCCTTTATATTAATACCCATTTTGCTTTGTTTTGTTTATATATAGCGAAGACATAGAAAGTTTTTTAAAACCCATTTTTTAACTTTGGACCCCTATAACTTCTAAGCCAGATGAGAGCGACCATTAACTTTTTCAGAATTGGAATTAGAAGTCCTTAATACATATGTTCCACAAAAAAAAAGTGAAAACATTTCATATGGATATCATGTGTTAGTCAAAATATATTCTGGTTCGAAAGAAAAAATTCACCGAGATCGGGAAATTTAAAAATATCGTGGTTTCCATTGGTCTGACGAGAAAAATGGTCTGGAAAAATTTATATATGATGATATAAATTTTATAACATTTTTGGTTTGGATTTATATGTATACAAAATAGTATAAAATTTATGCTCATATTTTTTACTGTGTACGAATACTTTTGAGATCTACTCGAGAGTTACTTTCCAATAAGAACTTGAGAGGATAACGACACACATACATTCGCCTATGTATGCATATGTGCACTCAACGTAGAAACTTTTAATACAGCATATGCAATTTTGTGCTTAAAAAGATTTTAAATATCATTAATATTAAAAAAAACAGCCGAAAAGTCTGTGGACAACAATATACACACATGCAAAGTTCCAGGTGCACACACACATATTCTCATATCTACTAATAATTAAATCAATTTATGCATACATACACAATATAATTATGTTGGCTTAAGCTGGAGAAAAAACAGGGGCCAATTCACCAAAGTTTACTTAGAAAGAAACTTAAGAATTAAAAGATGAGAAACAGAAACAACAAAAAATAGGCAATTAATGTATGTGTGTGTGTGTTTGTGTGTGTGCTGTGAGAGAAGCAGAAAATGTGAGCGTGTGTGTTCAGGGTCGCTTAACAGGATGTTTTGAACATTAGATGGCAGGCGAGTGTGAAAGCTGATAAGCTTAATTAAAGCTATATATTTTGTGCGTTATTCTTTCATTGTTACGAAACTGAGGCACTGTGTCGCTTTGGCTTATCTTAATTTATGACTTTGTGTCTCAGTGCGAGCTTAATGCTTTGAGCAAACAAAACATATTAAAAGAAAACAAATTCAAATTAAAGAACACAGAGTTAAATTAATTCTTAAATAAATTGTATATTGTTTTACAATTCATGTAAATGCTTACAACAAATCAATTAAAATATTCTCAATAAAATGCTAGATAAATCAAAACAAAATATCTTTCCGCCAAAATATTTTACAATATAAGCAGCTACCACAATCAATGCCAACATTTTCTGCAAGCATAAAATTTTAATTAATTGCGCACGAAGTGCATCAAACGACGCGCCACGAGTTGAATGCATAGACGAGTGTTTGAGGAAAGCCACCAGAAAGAGAGCGAAATATTGAGATAGAGAGGGACATAAAATCTAATGTGTGACTACTCACGGTAGAAGGAACTCATTTTCTGCATAAACGTAATTTAATTCGTGCCTGCAGAAAAAAGACATGGGTTGGTACAGAAGGCTTTGTTCCATTGCATGTTTTTGTAGTGGTGTTTGTTGTTGTTGTCATCACAGTTGTTACTAATTAAATTTTGTGTAACAATCTGCTGAAGCGATGCATTCATAGAGATTAACATCGAATGAGTGGTGTGCATATGAGTGGAGGTGCAGGATTTGTTCTTGTCAATTAAAAATATGCAATTCATTCAATTCTATAACAAAAATTTAGAATAACTTTAAGAAAAAACGATTCATTTGATTTGTTTATCTTAATTTTAAATATGCAAATTTTTTCAATTTTTACAACAAACATTTAGAATTACTTTAACCCTTTAGACCCCAAATGAAAACCGGTGGTGTCAAACACTTCAAATTTGACTGATGATAATTTTTAGACCTAATTAAAAAACAACGACCAACATTTTAAAGCTATATTTCATATCTGGGCATTTCCGCCAAAAGGTCTACCACGACTAAAATTTAATGTTACTTAAGATTATCTTGAACCTCCGTAATAGAGAAAATATGTTTTAATTTATATTGTGAGAGTACTGAGAGATGATCTCAATTTAAGTTTAAAAATATGGCAGCGTGACAAAAGTTGAAAAATGGTGACAAAAAATTTAAAAATTTTAACGAAAGTTGATATTTTAGAAGTATAATAAATACTCGTATAATACAAAGTTTAATTTTATTTTTTCAGTTTTCAATTGTAACGTTCCAGAATTACACTTTGTATGTTTTTCTAGTCCAATTAAATAAATGAAAATATAAAATATTTGCACTTCTTTGGAGGTAAAAATCTGTCACGCAACGTATATCACGTAACGTATCATATTATGGTTTTTATAAACATAAATAAAAAATATTTTGCAACAATTAATTATATGCAGCAACATTTTTCCAGATTATATTAAAAACAGTAACATAAAAAAATCGTGAACACTTCGCAGATTTTTTTGCTTATATGCAGACAGAAACCACTTCTATTTTCTGTCATGTAACGTATCGTTTTTGGTGGCTTCTATCTAAGAGCCGAAATTCTTAACTTTTACAACTTGTATAGTGTGCTTAATAAACTATTGAAAAATCAAAATAAGAAAACTGTAAGTTTAATTTTTCTTTTTTTTCCACTCATTAAAGTCACTCACGTGCGTAACTACGGAAATGCCCACACACTTAAAAATTTACTTAGAATTTTTACATCGATCGGTATTCCGTTCAGTGTTAAAAAACACCGTGTCAAAGTGTTATAATTTAATATCCGAAGGAGCATATTTTTTCACACCGAACGGTGTAAAAATGTAAATATCAGATAGGTTGTTTGTTTTGTACCCTGTTAGGTGTATATTTATAATACGCAAAATGATTATTTTTTAACACAGAACGGTGTAATTTTTAGATATTCGAAAATATATTTTTTACAATTTTTATCAAATTGTCATTAAAGTTATGAATTTTCAAATGAAATAAGCCCCAAATAAAATTTGATTGGGGCTTATTGCATTGGGCTTTATTTTAAAATTAAATATGCCCCAAACCAAAAAATTGAATATTTCCCAAAAGTTATGAAATATTCCTCAAAAATTGGGAGTTATCTCATATGAAGTAACTCTTATTTAATTTTTTGGGGTCTATTTTGTGGTGTCAAATTACATTAAAGTCTTTAGTCAAGATTTACAAAACTAAACTGAATAAATTCATTGAGAAATTTCAATTTTTAATTTGTTTTTCAATGAGAATGTGATTTCAATATTGCTTTTCTTCTTTGCTTTTCTTATTTCACACCGATCGGATAAGTTCGTCATTTCACACCGAGAAAGCGGTGTAAAAAATGTAGATATCCGCTTACTGGTGTGAATTTATTTTCAAAATTTTTTAATGTGCATATATCATGTTACAATAGTTTTTAAAAAACATATTTAAGCTCTCAAAATATCCACTTTTTTTTTATCCAAAAAATAATACAAACTCTTATTTTTGTACTTTGATATTTTATTAACTTAAGAATTATTTATAAGCATAATTCTCGGAAATACTTAAAAAAGAACTTAAAGTTTTGCTCATTTTTGAAGTCATGTTGTTGCATGATCGCGTACAGAGGTTAGCTCGTAAAAGCATTGAAAACAGTGCAAAAACAACCCTTTTTGTATTACCAATTTTTGCATCTTATTCACCACAATTCAAGCTATTTTCAAATGAGAGTCCCAAACGAGAAACACAGCTCTTTAGTCAAATGTTGCATATATGCAACATCGGGCATGAAAGGGTTAAGAAAAATTGATTCATTTACTTTTGGTTATTGAGTTCTCATTAACATTTTCGATTTGAATTTATTTAAAAAATATTCGACTGAATATCAAGTGTCAACATAATATTTACCAGGGGTTCTCCAAACTATAGTACATAGCAGCGGTAGCATAGAATGTTTTATTGCATTAGGAGAGGGAACTATTTAGAAAAGATTGAGTGCAAAAATCTTTGATTTTGTTTTAGAAATGACACAGTTCATATAAAGCGTTGGGGCTAGCGCAAGGGTAAAGCTAGGGGGAGGCGGTTCGGGCGACACTATTTTCAGTGCAGCATTGCAGCTTCATTTACACTACAAAAAGATATATTTATCAAGAAATTTGTTTATAATAGCTCAATATTAACGAGCAATTCTTTAAATAGCTTCTTGCGGCAGGAGCGAATCCCGGAAAATATTTCGGGGGGATAAAAAAATATTTATAAAACGTTATATATATCAGAGTTGGGCGTAGTGCACTAAATTTGCAGTTTCAGCTTGCATGTACTGATAGTGTAAAATTATTCTCTATCTTCTATTATTTTTGACTGCTGAATTGAAAAATAAAAGCCTCACTATACATGAGTGATAGTGGTAGTGAAAAATTTCTCACTCAAATTCATGTAAGAATAATGGAAAAAAAAAATGTTTACAGCTTAGTGGAAAATTTTTGTTTTGCACTAAATAAATAGTGCAAAAAAAAATACTTGCACTAATAGTGGTACAGCACAGAAAGTTATCACTCAATTGAAAGAAAACGGGAAGTATTGAGTATTTAAATATTACACAGAAATTTGTATGTTTCTATGCTATTCTTAGGGCCATTTTGTTCACAGAGAGATAAATTTATCCCCGAGTTAATTCCATGATTTTTCCAGTTTTTCATTTGTTCACAGTGAGTTAAGCATTTAACTCTTCCAGCTGGAGATAAAAATGGTGGCGAGATAGCTTAACCCCAGAAATATTTAACTCGTGAAAATTGGTGAGTTAAGATTTTTAATTCGCTCTCATCACTCTCATTTTAATATTTTTTATTTACTTGGTGTCAAAATATTGAAAATACAGATTTTTAAACATAGGGAAACAGTATTGGGGGTTACTGATTTCGAATCTGGTGTCAGAATTTTAAAATTCAAGATGTTGGATAAGGTTGCCACCTTAATTTTTTATTTTTACGAATTCGGGGCTGGCGCGAACTAAAGGGTAAAAATGGGTCGCTGAATCCGAATCCGTTGTCAGAATTTCAAAATTCGAAAATTTTTCTACACATAGGGCTGCCACCTAAAAATATTTTATTTTAAGAATTTTAATCATGAGGGAACAGTATTGGGAGGTTACTGATTTCGAATATGAACTCAAAATTTTTAAATTCAAGATGGTGGATAGGGTTGTCACCTTAATATTCTACATTTTTACGAATTCGGGGCTGCCAAAAAAAATGGTTCAGCAAAAATGGGTCGCTGAATCCGAATCCGTGGCAAGAATTTCAAAATGATAAAGTTTTGAAATAATAGGGATGCCACCTAATGATATGTATTTTTTAGAATTTTAAACATCATTTAACAGTATTAGGGAGTCACTGATTTCGAATCTGAAGTCAGAATTTTAAAATTCAAAATGGTGGATAGGGTTGCCGCCTTAATTTTTTGTATTTTTATGAATTCGAGGCTGGCAAAAAAGTGGTACACCAAAAATGGGTCGCTGAATACGAATCTGCGGTCAGAATATTAAAATTATAAAATTTTGAAATAATAGGGTTTTATTTACTTTTGAAAATACATATTATTACATGGCAGCACTATTATTATAAAATTTTATCATTTTGAAATTCTGACAACGGATTCGGACTCAGCGACCCATTTTTGGCAAAACATTTTTTTGCCAGCCCCGAATTCATAAAAACACAAAAAATTAAGGTGGCAACCCTATCCACCATTTTGAATATTAAAATTCTGACTTCAGATTCGAAATCAATGACTCCCTAACACTGTTAAATAATGTTTAAAATTCTTTAAAATACTTATTATTAGGTGGCAGCCCTATTATTTCAAAACTTTATAACTTTGAAATTCTGACCATGGATTCGTATTCAGCGACCCATTTTTGGTGTACCATTTTTTTTGCTAGCCCCGAATTCATAAAAATACAAAAAATTAAGGTGGCAACCCTATCCACCATTTTGAATTTTAAAATTCGGACTTCAGATTCGAAATCAGTGACTTCCTAATACTGTTAAATGATGTTTTAAATTCTAAAAAATACATATTATTAAGTGGCAGCCCTATTATTTTTTTTAAACTTTATCATTTTGAAATTCTGGCCACGGATTCAGCGACCCATTTTTGGTGTACCATTTTTTTTTTGCCAGCCCCGAATTCATAAGAATACAAAAAATTAAGGTGGCAACCCTATCCAGCATCTTGAATTTTAAATTTTTGACTTCAGATTCGAACTTAGCGACCCCAATACTCTTTTCTCATGTTTAAAATTCTTAAAATAAAACATTTTTAGGTGGCACCCCTACCGTGTAGAAAAATTCCTACCCCTATCGTGTAGAAAAATTTTCGAGTTTTGAAATTCTGACAACGGATTCGGAATCAGCGACCCAATTTTACCTAGTGTTTCTCCCAGAGTTGAATTCGCATAAATAAACAAGAAACTAGGTGGCAACTTTATCCGCCATCTTGAATTTTAAAATTCTGACACCAGATTCGGAAGAAGTAACCCCCAATACTGTTTCTTCATGTTTAAAATTCTTAAAAAAATGTTTAGCTGGCAGCCCTGTGTAGAAAAATTTCAGAATTTTAAAATTCTGACATCAGATGCAAAATCAGCGATCCATTTTTACCTAGTGTTCACTCCAAGCCCCAAATTCGCAAAAATAAACCAAAAATCCCCACACATATTTTTAATTAATGAGCAACACTCTAACATTCCAATGGAAATCGATATAAACTGAGAGCGAATTTATGCTCTAAGCATAAAGCTGGGATCAAATGTGAACAAAACCACTTTTTTATCTCCCGATTTATACGCTTTGTATAAAATTAACCTAGAGATAGTTATCCCCGAATTAAATCATATTTACGACCTTTGTGAACAAAATGGCCCTTAGTAAAATATAAAAATATTAAGTAATACAAGAAAAATAAGCTATGCTAACAATTATTTGCTCTAAGCAATTTAACTTTCACGAAACTATTATTTTAAATAATACCAATTTTATATAAACTGTCTATCCGATCCTAGCTTGGTGATGCTCATTCAGAGCTGTTGTTGTTGTTTTTGTCATAAACATATATGACCAGAAGCTCGAAAAATAGTTTTCTTAATTATAGATTTTTTTAATTCAAGTCTAACTGAAATAGTTTTAAAACGAGTCATATTTGAAAGTTAAGTGGAAAAACTTTCAATTGCAGCTTTCATTTAGTGGCTGTTCAAATTTTGCACTATTTGAGTGTAGTGGAGATTTAGTAACTACCACTCAATTTAGTTATAGTGCAACAATATAACACTACCACTAAAATCCCTAGTGATAGTGAAGAGATGCTTCACTATCACTAAGCTGGTAAAAAATAGTGAAAAATAGAATTTCTTTCAATATATTTTAGTGCTAGTGAAAGGCTGAGTGCACTCAACATTTAGTGCACTACGCCCAACTCTGATATATATACAGTCATGTGAAAATAAACCGGGACACCTATATTTTTACATTTGAAGCTGCATGAATTATATACAAGGTGCCCCAGATATAGCATTAATTCCCTTGGCTGGTGATTCTTCTTGATAAGGCGAGTATAACACTTTATGGAGTTTCCTTCCACATTGTAAAACTTTCAAGATACAGGGTGTTTTACGGTTTTGGTACGTGTTTAGTATTATTGATATAGAATCTATACTACTCAACATAAAATAAAAAATAATATTTTGTATTTTAGAAAAAATATCAACTTTTTCATCAGTATATCACTTTCGTGTCATGTGCTGCAGCGGAGCTAAAATTTTGAGATTATCAAACGAAATATCAACAAATTTTGTATCTTTTTTTTTAGCGGAGCAGTTATCATCCAAAGTTAGAATTTAGAAAAAACTGTTGACTAAGTGTATTTGAACATGAAAAACCGAGATTTTAAATATTGACGATTACAGAAGAACCCCTTAGAAGCCTTAGAAGCACCCTCTGTGAAGCGGATCTCAATTGGTAAAGGTTTAGAGGTCGCGAATTCATTTTCTAATTTTCTCATACGATTTGTATGGGAAAAAATAAGTTTTGCTGGTATATTGAATTTAAAGCCATTATCTTTTAAGCAAAATGGTTAGAAAAAAAAGTTTTCCATCAAATTTTGTCTGTTATGACATATAAAAATTTAATTTTTATCGAATTATTATTTGGTAGTTGCCCAAAACGATTAAAAACTAAAAATATACATACAAAAAACTATTTGTTGTAACTTTTAATCCAAAAACATATAACAACACTATGAATTTTTTCTTCATTGTGCATTTCAAATATCATTATCTAAAATAAAGGGTGTTTTTTATAGAGTGATACAACTTTGAGTTGGCATCACTGCTTTATTTAACCACCCATTTAACAGCTGATAGTTGCTTTTTGTTTAGTTTTGCCATTTCATTATGGATCGACTTGCACCAGAGCAACGCGTACAAATTGTGCAAATTTGTAATCAATATAATGATTCTGTTCGTCAAACTTATCGTGCACTTCGTCCATTTTATGGTGTACATAATCGTCCTTCAGAGCTGCTAATTCGAATAGCATAATAAATAGGTCGTTTTCGGACTACATTTACTGTTACTGATAATGTGCATCCCGTGAGACGCCGAACAGTGCGCACTGAAGAATCTGTAGCCGCTATACAGGAAAGCATTGAAGATGATCCTAATCAATCAATTCGTCGCCGTTCTCAGCAACTGGGGTTGTGTCCTTCCAGTTTATGGAAGATTTTACGAAAAGATCTTGGCTTAAAACCTTTCAAGATTCAACTTGTGCAGGAATTAAAGCCAAACGACCATCGTATGCGCCGCCAATTCGGGGAATGGGCTGAAGCACAAATTGATATTGATTTTTAATTTCCATGGAAAATTTTATTTTCCGATGAAGCCCATTTTTGGTTGAATGGGTACGTAAATAAACAGAATTGTCATATTTGAAGTGAGGAGAATACACAAGCTTTTGTCGAAACACCATTACATCCACAGAAAATAACTGTTTGGTACGCTTTATGGGCTGGCGGAGTCATTGGCCCTAATATGTCTTCAAAAACGATTATGGTCAGAATGTTACTGTCAATGGTGAACGGTATAGGAACATGATTCGAAGTTTTTTCGTACCTCAATTAGCTGGCATCTTGCTAATTTGCAATCTTGCTGATATGTGGTTCCAACAGGACGGAGCCACATGCCTCACGGCGGGCGCTACAATTGATTTACTCAAGGAAAGTTTTGACGAAAAAATAATTTCACGAAATGGCCCAATTAATTGGGCCCCAAGATCGTGTGATTTAACCCCATTGGATTATTTTCTTTGGGGTTATGTAAAGTCACTTGTCTACGTCGATAAGCCACAAACAATTGAACACCTGAAAATCAACATTCGAAGAGTTATCGGCGAGATACGGCCGCAAATGCTGCGAAAAGTTTGTGAAAATTGGTGTTCCAGATTGCGCCTTGTACGCGCGAGCCGTGGCGGCCACATGGCCGAAATCATATTTAAACATTAATGTCATAAAATTTTCTATTTAATAAAGCCCGTTTTATTGATATTAAAAATATATTACTATGTTTTATTATGATTTAAACTTGTATCACTCTATAAAAACACCCTTTATAAGACCAATAACAATAATTAAAATGGAGTACTCTAAGAGATATTGTTTTTTTAATGAAATAATTTTAAGTAAAAGTATTCATTTATACAGGTAGCTTTAAGAAATGAGCCAGAGACTATCAAATATTAGATGAAAATGAAATTGGAATATGTCATAAAAGACAAAATTTGAGGCAACACGTTTTTTTCTAACCATTTTGCTTAAAATATAATGGCTCTAAATTCAATTTACCAGCAAAACGGATTTTTCCCCATACAAATAGTATGGAAAAATTAAAAAATGCGACCTCTAAGCCTTTACCAATTGAGATCCGCTTCACAGAGGGTGCTTCTAAGGTCAAGTGGAAGTATTAAAGCCGCGGACACCTGTCAAAATAAAAAAAAATTTATTTTTGGGACACCCTAATATATACATTAGAGTGGACCTTATTTGTATGGGAAAATTTCCAAGTACTTCATGGAGCGTCCCAAGTCCTCCAACTGCGCTAATGAATGAAAAAAGAATTAGTGTAAAATTTTAGTAAGATCGGATGCATATAAACCCGTGCGCACACGGCTTAAAGTTTGAACAGGTGCATGAAAGAAAAAAATTTTTTTTTAAATAATTTTTATTTGCAATTCCATTTGGAATAAGGAAACATTTAAGATTTCTTTTGTTTTATGCAAAAATTGTTCAGTTTAATAAGGGTATTCATCTCAAATGACTTGAATAACTCAGGGGGAAAAAATTTTTATTTTTAGATTTCCGCAGCAATATTTGTAATATTTTCAACTAATCTTGGTGCGCCGATTTCAAAACTATTATTACTTTTTTTCTAGCATCACCAGTTTGTGAGATAAACGTCAGTGAAATCGTTCAATGAAAACTTAAGTGAAATTTTATTATATCAAAATTTGTTTAAACAATTCAACGAGTTGAAGTGCGAAAAGTTAAATCTAAGTGAAAAGTTATTAACACAATGGCAACCAGAAGCGTACTCTTGACACATATTTAATGAGTCCATAGGTTTTTCCTTCTGTGTATACATCGTCTTCGTAAACTGCACTAATTTTTTCAGCACAATGCGACGCATTCTTACCTTTTCTATGACAGATAAGCAAAATGTGACGATAATGTTCCGAATTTTCATTCATTTTTTAGCTTAGATAACTTTTCACAGAACAATGCCATTTCAATAATGTCATTTAACGAAATAAAGTTAAAATGTCACCTTTCAAACAAGCTATAGCATTACCAGAGATATTAAATTTTAGAGCTATAAATTCATTTAAATTTTCGAATACCAAAAATATGAAAATAAACAATAAGATGTTACAACTTCGTTACTTAGGATATCTAAAGCCTAATAACTTTTTGCTTATTTGTATTGACATTTGAAAATTTAAAAAAACTGGTAGGGTTTTAACACTGAAAAGCCTTTCCTCTCATTTTTGGCTACGGATCTGGAATATGTTCTTAATATATATTATATTAATGTTAGACTTAAAAAGTAGAATTTATAATGAAATAGATTTTTTCTAGAACGTATGTTAATGATATATATTTAAGATTTCTTAGCAAATCTGTCCAGTCAATTATGTTTAAAATACAGACGATAAAAAGCCAAACACAAATCAACATTGTTTATAAGTAAATAGTATTAAGTTTCTATAAATAAATGATACAAAATGAAATTTCTCAATTTTATTTGTATTATAATGAAAATGGTAATTTATTTTTATAATAAATTTAAAAAAAAATGTAATGCAAGTTATGAGGTTATGAGTTTTTGCTTGAAATTTTCAAGCAATAAAAAATATATTCAAGCTCATAATCTGCACATTTTTAAATTTGCCAAACAGAAAATTGTTCAATATTATAAACAAAAAATTTAATTAAAAAACAAACGAATTCATTGACTTCACAGAATACAGAGAAAAACACATAAAATATTTAAAAATAGAAGCAAAAACGAGCAAATAAATAAACAGTTAACAGCTGTTCAAATTCATAAATAAGAAAAGGAAAAAAAGCCAAGTACCGGCAAACATCTTAATCATCATCTGATATCAACAAATAATTTGAGCAAATAAACATAGTAAAAATACAAAATTAATCAAAGAGATAAGTCTTACAAATGTAAATGAAAGAACGCGATTCCAGCGATAAAATAAAACAACTTGTTGAAGCTTTAGTAAAGTTAAGACTAAAATTGTGAGTGCTTTTCGCAACTTCAGGTTGCTCAGCAGCCGCTCAACAGCAACAGCAAAACTTTGCGGAAGATAATAAAATCAAAGTAGTTGAAATTTCTATATATTATCAATTCTGATCGATGACATTTACAATATTAATGTCCATTTCGAAATTAATAAAAATTTTTCACACTTTTATGATAACAGTCAGAGCGACAAAGCGGCAAAAAACTCACCCACAATCGGAGAGACAGAAAATATGAGTAGGAGAAAGAGAGAGAACTCGTAAAAGCTTTTTATTACTTTATTGCTCTTTTTGCTCTTTAAAACTCAGTATTTAGCGCAAAGCACAGGGTTGCCCCACCAAAATTTTCTGCCAAAATTCCTAAAAAAAATTACCAATATAAAAAAACTTTTTTTATGTAAAAGCAAATAATAGATATGTATTTTTTCATTTTAAAACAAAAAATATTGATCAAACATTTGATTATAAAAAAAAGCATACAGTACTATAAAAAAAACATTTAAATATTAAAATCACATTTTTTTAATACAGTCGAACTTCCATATAATGAGTTAGCAAGGGACCAGAAAATTACTTCATTATATAGAAACTTCATTGTACAGAAATTATAAAATTTTTACACTTTTCTTTAAAAGAATATGGTACTATTTGTACTAACCATTTTTCTTCCTCACAAAACCTTGTTATACATTTAGAAATTTAGATACAGTAGTCGGTCGCCTCTTTGTTTTAAAAATAAATAATAACCTATTGAATATTTGAAATTAAAAAGTTTAAATAAACTAATTTAAATAAAAGTTTCATCTAAAAATCTTTTCTTTTTCAACCGCACATAATGAGGCTTATTTTTTACTTCGCAAAGTTCATTGTTTAGCATAATGCTATTAATGGTTCCAAAATGTAACTTGTTTCGAAGCATCGAGTTAATAAATGCACATTCAGAAAACTTTCTTTCTGCTGCAGCCAAGCTGTAAAGTAGCGACACCAAATTACAAACAAAATCTGTTAAATCCTTTACCTTTTTCCTATGCGGTTTTTTACTATCTAAAAATCTATTAGATCATAATCAATGCTAACTTCAAGGTAAGAAAGCCTTAGAAGCTTCCATTGAGTGACAACATATGCAGTATCACCATCTATTAGTTAAATAAAAAAAAAAACTGAGATCAGTGGTAATGTAGAAATTTCCAATTTTGACAATATAGTACTTGGAGTTAAAATTGATAGGTTTTTATGACGTCTCTGCAAAAAACTTAAGGTAAAATTTAATTTGTTCGGAATAATTACCTAATAATAAGTATCACTGTGCATGTCCAAATATCAAACAAGCTGGAGACATATCATTTCAGCATAGTTCGAGGACGCTGAATTTAATGACGTTTACCCTTTTTTAAATTTTCAGCGTTTTCGAAAAATTGAAGGTTCAAGGTCAAGTACATGTTGATGCAGTTTTGTTAGAAAAACATTTTTCTCATTAACTTTATCGACTTTATGTAAATGAGTGAAACAATAAGAATTACCTGGAAAATAATTTCTTAAAACAGTTTAACCCTCGAAACCCAACTCTAATGGTCGAAACTGACCTCATAAATAAAAAAACGCCTTTTTTCGTATAAAAGCTTTGTTCAAACAAAAACAAGTAAGCTTTTTGATGGAAAAATATTCCCCTGATATAGTGTCGCTAAATGAAATTACAAATTAAACCAAATGAACCAACCTTCTGTGTCCCTGCTGGGGGGACACCCGTTACACTGGCGATCAATACAACGAGCGGAACTGGCCTTTACGTGAAGACGGAAGACTGGGGCGAAACAACATTGTTCAGACACTACTTTTGCTAATCGAAAAAGTATTGCTACCACCGCTTTATATAAAGCTAGGAAGGAATAGTAAAAAATTTTATAAAAGCATTGAATTCGAAAGGAAACGCGTTCAATGAATTACGCAAAATTTTTCCTCAGTTGAGTGGGATGAAAACAAAGGAAGGTTGGTGTTAAGATGATTTTAATTTTCATTTCCTAACATTTTTTTACAGGAATACTAAATGCACGCGACATTCGTCGCTTATTGAAGGATGTGCCATTTAAACTAGCTCCCAGCCATAATGATAAAGCGGTAATAAAAATTGTTCTAGGATTTCATCGATCCAACGATTGGCGCTTGCACACTGACAGAATGCTCACCGCTTTCCATACTTTAAATGTAAGAATGTCGCTGAAAATTCATTTCCTGCATTGCCACTCTGAAAAATTAGGACAACAATCCCCAGACGAATCTGATGAGCATGGCGAACGTTTTCATCAGGTGATGGCAAGACTCGAGCACTGGTACGTACAGTGGTAAAAAGCTAGATGCTCTCTTAGGAGACATTTGTTGGAATTTACATCAAGAAGCAGATAAATCTATCTAACAAAATAAAAAAAAAATATGTATGAAAAACTTAGTTCTAATACCTTTCAGGTCGTTTTAGGGACACAGAAGGTTGGTTAATTTGGTTTAATTTGTAATTTCATTTAGCGCCACTATATCAGGGGAATATTTTTAAATTAAAAAGCTTACTTGGTTTTGTTTGAGAAAAGCTTTTATTAGAAAAAAAGGGTTTTTTTATTTATGAGGTTAATTTGGACTCGTGAAACATTGTATGTAAAACGGCTTCTAATTTCAAATCTGCAAAAATTACCTGCCACTCTCAACTGGTTTAGAAGTTATAGGGGCCCAAAGTTTAAAAAATGGTCATGAAAATTTGCTATTTTTTTATTTGTATACAAAACTAAGTATGGGTGTTGAAAGAAAGACTATGCTTTTACTTATTCAATAAACTATTAACTTAGAAATAAGTTAGTTTCTTAATTTAATTTTGGACTTTCAGCTTAAGTTTCGCTCGATTCAAATGTTTTTTATTTTACGTTTTTAAAACAGGAATTTTTATATAATCGCTTATACTGCAATAACTGACAAAGATAGAACAATTTGTCCCAAACTTGCCTTTTTCTTAGCTTCACTATTTCAATATTTTCAATAACGTTCACTAAAACTTAATCATACTATTTTTTGATTGCGAAAAATAGAGATTTCCAACAGATTAGATTAATTTGTAATTTGAACCTAATTTGTTGTTAAAAAAAAGCCAAAACATTATTCTTAATACTAATTTAAGAGTGGAGAGTTAAATACTTACGGAGCAATAAATTTTCCATGCCAAATAGATTGCAAAAGCTGTCTTTGAGTTTTGAACACAACAAAGTAATCGGAACATTTTTAGAAATAAACACTGAACTAACAAGTTAAGACAAGTAAACGAGTTAAGAAAAGCACGCTGCGGTACGCTTCACACGTGTAAGTTGCGATTGAAAACTCATTGATCCGTAAGTATTCATTTCTCCGCTCTCAAATCACACCAGTAATAAGACAAATATTTTGGTTTTTATTTTTAACAAAAAAAAAGGTCCAAATTGAAATAAATCCATTTTGTTGGGATTTCTAATTTTTGCAATAAAAATAATGAGATTAAAGACTAAAAATATTATTTCAAGTCTTCAACTATTGTCTTCACATCAAAGCTAAGAAAAAGGCGCACATTTCTTGTTTGGGACAAATTGTTTTATCTTCGTCAGTTATTGCAGCAAACGTAAAACAAACGTAAAATAAAAAAAAATTCGCGAATTCCTTGTTTTAAATTAAAATAAAAAATGAGTTTTAAATATTTTTGACTAATGAACCATAAAAGAACTATTATGGAAAAAGATATTGGTGGCAAATATTGAACAGAATGCTATATCTACAAACTATTTGTTCAAAATCTTCAACTTTTTAAAAAAACTTTGCTTGTACAAAAAAATTTACCAATACGATAAAGAATTTACCATTTTACCAAGTCAAAAATGTTCTACCAAAAATGGTAATATTTTACCAAAACGGCAACCCTGTTGAGCATCAGAGAAAAAACTAACAAAACAAAAACATTTAAGAGCGTATCCCACACATGAAGGAAAGCTAAGCATGAGCTTTTTCTTAGTTTTGGT